>CM046433.1:17516721-17959221 GCA_025506505.1 Flaveria sonorensis | reverse complement strand
TCAATGTTATCATTTTGTGTTATTTTGTCATTATTTTTATTATATTAGATTAATTAGTTGTTATTTTATTATTTTGTTTTACATACTAGAAATACAAAATAATGTTATTTTATTATTTTATTTCTTTAGTATTCATCATTTTAAAGAAACACAATAATGTTAAACAAACAAAAAAATAAAAAAACCCAATGAATGCACTGTACACACAACGATTAGCATAAATCATATGAGCTAAAACAAAAATAGTATTCTAATTTTATCTTTTTATATAATAATATTGTACTCGTTTTAAAGATATATATTGTTTATTTCTGTGCTCTAATTTATATAAAAAAAAGTATCGTATATAAAAGTTATAAACGTTTAATAAAAGTGAGGGAACATGAAAAATTCAGCAAAAGTGGTCATGCTTCCCTCTAACAAATTATTTTTTTATAATTTGATTTTAACCATTGATTAAAGAAATTGATAATTGAATTTTTTTTATACTTTTTACATTTAAAACCTTTTTATTTGAACCCTTATCTTTTTAAAAGTTTTTTTGTCCAAGTTCCTGTATACATATATTTTTTAAAAACCAAAGCTCTTCTAAAAAAACATATAAACTTACTAGCCCTTTTCAAATTTCACTGGTAACAACTAATGAGCACCATGCCTAATTGATGAAGAATATTATTTAAGGGGATTTTAACATATTTCTTGTTTTTAAGACCACTGATTACATAATTCCACGAGCTACAAATTCAATTACAGATTCTCCTTTCTTAAACATATATATTACATATATATCCAATGAATTTAAATTAACTTATCAAATGACTATTTTATTTTTACTTTTACTATGAAACTTTCATATATTGTTGTTTAAATTGTAATTGTTTAAAATTTTGACAACTGATTTTTGTATCCGTAGATATAACTTTAATTATCGGTTATTGTTGTTTTGAAATAAAGTTTTAAACTTTTAAATACGGAGATGTATTTTTGTTTTTTTTATAATGAATGCTCGAAATATGTAATTGATGATCTTAATAAGAGAAATATGTAAAAATATCTTAGCAAAAATAAAGATAAATAGTTATTTAAAAAGTTAATTATAGTGAAATGGATAAATATGTAATATATATATGTTTTAGAAGAAAAATATGTAATTAATATTTTTATTTTGAAAAAATATATAATTAATGAATTTGAGAAATGGAATATGTAAATGTATATTTCACTTATTTATTTATCAATATGAGATAAAAGTTTTTATATGTAACAAACTCCTATGAATTATTTTAGAATAAACTAATTGTTAAAATTTCTTTGTAATAAATTTCGCATTTTTTTTGTGCAATTCAAACGAGTTTTTTTTTTTTTCAAAATGAATGTTTTAAAAAAATAATTATCATTATTTATTTTAGGCAAATTGAATTTTAATAATCCAAACTATCACTTATTTGCCGGTAATAATCCATACTTAGTTTGGCCAATAATAATACGAACTTTTATTTTGTTGTCAATAGCAATCCTACTAACATAATTATTAATTTGTTTACATTTTATTTCCACTTGATTTGCTAACGATGATGAATGTGAATGAAATAAGGAGATACACAATGAAATGGAATGAAAAACGAGTGAAAATCAAGTGTAAATAAATAAAAATTATGCTACTAGGATTGTTATTGGTAACAAAAATGAAAGTTGATATTATTATCGGTTATTTTAATAGTATAAATTATTATTGACCAATAGGTTATAGTTTGAATTATTTAAATCCAATTTGATTTTTTTTAAACCCTTTCATTAAACCCTTTCATTTTCTCATTCATAATCATATTTAAATATTAATAATTACCAACTTATGTATGCATTAGTTGTTGTACTATATGCTTAAGAGGTTGTACATTTCTTATTTTTTAACCTTTTTTAAACCCAATACTTTTACATATATATTTCACAATTTAATCCCTATAAATTTTCACTTTTAGCTTTAGTCCCCAATACTTTCATTATTTACAATTTTTTGATTTACGTTCTAAATTTTGAGAGTTAACAAATCTAACATGCACATGTGGTTCAACGTTGTTATGTTTATTTTCTCCATTTAACATTGATGCCGTAACGTGCAGGTCCTAGATCAACTTAGTTATTGTTTTTTATGTTTTACATTTCATGTGTGTGGTTCAACGTTTTTACGTCTAATTTCCGTTTATTTTTATTTTTTTTTCGTTTTTATTCCTTTTTTAATATATTATTAAGTATGTGAAAATTTTCTTTTATCTATTTTATTTCTATATAAGTGGATATAGTATAAAGCAAATTAACGTTTTCATTTTATTTGTTGAAGCAATAACTTAATTCTATAAAGTTGACAACCGATATATATACCCACTTTTGGTAACATCAGATTAGATTTTGGATAAAAATTCCATCAATTTTCTCAAACGATGGTCTAACATGGGCTAAGGATTCCGATAGTAATCCTTATTTATAATGTCAGTAATCGAATATTGAATTTCGGACACGATTCCTCTTCAACTTTTTTGGTGATTATCCTAGTAGCCCAACAGACCTCTTACCTACGGATTTGCCGCTAGTAATTCAGTATTGGACTTATCGTTTTTTTTCTTTTGAAACGATGATAGAAAACCTATTACAACCAACGCACCAAGGATACAAAATCTTTTAGACTTGCCTATTGTAAAAAACAAAATAAACCATTTATTTTTTAATCTGATCATGAT
Organism: Flaveria sonorensis; assembly: GCA_025506505.1. Taxonomy (NCBI): domain Eukaryota; kingdom Viridiplantae; phylum Streptophyta; class Magnoliopsida; order Asterales; family Asteraceae; genus Flaveria; species Flaveria sonorensis. Next base: position 17,956,486 of record CM046433.1, on the reverse strand, counting down.
ATTTTGTAAAACGTTTTTCAAACTACATTTGTATCTTTTATTAAAAATGCTTTTTCTTATTAGCTTTGAAATTAATTATGTACAACCATATTGAAAAAGTATATAATATTAAAAAAGTTAGACAAATGATTGTATTTTTTCTTTCCGAAGAAAGAATAAGAAAAAAACTATTGATGGAGAACCAACATCTCTATTTACGAAAAAAAACTTTTTATTACGTTTAAGAAGGAACTAAAAAACATTAAAAAAGCACTTTTTTAAACTATGACATTAAAATGTGTTTCGATTTTATTAGAAATTTTTTCATTTAACCTTATTTGAAAAACCTTATTTAGGATAGAAAATTTTTATCCAATAAGATTATAAGTGATAAATATTAGATTTTCAATAAACATCCAAGGTGATAAATATTTTTAAAAATCTCATTTTAGTAAATAAGTTTTCCAACAAATTTACTTTGGATAAAAACTACAATTCAAACACCATGAATAAAGTCTTGTTTGATGCCGTGTAAAGTAATTCATTTACTACACCTTTGTAAAGTAATTCTCTTTGTAAAGTAATTCTCTTTTAATTTCGTAACATTATTATATGTTATTTTATATAATTTAGTGCATAATGTGATACTCCTTTCTTAAAGGAGGAATAACTTGTTTTTTTAGGTTTTAACATAAAACTTTTGGTCCGGTGGTTGCCTTATGGCTTTTCAAATGAAATATCGTGATCGAGTTCGAGTCATGTTCGGGACAAGAATGCTCTAGGTTTTGTCAAGTGTTTTTTTAGTTGTAGGTTTTCTTTGAGGGATTTGTGGGTGCAGTCCCATCTACAAATAAATAGATATGATTAAAATAACATATATATTTTGAATTAGACTCGTCCATTGCAGTTAAAATCATCACCTAGTAACCAGTGTGATACTTTTTAAAATGTCAAACTATCATTATTTTATATGAAAGTTGTAGTAGTTCTAATTTTAGACCGTTATAATAAAATCAAACACAAATACTTTTTTTAACAATCCTAGCCTATTCCTATTTTACTTTAATTTTTAAATCAACTCCATGTTTTAAGTGAGACTTTAATCTAACTTTTTTTTGCATGAGAAACATATATCTTTACCACTAGATAGCATTATAAACACAAATACTTTGGTTGTTTTTTCGTGAGAACAAAAAATTCATAACAACTATCCCAACCAATATGTGATAGAAGAAATTCAAAAAATTCAGAAAGTAGGAAATTTTTTAATGCAATCTTCTAGAAAAAAATATTTAGATATTGAAATCAATAACTTTTGGTTAAATTTATAAAAAGTTGTTATAATACATGTAGTGGAAACAACCACTTTTAACAACGTAAAGTAAGTATGCGTATACATGTTTTTACTGATTTTATTCTTTATTCTAGCTTAAAAGTTAATATTAATCAAGAATGAAGAAAAAATAATAGAATGAAATGAGAGATATATCAGAACAAGTACCTTTCAAGAAAGAGTGCTACGGGAAAAATGAGAATTGCAGCAAATAAGTAACGATAAGTAATCAAAACATCCATAGGCATGCCATCATCTGCGGCCAATTTGTAGGAAATACTGAATGCTGATATTACCACCTCAACTACCAACATCATCACTGTCGCCTTCAACCTATTCATGATCCCCAATTTTAATAATTTCGATTTCTATCAGTTCACAACAGCACTTCACAAAACATATATAACACGATTCTCCTTATACTACTTTAAGCTATTGCATTATAAGCTAAAAAACAATATTATAGAAGACTTAGGTGGCACGCATGCAGATTAAATAGGATATGTGAATTTATAGGAGGGAGAGAGAGAGTGAGAGACAGAGAGAAGCCCTTTAATATTCATTTACTCTCATCCGAAAAAACCTGGTCATATCATTTTCGTAACTTTATTATGTGTCACTGTATGACTTTATAGCGTTAATGACTTAATGTGAGATACTCTCTTGTGACACAATAAAATTTTAACTTATTATTTCTACACAAGGGTACTAAGCTTGCCATGTTATCCTAACTAAAAGTAGAAAATAACTCATCAAAATGTTACCTTTCACTATGTTATATACAAAAATAATAATGATGTGTCAAAACTAATTAATCGTACACAGAAGGTTACGATGGGTATATTTATCGATGTGTGTCTAAATTGTTAAGGTTTGACACATTTGACGTCTATACATCGTGTGTTCAAACCAGAAAACCAAGGGAAAGTACTAGAAATAAATAAGATAGAAACATTAAACATTAGAAAGAAACTTGCTTGATTGATTGATTTAAGGAATTATGAAATTAACAAAAGTAAAATTTGGGTTTTTAATAATTTTGGGAAAAAAGTAACCCACTTCGGGATTTGGTTTGGCAAAATAATATTGTCTTAGTCAATCCTAGTGATAAGTCATTAATGATGACTTTATACGTGAGAAAATCCAAGTGGCGACTATAGATTAAAGTTTAATTGACTCCATTCACATAATCACCAATTCAAGAATGTAAACCTAACTTCAAAACCAATTACACAATAATAACGATAAACCAAAGTCATATGAGATTAAAAAGGTTTTAACCACAATCAAATTGTTTACTTGATCAAATCACGAGTTGAATGAATAGAACTTAAAAGGTTGACAATTCAATCTGAAAAGTAAATTTACAAACTAAGAAAGACAAAAACTTGCATAAACCCGTCCCTCAAAATGAATCATGAATCGATAAGCCTTGCCTTATCATTGATTTTTTAAAGCAACTTGAACTAAACATATGGATTTGGATGATCTTGATGTTTGAAAGCCTTTGAAATGATGGAAAATGATTACCTTTTTGTCCAAGATTGTAGCTATGGAAGGGTATTTTTGTTTTAGGTTTAATCCCTCTTTTAAATATCTCAAGAGCCAAGATTAGGTTAAAAATCACCAAAACATGGGTCTCAACGTCAGTGACGCCACCCTAGGCGTCAGGGGCGCCCTTGGCATCAATAGGGCTGAAATCTTCTGATTGACGGCTAATCTAACGGTGTTTCTGGCGCCAGCGGCGTCGGTGGTGCCAGCACTGCTGCACTTTTTATTTTCAATCGTAACTTTTCGAGAGCTTTTCTTTGGTAGGTCGTAGGTCTCATGACTCTTTTTATAACTCAAGTTATGCTCGTTTTAAGTTATCACGGTTGCGCAACATCTTCTCTTTGTTTTTTCATCTCCTAGCTTCTAATTTTCATCCTCTTTCTTCCATAGTCTTCATGTTCTTTATGTTTCACCAACAAAATAAAATTATTTCAAAAGTAACTATACTCTTTATGAATTAATGCGTAAAAAATGAGAATAAATAACTTAATATTGATTTTTAACCGTCCGATCAATAGACAAATCACTTAGTATTGGAACTGATCCTCTCTCTCAATGTACATATTTATTGGGGTGAGTTATTTTAATAAACTAAATTTCATAAGAAGGCTAGAGAGACATCATAACGCGATACGTGTACAATAGGAAAAGAGTATAGACGTATAGGAAAAGAAAGGGCCTTTCAAATGTAACTCATGTGACACTTCATTGGATCATTATAAATGTTAGTAACTTTATCATGCAACATTATTTAAACAAAAACTATACCATAATATCAAGTATTTTTAATCTTTCTAACGAGTATAGTATTGATATATTTTAAAAAAAATTCTTTAAAAATAAAAAATATTAAAACGGGTGTTTCATACATAGCATTTTACATTTTTCTGTTTTTTTTGTTTCTACTTTTATTATTTGTTAACTTTTATTCTTAGCATTTTACTAGTTTAAACTTATAATAACATACAAAACTAAAAAAATACAAATTAGTTTTGAACACAAATTTAAAATTCAAACATAATGGGTTGGTGTTCAGGACCAAAAGATTAGGATCCCTAATTAAGAACAATAATCGATTCTTATGTAGTTGTTTAGGACCGAAGGATAGGAAGGTGTCAAGATTTTTATGTATTTGACTGAAAAGATAATAGGCAGATGAGTGATGAGTATTGATCTAGAAACACAATGGATTTCTTATTTGATTTGATCGGATATTTTAATAATCCAAATAAAATTCTTTTGATAGGATGAGATGCGATCCTAATATCCGAATAAGAATCTGGATCGTTTTTTCGGATTTTGGTTTTTTAAACACCCCTTTATTGAAATTGGTCTTTATCTCCAAGTTCCGGTCAATTTAATCTTTAGTAATTTGAGTATTGTTAGTTCTAAACCTATCATCATTCATTAAACTCAGTTCATAGGATTCTTCTATTATAAAGATCCTGTGATGTGGTGTCTTCTCAAAAGTAATAGAAAGATGTGTGACATCGGCTTTAGATCTCTACGCTCACGTGCAAAGTGGTTTGGTAAGAGTGTTTATCGAATCGAATTGTATTTGAGTTAATAGAATCACCACAAGAAAAAGACCCTATCGAGATCACGTCTATGGCGACGACATGATGTTGTTGCTACAGATCACATGTCGTCGCCATAGGGTCACTTTAATTTTTGGCTATTCTAGCTCTATGGCGACGACAGTCGTCACCATAGGGTGATCTGAAGCGACAAAAAAAATCCTCACCATAGGTGTAGAAAAGTCGTCGTCATAGGACTATTTTTTTTCATTTTGATTTATTTAAATAAGGCTAGAATTTTAAAAATTATGTGTGGACCTATGGCGACAACACATTTTTTTTTTTTTCCTCCGAAATAACTAGGAGAGAAATAGTCCCACAATTATGAAAACTCTATGGCGACGACATGTCGTCGCCATAAAGTTTTATGAATAAGTTAATTCAAATCAAATAAATTAATCGAGAATTGAATAAGTTTTTGATATTTTCAAACAGAATTCGAATTAAAAAAAAAGATAAGCTGAATTCAAATCAAATTGATATCGAAGCGGATTCGAATTCGATTTATATGTTATTTAATTTGTAAATAGTAAAAAAATAATTAACCAAATAATATTTTTCAAATTCATTCAAAATATCCAACATCATGATCAATATAAAAATAAAGAATAACATACAAAATATTTCAAGTTTCAAATAAGTGAAGAGGTATCAATCACAACTTAAAATTTTAGATTATAATTTTTTTTTGAACTTTTAATTCATAATTTATCATATACATATTTTAAAATTAATATATAAACATAAATGTATGTGTGTATTTCTAATTCAATTTTTCTTTAAAAATCACAAACTCGTAATTCAATTCGACTTCGATAATTAGAATTAAAATTGAATCAAATTTGAATTTGAAGTTTCGAATCAAATTACTAGTCGGTGATTTTCAACTCAAATTGAATCGAAGTTCTAGCCTTTCGAATCTGACTCGAATATCAAACACCCTTAGCTTTTGGTATTATATACTTGTCTTCGAGCTTATCAAATCTATTGAATTCTCACACATGGACATAATATCCATTTGACTAATAATATGTCTTTTGAATACTCTAGGTGAATAGATCCTAAGTCTTCCATGATGCCATTGTCAAACTATAGAATGTGGACATAAATTGATATAAATACTTCTTTAGCGGCATAATTGGATACGTTGAGTTACTAGTTGAAGGAGAAAATAAAGGAAAAACATGTACGAATTTTTAGTGAAAAATAAGGTTTTGTACTTGTTTTAGACATTAATAATTATTTATATTTGTTAATACAATAATTATTTATTAGTGAGTTTGTATTTTTTTTGTAAGAGAATCACAACAAGTTAAACCATTTTAAAAAATAAAGCTAAGATAAATAAGATATCGATGCTTAAAGTTGATGCAATAAACGAAATTGTTTGGTTTTATCTCTTATTGGTGAAGTGATAAAACAAACTTTGAAGTGATGAAATATATAAAGGGTTTTTTTGTCACACATTGAAAGACTAATAAACCTTTGTAATTGATTTTTTTAATGATCACAAAATACAAATATTAACTCAGTGTTAATGACGAGATCTTTGGTATAGCATTATTAGTGAGACCTTTGGTATATCCTTTCGAAACTGTTACAGGATCATACAATCTATATACCAGGATATGTTCATTGTTGTTTTTGATAGAACTTTGATAATTCACAAAAACTGCACTACTCAAACCAAAAGCTATATACTACTACTTCCATCTTATAGATCGCCATCTTCTTCTTATTTTCCATCCTTTCAAGACACTTCTTATCCGGTGTGACATTGGTTGAGGATATCTCCGGCAGTACACCACTGTTTCGGTTGTTGTACCCTGCGAGACAGACGCGTTCGTCTAGGAAGAGGCGCGAAATCTGTTTTAAGGGACATCTGTTGAACAGAAATTCTCAACCACCACTCAACCTTTTAGTTCGTTGATTGTGCAGTCATAGGTGAAACGTTGAAGAATCTTTGCGGTTTCAAAATTCAAGTGAAGGAAGTTCTATATGAAGACAATGGTTTGAATTGGTTACAATTTATGTAAACTTTGTTATTACTACGTTCGGTTTGTATGCGGTATTACAATTTTGTATTTCCCATCAATAATGCTATTATTATTTTATTAATTATTAATAAAAGTGAACTCATTTCCTAGACATGTGACCTATGTTCACTAGGCTCAGACACACGATGATAGGGATCTTAATTAACTTGTTAAGCATATCATCATTCATGTACTGTCTTCCATAGGTCTTTAGTTAACTTAGTAAGTACTTACATCTACCAAACTGCTAGGAGAAAATTTCACCATGTTAACATCTTATTTGTTGTAGTCACAGTTGACCACGACGACCTAGAATGAGAGAGGGAACAATTAACATGCGTGGCTCATTTAGGACTAATTAAATTCCATTATGACGATGCTATTAAGTTAATGCGGCAAAAGCAAAAATCAAAACTAAACAAATATTTAATTTAGAACAATATTAACAATTAATACCACAATAATTCACAAATCGTAAACTTGTCTGATCCATTGAAATCCACAATGATCAAAGACGATTTCATTACAAAATTTATGTAACATATACTATATCTACTTACCATATATTACCGAAATAGATAATTACATTGGATATTCATATACAAAGATTTACATATACTTATTAAAGATAATTAAAAACTTCATCATTGTCTTTATTATCTTCTTCATAAGTTTGGACGCTATGTCTGTAACAAGAAACTCCTATTTGAGAGGCGTGACGTCATGACCTAAACAGAGTGGGGAAAACCTGACCCGGTGACCAAAATAAATGTGAATCCAAGGATCGATACAAGAATTATCAATTTGATTTTAACAAGTGCTGATCGCGAAACTATCAATACTTGCTGTTTAACGGATTGTTTATATTGAAATCGATGAATAATGTATTAAACAATCAAGAAACAACTAAACGTAACAATGCACAAACCAAGAATGTGTTCAACTGTTCTTCAATCACAATCAATCGATTACAATTGATTTTGATGTATTGCTCTGTTGCTAATGATGTTCTGTATGCTGTAATTGTTCTTGTATATTTGTTGTGTGTGTATCTCGATCTCTGTTATTGTTCTACTGATATATAGAGATCGTGTTTCTATTCTGTTCCTAAATCATTGCTGATGTTTCGCTATTTTGTTGCTATACTTAAGCTAACTTCATCTAACTATGCGAATACTTGCCTTGTTTATCGGCATAGGAGTTTACAATTTACAATGGAAATTATATTTTACAAATAGAATGTTGTTGATGTGACGTGGAATATTCGCTTGAATTAAATATCTTCCGCCGCCATTGACTCGATGTTATTACTCTGACACGTTGACTTGTTGACTATGTTGCGTACTTGATGATGTGAAATCATACACGTTTGTTAGTCTTTCGTAGGAATTAGTCTTCCGTAGGAATTTGTCTTCCGCAGCAACACTTAGTCTTCAGTGCTTGTTCTTTAGTGATTGTGCTTCCGCAGGAGTTCTTGTACTTGTCCTTCAGCAGCATGCTCTCCTTCAATAGCTTCACTTGTTCTTTAGACTTGTTCTTTACACATCAGTTATGCTCCTGAGAACATCTACGGAGGAACACTTATTCATCCGCAGTTTGTTCTAACACTTAGTCAGTTTTTCCAAATTGACTCAGTCTGATGTTTCCTGCAATCAGACATAAACCAACACATATATAATATGGGTTAACATATATGTTATGCAGTACATTATATTATAAACAAGAGAGTGACAATGATGAATTACAAGAGTTGACAAGTCAACTAAACCTATACATTTGTTCTAGTCCTAACAATACTCCCCCTATAGGTTTTGCCTCTTATAATCATCTGTTCAAGTCTCTCAATTCTTGAACTCTTGCCAAAATTTGGTGTTAAAGTATCTCACAGTATTCTTTTGATCTTCATACTGATACTTCATCTTCATTCTTCCCATTTTCTTCAATGTTTTGTATCTCAAACTCAGGATGTCCTCTTCAGTGGTTAGTGTTGCAACAACACTATTATTAGACACCACTTCCAACTCATCCTGTTCTAAAATTCTTAGTTCTGTTATTGGCTCTATCTCTGCTCCCATCAGCTGCCCAGCTTCAAACTTCCTTCTCTTGTAGGCCTTGGCATGAAGCTTGTTAATAGATGACATGTACATACAAGCACAAGTTGAGCAGTTTGATCATTGAGCTTAGGAAAATACTTGTCATGTAGATATGAAGTATAGCTCGGATGAAGCAGCTTGATCTCTATTTGGTCAAATAGCCTTATGCTAGGACCTTTCTTCAGTGGATCATTTCTCTACAACACCAGCTCTGTTGTCCTTTCTACATATCCCCATTATATGATAGGGCAAGATTACTGATTTCCCTTAATAACTTTAATGGATGCTTCAGTTTGATCTTCATACCCAATTCTCAGCAAAAATTCATCATCCATATGTTGAGAACTGGAATAAGACCTTTTCTGTTTCAGCTTCCTTTAGTTGTGTTCTGCATCTTCTCTCTTTGCTTCTTTAAGCACATCTCCCTTGAACCTGTGACTCAGCTTAGCTACAAGTCTAGAGAAGTCTCTTCCTCTTTGACTAATTGGGTAGTTTGTTATGGGTATGTTTTCCAAAGTGGTGATGTCTGTATCTAGAAGTGTAAGGAGTATTTCCACCCTTGGAAAGTATTGAATCATTCCAGATGTTCTTTTATCACAGCATAGTCCCACTCTGAGTCATATTTCCAAGCAATGATTCTGTTTTCTTCTATTGATCTTGGAGTTGTCATGTTGTCAAACAACTGAATCATTATGGTCTTTTGTTCAATTATCTCTCTAACTGCAGTTCCCAGAGGCCAGACCTTATTAGGGATCACATCCCTTGGCTCTCTTATCAACTTTTCTTTACCTCTCTAATTGTCTCTGCTCTGAACTACAGTTGGTTCAGCAGGAGTTTGTTTTGCTTGTTGTTTATATGCAGGATTGGGAGCTCCAGTCTTGAATCTTACTTTTATGTATAGCTCCACCTTTATTACATGCTCCATCATTTCCCTTAGCTCACTTATTGATCTTCCTTTAAGCTCATATGCCTCATAGTTATGACTCTGTAACCAGCAAGTCATGTTGTACCTGGTCAGCTTCTTAGTTTCACAATAACCTAAATCCTTCTTGATTTTCTCTAGAGCTTTGTATTTTGAATAAGTTTCATAATTACATATGGGCAGCATCAGCCTTGAAGCATCGAACTCCTTCAAAACTTCAATCATCTCATTCATGTTCATTCGTTCAACCATGTCATAAGGGAATCCGTTACTTATTAAGTCCATGAACATGGCAGATTGAGCTCTTTCTTCAAAAATGTCTTCAGTTGATAGCATGCTAGATTCTTCTTCAGTTAGCTGGTTCAACTCATCATCACTTTCTTCTTTGATGATGTCAATTTGCTGATAAGCTGTAGGATCAGCTGATGGAGTGTGAGTTGGGGAGACCCTTTTTGTTTTCTTTTGTTGATCTTTAGATTCAGCACCTTCATCTTGAGTTTTGCCCAGATATTTTCTTTTCCTGCTGTAAAAGATTGTAAGTTCCTTTGATTTCATCATTGTACTCGCATCAGCTTCTTTATTTTTGCTTACATCTTGTTCAGACAACTTTTTCTTTAACTTCTCATTCTCATCATCTTTTGCTTTCAGTTGTTCTGATTGTTCAAAAATTAGCTAATTCATTGCATCAATCACCTCGTTATCAGTCTCAATATCTTCTCTCAGCCTTTTGATTCGTCCTTCCAGTTTAGTGATTGTAGCATCTTTCACAGCTATGAGTCTATCTTTCTCTATCAGCTACTTCTTTATTTTCCTCAACTTTTCTAACTTCCTATTGCTTTTGATGATAAAATTGTTGTATTTTGCTACCAGGTAGCTCTTACTCACACCAATCTCTTCTTCATTCAAGTCATCCTCATTATAAGTAATGATGTCAACATAACTACCCTCCTCCTGTTCAACTTCTTCATCTTTCTCCCTTTTAACCTCCAGACATATCTCCTCAGTAGCAACATCTTGAACCTCATGTTCATCAACCTCCTCCAGGGTTAGTATCTCCATATGAGCAGGGCTAACTATGGGTGATATTGGTTTAGTAGCTGTGGGTGATGCAGTTGGTTCTGTTGATAGATGTGTAGGTGTTTGTATAAGATATGGTGAGATGGGTTCTGTTGCACCAGAATGTATTGATGATTGAGATTGTTGTGGTGATAGTTGGACATGATCTTGAGCAACTACTTCAGTTGAAGAAGTGTTGACTGTTGTTTGTGAGTTGGCAGGGACTATGGGTTGAGTGTGTTAACTTGATAAGGATATCAGGAGAATAGGTGATGATAAAGGTTGGGGTTCTTGATAGTGAGGATCTGGTGATTCAGTTGATGGGGTTTGATGTTATGGTTGTTCAGGGAATAGGAGTTCCTGAGGTATGTCAGCAGTTTCATCAACGATATGAGCAAACATCTCCACCTCTTCTCCTTGATACTGTCCGGTCAATTTGTTGAGTAGCGATCTTCCTAGGTGAGTTTGCACAAACACATCACCTTCTCTTTCAACAGTAGGCATTGTTTCGTTTATGATAAGTTGAATAAATCTTGGGAATATATACATCTTGTTGTCCTTCTGCATTCTTATGTGGTCACACAGGCAACTAAGAATGTACTTGGAGTAGTTGTACTTTCTTCCCTAAAAATACCGATGATTCTTGATGAGATGTGCCTCGAGAATCTGTCCAAACCGGACTTCCTATTGGATGTGCACTTGAGATAGGTGTGACATAGGAATCTATACGGCTTGCACAAACTCCCCTTTTTGATCTCACCGTTTCGATAGTCTCCGTCATACCCCATTAACTGAAAAACTTTCTGAATGTATTCATGATCAAATACATCAGGGTGACCTTCTTCACCTTCTTCGAACTCTAGCTCCCTCCTTATTATTTGTTCATCTATCCTCAGCTGTTCGTGTCTGATTGTGGCATGAATCACCCACTCACCATCTTCTTCTTCAATCCTCGCAGAGTCCCAGAAATCTATGATGTGAGATTGATAGATAACGGGATCCGCAGATAGTGCATAAAACAATCATGATCTTCTCAAATAGCGGATGATGTCTCTGCATCCATCTTCCACTTCTAGATTCAGGAATACCCACATGTTGTGATCTTTAACAAATCTATTAGCCATACTGGCTGTGATGTTCGAATGGTGTGAGGATTAGTTGTGTGGAACAATCGATTTCAATGAAGAAGATGAAGGGGGTTTTTGGGTGAGAGGATTTCTAGGTCTGGAAAGGTTTTTGTGAGTGGATAGAAAGGCCAACGGTCGAGGTGTCCTTTTGTACTTTTCCAGACAGTTTAAATCTTATTTTAATGATATGGGACCCATCTACCCTTTTTACCATTCTGAGGTTGTTTTGATAATTCTTCCGCAGAACTTCTACGGAAGGCAAAAGTCTTGGTTCCAGTTTGTATCTTCCGCAGAAAATCTATGGAAGGCAGACACTTTTGTTTCAAGTTACACTTTCGAAGATAGTTTTGATAAAATATCTTCCGAAGGTGATAAATGTATCTTCCGAAGCAACTTTTCTTTCGAAGATAATTTTGATGAACTATCTTCCGAAGATAAAGGTATGATAAAATTTCTCTGTATGTACTAACATATAGTTAGTCCATTTGTTGTTTTGCTGTTGGACCTTGTTGACTTTGCTTCATGGCAAACGTGCAAATGATTGAACACTTCAAATATCCTGATAACCAAGTTAGTGCTCAAGTTGCAATTTTCTTCATATTACAATGTTAAACTCAGTTTTCATGCTGTTGACTACTCCCCCTAAATTTGTGATTAATCATAAACTTATGCATTTATCAAAAATTTATAAAGAGAATAGCATGAAAAGCAGTTAATCTGTCCATATTATTAATAGGAAAAAGAATAGAAATCCTTTTGAATGTTTGTTTACAGGCAAGCATATCCTATACAAGGGATCATACTATGGACCAAGCAATTTCCTGAACATTATGTTTGATGTTGTGGTATACTAGATCTAATGCTGATTGCAAATATTAGGATCCGTAGAAATTCAACAAGAGTTTATTGTCAATTTGTCATGTTTTTTTATCATGTTTTGGTATGGGTTAAAGATGAACAAAGAAGGACTCAGCATTCAAGTCACATTAAAGTTAGTCCTCCTGACATGAATCAATTCATCACTTTATCACACTTAAACTATGTTTCGTAGATTACAAGCTCTATCTTAAGATTTCTTTGAAATCTTATTAATGCTGAGATGGTTTACATGCTCTTTGATATAATATATAGTTGATCTCATTGGATTCTTTTAGAGCAGTTCCTTTTGGAACTTTGATGATCAGCATCTGGTCACCAGGTCTTTACTTACGTAAAACAGAGGTGCCTATTGACCTAGGTCTTTTCTTACACAAAACAGAGGGTCATGATGTGCAAAGATAGAGATTATAAGGTGTTACAACATAGTAAGTGTGTGTGGGTGAATAAAATGATCACAGCCAGATAAGACTTACTTGCTTGCTTCTCAAAGTGAATTGTCCACACTTAGTCACCTTGGCATTATGTTGTGCATGACTTTGTTTATTTTCCACTCAAGCTGAACCTATTCACATATCAAATCACATCTGATCAGTGTTTAATTGTTATTTAGAACCAGGAAAGTATGCCAAGTTATAGTGTACTATCATATCCCAGTATATGAACTGCCTTAAAAAACATGACAATATGTTAGCATTTTTTGTTTGTTTTTTTTTTTGTGAATGTTTTTGTCTTTTTCATATGTATAATAGTAATAGACAAATGATGCTTTTCTTGGAGTTGTTGGCTAATCTAAGTTGATCATGCCTAAGGCTTCAATTAAAAAATTATATCTAACTAAATCAAAGGCTTTAGTGAATAAATCAGCAAGCTGATTTGTTGTATCCACTTTGATCAACTTGATTAAACCTTTTTCTAAATAGTCTCTCAGAAAATGGTATCTGATTTCTATATGTTTAGTTTTACTATGTTGCACTGGATTGGAAGTGATAAACATAGCAGCTGAGTTATCTATGTGTATTGGAGTTTGAAGAAAGTTATAACCATAATCAAGTAATTGGTTTTGCAACCATAAAACTTGAGAGCAACCAGCTGAAGCAGCTATGTACTCAGCCTCAACTATGGATACTGAAACATTGGTTTGCTTTTTGCACTGCCAAGAAACAAGTCTTGGTCCTATGAATTGACAACCTCTAGTTGTTGGTTTTCTGTTGTTGTTGCACCCTCCAAAGTCACTATCTGAATATGAGTAGAGTTTAAAGTCTCCTTCTTTGGGATACCAAAGTCCAAGAGCTGGTTTCCCTTTGTAAGGATCTATCTGAAGATTATGAGGCTGATGCAACCAAAGATCTTCCAACATGCACTAAGGAACAAGGATGAACTTGCTTCGGAAGCTTTACACTTTCTAAAGAAAACTCTAAGTATAAAGTCTTCCGAAGCCAAAAGTTCAGAAGAAATTACTTCAGAAGCTTTACACTTAACAAGAAAAATATTCCAAGTGTAAAAACTTCCGAAGCCAAAGACCAAGTTCTTTCGAAGCCAAAGATGAAGTCTTCCGAAGCTTCAAAGACAAAGTCTTCCAAAGCAACTTTGCTGTGAAGACTGATTTCTTTGGAAGACAGAGAAAAGATGCTTTCTCTAATCTACTGTTGATAAAGCTGACCAACTTTCTGCTACAACTCTGATAACTCACCAACTTGTATGAGTTGTTGAAACTTCCATGCTTTAGTGAGTAGTAGATAAAGTCTTTGTTTGTAATTTTCTTTTTTTGTTCCTTTAGACTTTTTGTACTAGGAAAAGCCAGTGAGCTATGACATGTCATAGTCACTAGTCAAAAGGCAATCTGCCTTTTGACTCTAGATTGATCTTGTTGTCTAGATTAGTCAATTCCAACTGTCCTTCCAAGTATTGACGGTTGTAGGTTGTAGTATCAAAGAGTCTCAGGTCCTTGTATTTTATTCATGCTTGGAACACTTGTAATAGAACTTGAGATCAATATACAACATCCTTGAAAACTAATACTTGTGCTATTGTTTTAAGTTGCGTCTCATTGTTATTTGTGTTTCTTGTATCTTCAAAGTTTCCTATTCCCTATTTGAACTATTAAGTGATCTGAGATCACTCCTCTTGTGAAACTATTTGTTATTAACACCCTAACCGGTCCTGCAATTGCTATCAGAGCATTCCAGGCTCTTGATTGTAAGATCTCACCATCTTAAATCCTCTTAGTTTCACACTTCACTTAACTTTTCAAACGGCAGCTACCTCAAAGGCTGATATGGAAACTGGAACTATGACAAAGTCCCCACTGATCATTCCTGAGGATTTTGACACTTGGTGTCAAAGGGTGGAAGGCTTCATTAAGTCTCAAGATTCCAGGATGTGGGAGTCTGTTGTCAATGGACCTCATGTACCATACACCACTTCAGCTGCTGCTGGTGGTGGTATGATACCAAACTGCTCTTCCAAATTCCATCTACAGAGGTTTCAAGAAGTGCAAGACTACAAAACAGCTATCGGATGCACTGAAACTGATGTATGAGGGATCCAATGAAGCCAAGGAGAACAAGAAGGGCCTCCTAAAGCAGCAGTTTGAAAATTTCACCTTCAAGACAGGTGAAACCATGACTCAATAATACTTTAGGTATGTTGAGATTGTGGACACTCTGGTTGATATTGGAGTATCTATTGAGAATAGGGATATTGTTAGGAAGTTCATGTCCTCTCTTCCCAGACAATGGACACACTATTATGTGGTCATTAAGAGGACTGAAAACCTTAAGACCCTTACTCTCATTGGGTTATATGGAATACTCAGTGGATACCAGATGGAGATGAACATGCAAAACTCATCTGGTAACTCCAACTCTCACTGGAGTTCAGCCCTTCATGTGGTTGAGAGGGATAGCAGAGAACCACAGCACCATCTTATCTGCTACCCTGAAACTTCACAAAAGGGTCCCTTCATCACCTTCCCAGAGACACCCAGAGAGAGCTACACCCATGGAAGCCCATTCCAAGAGACAAGCACCTCTCAAGCATTTGTCTCCACTGATGAAGGTTCTGGCAAGTTTCTCTTCGCTCTTGAAGACCTAGACTGTATCCATCCAGATGATCTGGAATACATGGAGATAGTCCAGCAGATGGCTCCCCTTACTCATAGAGTCCATAAATTCTATAAGAGGATAGGGAGAAGGTTTCCCAGCAATGCAGCCAGTGGAAAGTTTGGGCTGGACAAAAGAAAGGTGAAGTGTTACAACTGTAACCAAATGGGACACTTTGCCAGGGAGTGCAAGGCACCAAAGTCAAATGGTGGCCAAGCACAATCCAAGCCAAACTACACTAAGGGAGCTTACCAGAATGAAAAGCCAAGACAGCAAGCTGCAATTGCTGTTGAAGAAGGAGGCTTTGACTGGAGCTTTCAGGTTGAGGATGCTTCTCCAAACCAAGCACTAATGACAGATCATGATGAAGCCAAGGTATTGGAACATCTTTGTACTCCTGAATGCATTGCTAAAGTTAATAGATACAGGTCCTATAACTTAGAGATGAGATCTGATCTTGAGTCCTTAAATATCTTAAAAGCTGACTTTAAAAGAGCTGAAAATGATTATAAACTTAGGATAGAAGATCTAGAGAAAACCATTTCAACTCTTAAGCATGAGCTTACAAACTACAGGACTTAAATCAAAGATCTCATCTCAAAGTTAACTGAATGCCAGGCTGAGCTTGTGATCAGCAAAGCCAGGGCAGAAAAATATGTTCTTGAAGAAGAGACCTTCAAGAACATAATATCCTCATCTCTACATACAAAAGTTTGTTATCAGAATAAGCAGGGACTGGGATCTACTGAGATAGCTCATCCACACACTCTATTGTCTGTAAGATCTCCAAGGTATGGAACTTGTGAAGATGAGCTTCCCCTCATAGACCTTATTGTTAAAAAGGATGAAGAGGAGATAGTGAAGGATGACTCAGAGAAGAGTGAAGAAGGTCATCCTAAGAAGGGTCACTATTCTCTTGAGGAGAGGAAAGAGTCTGGAATGACCAAGTCAAAGAGAAAGAACTTGATTAGAAGAGCTAAGAGAAGATCAAAGAAGGCTCAACAAATCAAGGCCACTTTTAACTCAAAGCAGAAACAAGTGTTTATTTCTATAGGTTTTGAAGTGGTAAAGACTGAAGACTCAACTATGAACTCTAGTACCAAAAGTTCTAGTTTAGTTCCAAATCATTCCAGCAAGAAGAAGACTGACCAGCTGTGTACCACTGCTACACAGCCCGAACCATCCAGCTCCAAGAGCAAGTCTCTCCCTAAGAAACTTGTTGCATCATCTGCAAAGATGAAGATGGAGAAGGAAAGTGATCAAACTTAGTCTTGCTCTCAAAAGAAGACTCTCATAAGGAAGGAACTTAACTGTGTCATGTGTGGTAGTACTTCTCATCTGGCTAAGGATTGCAAGTACAATCCCAAAAGTACCATCCACATGACCAAGAAGAACATTTCTGAGAAGAAGAAGGAACAAACAGCTTCGGAAGGAAAATCATACTGTTATATGTATCTTGATCTCTGTTACTATTCTATTGATATATATAGATCGTGTTTCTATTCTGTTCCTAAATCATTGCTGATATTTCGTTATTTTGTTGCTATACTTAAGCTAACTTCCTCTAACTATACGAATCCTTGCTTGTTTATCGCATAGGAGTTCACAATTTACAATGAAAATTATATTTTACAAAATAGAAATGTTTATGTGATGTGGAATATTTGCTTGAATTAAATATCTTCCGCCGCCATTGACTCGATGTTATTGCTCTAACACGTTGACTTGTTGACTATGTTGCGTACTTGATGATGTGAAATCATACACGTTTGTTAGTCTTCCGTAGGAATTACTCTTCCATAGGAATTTGTCTTCTGTAACAACACTTGGTCTTCAGTGCTTGTTCTTCAGTGATTGTGCTTCCACAGGAGCTCTTGTACTTGTTCTTCAGCAACATGCTCTCCTTCAGTAGCTTCACTTGTTCTTTAGACTTGTTCAGCTGATGTTGTTCTTCCATAGGAGATCTACGGAAATACACATCAGTTATGCTCCTGAGAACATCTACAGAGGAACACTTATTCATCCGCAGTTGTTCTAACACTTAGTCAATTTTTCCAAATTGACTCAGTCTGATGTTTCCTGCAATCAGACATAAACCAACACATATATAATATGGGTTAACATATATGTTGTGCAGTACATTATATTATAAACAAAAGAGTTACAATGATAAATTACAAGAGTTGACAAGTCAACTAAACCTATACATTTGTTCTAGTCCTAACAATAAAGCCCTGACTAGAGATTTTGCACCAGGCTTGACCAATCACTCACACCCATTTGTGTGCCATACCACACACGTGGAAATTGTGAGGAATGTTGTGATAATGTAAAGTCCTCATCACGATCGATTCCACATTTTGTTGCACTTGTATTTCTCGTATGACTTGAGTTTTGCTTTTCACTTGATATTGTAATCCATAAAGGCTAGGTCCTTACAATTTCCCCCTATGGATTATGATATCAAGTTATGGTTGACTTCAGTCTCTTATCTTCATGAATTATCTGATCCTTGGGTATCTTTCATTTAGTATTCCCCCTCATCTGTAACCTCCTCCTGATGTATATCTTCATAAAGGATATCACGTCAGAATCAAGATTAAACTGTTCTATCTTGATTACTTACAACTTAAGATGTATTTGGCATATGACAGAGAGGTCCAACCTGCATTTTGGATTCCCGAAGAACCCGATTCTTCAATCCGATGACAAGATTCTGTGACGACGAACTAGATCATTTAAAGTATTCTTTCCCCTATGTAAGATGTAATAAGCCCATATTTTCAGAGTAAGAATACCAAACAATCTTGATTCTTCAATAATTAACCCGTTTGATCATTGTTCCATCAGTAAGATAAGATAAGCCCACATTGTCAAGTTTCAATTCACGAACGACTCGAATCAAATGTTGTAGATATAGAATCTTAAACTTGATCAAACAACACAAAAACCCCGGTTTAGGTACCAAACTTCAAATCATCCGGCATCCTCTAGATTTGGGCTGAAACATTTGTTCTAAACCTTCACAAACTAACAAGTTTTCGCATCTAGACAACGTTCTTGCATTTTGAAAAGTTTTTGTAAAAATCAAGTTGATAGTAAAAGTTTTCACACGAATTTTGAAGTTCACTTGATGAAGTTTTTGCATATGAACTAGATAGATGTCCTCACGCGGGAACTTGATGTTCTCGTGCGGCAACTACAAGTTTTAGCAAGAAGCGGTTACCGATGCGAAAACTGCCCAATTTTTCGCAAAAGTCGGTTATTCGTGGGAAAACTTCGTCAAAATCAACTTCTTGTGTTTGATTCACTGCTGCGATTTCAATTCTACAATTTTCATCATCATAACTTGAAGATACTGAGCGTATTGATGCAGATCATCATTTTAGCAAGTAACAAAGTCGATTTCATGTGTATTCACCCTCGGTTTCACCTTCTTCTCCTTCGAAACCGGTCCAAACTTGATCTAAGCCTTTTAGATCTTCAACCTCCATGTTTAACGTCTTAATACGGATGATTGCAAAATTAAAATCCGTGTACCAAGAGCAACACCTGGCTCTGATACCAAATATAAAGTCCTCATCACGATCGATACTATATTTTGTTGCACTTGATAATCAAATTAAGACGGATGTGTGCTTGTGTGATATCAATGAACATTAAACACACTCAATCGAATATTATTAATCAAATGATTACAATACCAAAGATGTATACATCGTTTAAGCTCGATCCACCCGAGGTGAGCTCCCCTCGGGCGGCCTATCACACAACTCTCTGCTCTCTCATCCTCAGAACACTTTTACAAAATGAACACACGTAATGAAATACAAAGAAAAAAACATCTATATATACTATGCAGATGTTCTCGCGTGAGAACTTGATGTTCTCGCGCGATAACTCCAAGTTTTCACTCGATAAGATCTTTATCATTCATCTTGGAGTTCTCACATCCTTGTATTTCTCGTATGATTTGAGTTTTTACTTTTCACTTGATATTGTAATCCATAAAGGCTAGGTCCTTACAGATAACACCCTGCAAAACAAGAAAATCTAAGCAAAATGAAAAAAAAAATGTGTCACCTGGGAAAACCAAAGAAAATGGTACGACCCTATGTGGCCTGATAACAAACTTTAGTAGGATCAACTCCATGATATATAGTAACTTATCTTCAGTATGAATGCATTGTTTTTTTATCTGTTTAAACCAACAAGAATTCTAATATATATAATATTTTAAAAGTTGAATGATTTAAGAAGTAAAACTACACAAACTGTTACCTAAAACATTATAAAAGTAGGTAACTGTTGTATGCCAACATCCATATATTTAACGAAATGAAAAGACATAATGAAACTATTGTTCAAGTTTTGCCCCTTCTTTGTAAGTACCATATATGTAAATTCATATTATGGGTGTCACAACAACATCAATTCGTCTAGAATCTGCATTCACACTTCGTAAACTTGAATATTCCGATTCACTATCATCAATAGCTTCAAAATTCGAGTGCTCTATTTCAACATCATCACCCTTTCCAATATTGTTTGGTTCTCGTATTTGACACAATTGAACTGCTTTCTTTAACTCTTTGTTTTTGCCCCATAATACGCCATAGAGTCCAAATATTATCAATATCGAACCCAACACACTGCAAAAGTTCTTCAACTTACTAATGTAACTTCAAAAATTATTTGTTGAAATTAAACAAGATATAAATGACCATACCTTCCTAAATGTAGGCTTTCATTCAAGACCAAAGATCCAGTGATCGCCACAAGAACAAGCATAAGAGGATTGAAAGCCGATACAAAAAGTGGACCTCTCATTTGCACACACCATGCGACGACTGTAAACATTAATCCAGATGCTAACATGCCCTAACAAAATATATGTATTGTGATGCATTAGTTTCATAAATTATATAATTTCCATATCTTTTGAAAAAAACTCTAAATATTTTGTATACATAAAGTACATTTAAAATGCAAGTATGTTGCTAACAAAATAGCAAAAATCTGCGTGATAGATTATCAAAAATTAAAGATAGTGAGATAATAATGATAACATATAATTATCTGTGTTCAAGTTTGTGAAACCATATCTTTACTAGATTTTCCGACAATCCCCACGTAAATGATCATTAAACATCAAAGATTAGTAAGAAAATATAATTTTAGTAATGTCAACAATGATAGGTAGATGTTATTATTTGAACAGTCTAATGTGAACCATATTTAACTTACTAGTTTTTTTTATAGAACTTAATGTCATTTAACTAATGGTGTTTGTGTAGATGACAATAACGTTTATACAATAGTCTTAGTGACCTAGTCAACCCCTCGCGGTTGTGTCCATTATGTTCTAAATGGTAGCCAAGTTTACTTGGCATGGTTTTCATTTGTATTCTCTGTTCTAAATGCATCAATATAACTCTCCGCGTAAACCTCTCATTAGCAGAATTATAGATGTTATCCTTTAAATTCACAAGGTCAAAAGTAATAATCAAAGTGATAAGTAATAATTGTAGCATATTATGTCTACCTCACATGTATCTCAACTATCCAAAATACATTGAGCTATTAGGTTTGCCAATTTTTATTGATTATCTAGGGCCGACCAAGAAAGGGGCGTGAAGGGTGACCACCACGACCAATCTCACGAGGGGTCCAATTTTTTAAAAAAACTTATACACATACACATACACATACATATACACATACACATACACATACACATATTCCTAACGTAGAGGTTTCGTCTCTTATCTAGTTGTATCTAACATGACAAACTCATATTCCTTTATTGAACTAACTATAACTATTCACTTAATGAATTCATGATACAAATCTCCTTCTAAGTATGATCGGAAATCTACTTCTTGTTTTGGAATTTCTTTTATTAGATATGTAATTGACATCGTTACTAAATATCGGTATTTATGAGTGAGTCTCAAGTATTGTTGCAATCTTCTTATACTTGTTTAATGTTTCGAAAATGAATTACTTGTATACCTACTTAATCTGCTTACATCATATGCTAGGTATTGTCTTTAAGATATGACATGTGAATATTCTAATAAGAAACACCATAACTAATGGCTAGGCTCAAACCCTCCAGTGAATTTCTCAATGTAATCAAGCATTCTTTTGTCAGTACCCTTTGATCAATAACCTAGTCTTGTATTTATCAATACTACCATCAAACTTCATCCTCATTTTAAATATACAATGATCCAAATGACTTGCAACCAAAAGGATGATCTACTTGTTTCTAAGTATGTTTCTTCAAAATAGAATCAATTTCATTCTTTTATGATTCTTTCCATTGAGGTCTGTTACAAAAGGTAACCATTTTTTGGCATGGTTTAGGTTTCATTATCAACTTATAAGCACAAATTTTAGAACAAAAATTTCTCAACCCTTACCCCTTTTTGCTTCTTCTAGGCCCAACCTCTTTAGACTTAGTTTTTCTCTCATCAAGGACAATCTCATCTACCCGTGTTGATGACATTATGTATTTATTTCTTGAACAAGAAAACATATTGTCAGTAACTTAGGCACTTGTCACTTTATTATTATATTCTTCTGTATGTCGCTAATCTTAGACTCAAGTGCAAGATAATGATATGTGCTATAGTGATGAACATACCATATGTATATGTAATTTGTAGTTTTTGATCATACCTTCCAAATCATAGATGATGGTATTAACACCTTGGCTAGGCACCACGTACTCCAAAGTATATGTATATTGGAATTCCTTCTATCCGCATTTCATCATGATTTCTTCCATTTCTTATGGGGTGTAATATTGAAGAGATAATAGTTGAAAACATAGTTTCCTCTCCATGTGTTGGATCAATTAAGAACATATCAACATGGTAATCAGCTCTTTCAGTGTATCGTTGCTTCGTACTACCATGTCATTTAGTCAAGGAAAATAAAGAGCAGGGCACTTCTGTTTAATCCCATGTTGTGTGTTGGTAAATCAGAGATACAAATCGGATGAACAACGATGATAAACCTGATAAACTTGCAGAGATTATTATCAAATTGCTTGCATACATACAATTGTTCATCATTTCATCGACACATACATATGAGGGTATATATAGCCCTAGAACCAACCACTAGGTTTCCTATTAACACATACTTGACCCTTATATATTTACATAATTACATACTAGACACAACATAGACTTTCTAATATATACATAATAGACCCAAACTAATATTTAGTTTATATATCAATACTCTCCCTTAAACTAAATATAGTTTAAGTGAGGTCTTCACTTGCTTGTCTTGCTTTCACAGTAGAGTTGGTTTATTATCATCATAGATGAGATTAGATTCTTCCTGCTTGTCCTTCTCCTTGTTCTTCCATTTGGTGCATTTGTTTGCAAAATGACCAAGTTCTCCACATTCATAATATCTAAACTTGCTTCCATCTTTATTCCTCGACCCATGCCTTTTCCGCGTCCACTTTCTTTTTTGTTAGAGTTTCTACCTCGTCCTCTACCATGACCTTGATTGTTTGAACTTGCCATTAGAAGTTTCCCTTGATTATTAGCTTCCGGTTCATCTTGACTTTTAATGCGTTCTTCAAAGGCTGTAATTCTTCCAACTGCTTCTTCAAATGGCATTATATCAATTTCTTGATATTGCTCTATAGATGCAACGATTGGTAGAAATTTCTTTGGAACCGAGTTAAGCAGTTTCCTTACAAGTACCTATCTTTCAAAGTACCACCAAGACTTTTAAACTTGGCTTTTATAGTGCTTAACTTTCCCGCAAAGTCACTTACCCGTTCAGTTGTATTCATTTTCAAAGCCTCTAGTTCACTTCTCAATGTTTGTAAACGTGCTTTCTGAACTAGATCGGCTCCAAGGTGTTTGACTTTGATAGAGTCCCAAACTTCCTTTGCAGTCGAGTAATGTGCAACTTGCATTAATACATCTTGAGGTAACGTTTGCAGTATCATTGCCTTAGTTGTATTAATCTTCTTTTCATCCATTGTTTCATTCTTTGCATCAACTGCATCCCAAAGACCATAGGCCTTTAAGATAGTTTCCATCAACAATGACCAAGTAGTATAATTTGTTTCGTTCAACTTGGGACATTGAAGTGAAATGTTTCCTTGTTCACGAGTTGATGTACCGCTTGATGCATTATCATGCTTTTTATCATCTGTCATTTCTTCTTTCTTTCTTGCTAACATGCTTGTGATTGGATGATCACTTCCTTGATCAAATAGATCAAATTTTCTTGCTTGCTTTTGGCCAACTTGCTAACCAGTTTTATCTTGCTCCTGACCAACTTGCTAATCAGGTTCTGACCTACTTGCTGATCAGATTATTGTTGTTGTGAATTTGATTAAAAATTATCCAACCAACTTGCTAATTGGACATTAATTTTGATCAATCGCTATACTTGCTTCTGGCCTACTTGCTAACCAGATTTGATGTGCTCCTGACCAACTTGCTAATCAGGTTTTTATGCACTAACTTGCTTTGACCAAAGATTGATCTTTTATTGCAAAGTTGAATCAAATGATTCTATTTGCACTTGCTATTTGAACAAATAATTGTTCGACTTGCTATTTGAACCAAAGGTTCGACTTGATACAAACCAATGGGTTTGCTTAACTTGCTATGAACCACAAGGGTTCGGTTTAACTTGCTATGAACCAAAAGAGGTTCGGTTTAACTTACTATGAACCAAAAGAGGTTCGAGATTTGCTGCAAACCACACGGGTTTGTTTTAACTTGCTACAAACCACATGGGTTTGTTTTAACATTCTATGAACCACAAAGGGTTCAATTTCACTTGCTATTCTAATGAACCACGATTGATTCGAAACTTGCTCTTGCTATACTCAACGAACAACAAATATTCGGAGTTTAACTTGCAATACGAATCGTTCAGATTCACCTTTCCTTTGTTTGTGTTTCACGATCACCAAACGCGACCAAAAACACACATAAGGTCTGGTTTCGTTACTTGTAATTCAACAATAAACAACACGGAGTTGTTTTGTTTCTTTTGAGGTTGCAAGTCAACTTCTAAAAGTCAAACTGAATTTCAAAGAACACACACTAGGTTTCTATTCCTTTGGTTTAAACCAAGCAGAATTGATTTCCGCTTTCAGTTTGATTTTTTTCTTTTTTTTTTTTGTGATTCAAGTAACAATACTCACTAAGGAACTTAAAATTTTTTATTTGGTTACTCAAACTCGAACACACCAATGAATTTGGTTGTTCAAAAACAACCTTGTTCGCTTTGAATTCTCGCAACAAACAGACAACAAAACAATTTTGTATATGTTCTTTGAACTCAAACAGCCCCGACACCCTCCACTTTCGATGGGTAATATGAAGGATAATCCGATCAAACACGAATTAAAACTTGAATCGATTCTAATCTTCTCTGTCAAATCGTTCGAACCACAACCGTGGCTTCTTCCACAAACGAGAAGAACTTTTAATGAATCTAAACCAACAAAGAATCTCTTAAACTTAATTCTTGAATTGAGAATTAAATAATCCAAAAAGACCACTAGTCTCTTTTGTTTGTGCGATTGAACAGAAATCAAAAATGCAAACAACTTTTAATGTTCAAACGCTTTCAATTTGAATGTTACAACACCGAGGAACCCACCGTTTCAACTCGGATCTGCAGTTGTTCTTGATTCACTCGATATTGCAGGCACCAATCTTTGTTTGAATGATCTGCCAATTGCAGCGAATGAAAATGAACCGTAACTTTGTTCGATTCTTCAAAACCGAATCAATTTCTATTGGAATCAGAACTCCAATCGAATTTTGTACAGATTGATCAAAGAGACAAGCGCTTAGCGAAGGACAAGATCGTTGCTTTTGTTCTTTCGAATCCCCTTCCCTCGGATCAATTAACCGTGCTCTGATACCAGATTGTTGGTACATTAGAGATACAAATCGGATGAACAACGATGATAAACCTGATAAACTTGCAGAGATTTATTATCAAATTGCTTGCATACATACAATTGTTTATCATTTCATCGACACATACATATGAGGGTATATATAGCTCTAGAACCAACCACTAGGTTTCCTATTAACACATACTTGACCCTTATATATTTACATAATTACATACTAGACACAAACATAAACTTTTTAATATATACATAATAGACCCAAACTAATATTTAGTTTATATAATATTGTGCACATATATCCGTAAATTATGATACATTCAAATCTTATGTTACTCCTTACAACTTGGATTTTCTTGTTGAGTTGATTCTCAATCTCCTTTTTAGCATAAAAATGTTTCTATTTCTTCATCTTTAATTTTAAGTAAGTCCACATAGAAATATCTTGTAGTGTTATCAATAAACGCAATGAATTACATATTTTCACCTATTTTGGGAATAGACTTGTATCACACATATCTATGTGATAATATCAAGTGTTTAGGTTATTATTTTAATCAATTAGTATTGAGATCTTACTAGTATTGCTTCATTAAGTGTTTCAAATTTGGAGTTTGATTGGATTTGGAATGTTTGTATGTTGTTTTATTTGACCATATATATGATGAAGTAAAATTATGTTACATAACCATGTCGGCTATGCCACGTATTTACGAACTTAATCACGTATGAGAAAAACTAGCAGTGTTTTTTTAACAACGATTAAATTGAGGTAAACATGCGAGTAATGGCATGATTTACTAAGAAAAATTTAGTTCTTAGTTAACAAAACTTTATAAGAATCAAACAACAAGAAAAAGACAAACTTGCTAAGCAACCATCCAGCCACAAGATTCTTATAAATCTCCAAAACAAATAACATGTTGTTTAGAGTTAGTTCCATCCAAAGTCATCTTCAATCTCACCTTTTTGACACCTTGATATCAGTGTCGCTTAAATTTCCAAAGAAAACCTTTTCATGATTCATGACCTTTTCAAACAATTTGAAGAGGAATTCATTAGCATAAACATGATAGGTAGCACACACGTCAAACACCACTCCTCAGGGTTGGAACAATCTAAGTTAACCTCTAATGTCATCGCTATGATGTTAGATATTATGAAGATCATACTCACATATTCTTCCACCATATTTTTCTAGAGGCATCTTGCATTCATTCACATGATTACTAGATTGGCCATAGTTGTAAGAAGTCTTGTGGAATAACTGAAGCTTATTTTTTAAAGCTCATTTTCATGGAACCCAAACTCACTAATTTGCCTTTGGGTTTCTTCAGCTTCTCGTCCATTTTATTTTTGGAAGACTGACCTTATTGCATAATACTTTTCTTCGATGAGTCATGCATAAGATTTCACTTTTGCGCAAGATTATCGTCATCTTCCATAGGAAGAGAAACAACAAGCTCCTTTGTGGTCATTTCCTTCCATTTGTGATTTGGGTAATGCTTGAAACCTACTAAAATTTGAACCAACTTCTCATTTATTGCTACCACTTGAAAGGTGTCATTGAGGCTCATCCTCTCAGCATCGATTTCATGAAAGATAACTCAGAGGTTTTAAACTTAGTTGATCACATCCCCAAGTCTACCATCTTGTAGGCCACTATCTAGAAACCTTAAAAATATAGGTCTTGAAATCCTTCGTTATGTATTGCAATCCTAAAATTTATTAGCAATTGTGATCTAACAGTACACATTATATAATGCATCCACGAGGTCCTTCTAACACAAAGTTATGACGTAAGAATTTAAAACACACATGTGAATTTGTAATAGCTTAAGTATTACTCTCTCTTTTAACGGATTGAGGAGCTACTGTGTCATGAACCTCAAAAGGTCCAAGGTGGTGAGGTAAAATAACATATTTTGTTGCCATCACTTAAAATTGCAAAACAAAAAATGTCCTACTCTTTAAGCATGGTTAGCAACTATATAGACAAGAATATGATTACGCAATAGAGGTAACTCAGTTGAACTTATTGATATCAACTATGTCACAATGTTCTTCACTTTCCTCTTGGTTATTTCATTTTTTTCTAAGCTAGCACTTAAGAAACAAATTTATTATTATCAAACAAAAGTTATATTCTATCTATTGATCTACCTTAATACTAAACTTATTTGAATTAACACATAAGTTTAAAAATGTTTCAACTAAAACGACCTTAGAGACAAAACTCATTTAGCTCAAAGATGAACCATTTACAGAACTGTGAATGTTATTAGAGGAAAATATGTTTTAAGCTTGTAGGAGGGTACATGTATAAATCAAAACAAAATATAATAGGAACGAAAATAAATACAATAATGAATTACAATATGGGCTAGGATTGAAATAAATTAAGTATCATAAGAGGTAGAATCAAAGACGTTGATGCTATGTGTTAGATAGAGTTCACTTAAAGCAGATTTTGCATCTTCGTTTAGAATATGTTTATTCTCTAGGGTACAATACATGATCAGTTTGTTGTATTGCTTGAGATAAGCAATCAGTCAAAAAATTATATCTATAGAGTATGTTTTAGTTGTTGGAAATGGTTTGATGCATGTGTTTCTTGGTGTATAAGTAATTGTATATGTATCATAACTATTGTAAAGATGTTAATTTTATGGTCAAATGAAAGAGATGGTGTATTCATTTAACTACATTAATTAAACATAAGAATTCATTTGTATTAAGTTTCTTAGTGACAATCTAATTGATTTAACGAACAATTACAAATCAGCGTAACTGTTAGCTCTTTGTACCCATGGTTGATCAGAAGTTTGCAACAAGGTGAGATGATCAAACAACCCAGGGTGAACTTTTGAAATGTAATTAAAATAGTTTGTTTAGAGTTTCAAAATTCAAATGGCTATAATGAAACTTCTGAAACCTCTCGAGTTACCCTTGACTGAAAACTCTTAGTAATTATGATTAATAGCAAAACCAGGTTGCTTGAGTTTGAGGATTTTGAATATGTTATCTTGTCTGCATGTTGGTGGCAAGCACAAGTTCGAAGTTTTAAGCTACTTGAATTGAGTAATGCACCCCCACCAGCAGGTGTGATAGGAGTTGGAAAAAATAGAAATTAAGATACTTACCAAACAGCTTATGCTATAAACCATCCCAAGGTTATACGTCTTTCTATGTGTGGCAAGTTTTTATTTACTTTCTTACAAGACTTTCATTTATACACACTACTTTAAGTAATGATATCTCATTCATTGATCTTGCTTCCATCCAAAAGCTTCTTAGTTCACTACGAAGCTCCATTCAACGAGATTGAATTCCCATCAAAATAATAATGGTGATGGTGAGGGTGAGGGTGAGGGTGACAGTGACAGTGTTAAAAATATTAATAGTAATAGTAATGATAGCTAACAATACTACACATAACTATTTGCATACATAACTAGAGTTGAACCATATTTTAACTAAATTAAACAGGGTACGTACCGAATAAGCTACCGTAAGAAGTCTAACATTCCAACCCAGCTTCCACTCGCCCCAATCTCTTTCTGTGCATAACGCAAACACAACTGCTTGAACCGCACCCATAGTCGATGTGAGAGCCGTCACAGAATATGGGCAAGGGTATGATTTAACCATATATGTCTGTTCAAATTGCAACAAAAAAAAGAACTTTATATTAAATCTTCGTTAGTCAAAATGTACACAGAAACTTTATTGTTTTATGTTTAAACTAACCTGAAGGATTAACCATATGGAAATACTAATGCAACTACCGATGGCCAATAAAGAACCCAAGACTCTATTGCTTGAATATTGAACATGTGATGAATGATGGTGACCATTTAGAAGGTTAACATTGGTTTTCCACAAGTGAAGGTCAACTCCCTTGTAAAAAGTCAACAACATGACTCCACCAACCCCTAACGCAGTTCCCATGACCTTTGCTGTACCGGAGCTTGTCTTCCAACCTAACCTTTCCATACTGAAAAAAGTGTTCACCAATTTCCAAAATGTTACTAGAATAATTTTACTGATCATATGTGTAATCATACGTATTATGGGCATATACAAAAAACTCATGTTTTAAGTAATAAAGACGCTTATATGGTTATACTAGGTTAAAACCTGAGTGTTACACCGTTTGAATAAATAAAATTTTTAATAGTTAGTTATATAAATTTATTAATTATAAAACACTTAATTAAGATAATGATATCATTTATAAAAATTAATAAATTACGTATTGTTAATAACTATAAGTAATAGAATAATTACATCATATTAAAAAAAATGTTTTGAAACTTTTTTTTTTGTTTTCTTCAAACAATTTAAACCTTTTGTTTCAAAACAAACAGTTTCATAATTACTTCTTTTTTAAAAATTTCTTATTATAACTCCGAATTTTAATTATTTTGTTTTATAAAAATTTTATGTTTTAAGAGCACCGATTTTAAAATAGTTCAAATTTTATAAAAGTTTGATGTTTTGTAAAAGTTTATTATTGTATAAAAATTTTATTCATTTAGAAATTACATTTATATGAAGTTATTTTTCTTGATTTATTAAAAACTATTTTTAATTTAGTATTAAGAGAAAGATTCAAGTAAAAAGGCTCTTAAAACTAAAAAGTATAATAAGTAATCTCAACAATAAATATTTTTAATTAATAGTTGAGATCAATTTATAAGAAAAAGTTTGTTAGAAGGGTATTTTAGTAATAGCCACTTTTGTTGAATTTTTACAATTTCCATCATGTTTATAAACGTTCATAACTTTTATGTACGATATCATTTTTTTTAATAAAAATTACACCATAAAACGGACTTTTTATCTTTAAAATGAGTACAATATTATTATATAAAAATATAATTAATTTTTTTACGTTTTAAGCTCACGTCTCATCATTTTTTATTTATTGCAGCTCATTGTGTCTTTTTGTTAGTTATTTTGTGTTTCTGAATACTATTGTATTTTTTAGAATGATAAATTTTAAAAAATATAATGGTAAAAAACATTATTCTATATCTCTAATATGTAAAACACAATAATAAAGTAACACCTAATCAATCTAATATATTAAAAACAATAACAAAATAACACAATGTCCTATTATGTTTTTTTTATTGTCATTGGGTTATTGTTAACACAATAAGTTTTAAAAAATATTTTGGTAAAACAATATCATTGTGTACTTTTAATTATAAAATATAATAATAGATAATAAGTTTATATAACTATAAAGAACAATGACAAAAATAAACATGGTGTTATCTTCAACACAATGAGTTTTAAGCGAAAGTATATCATTGTTTATTTAGTTGTAAAACACAATGTAGATAATAAGTTTATATAATCTATAGACAGAATGACAAAAATAACAAATAATGATCTAAAACATAAAATATAATGATGTATACATATAAAAAATGTTATAAAATACAGGACACAATAAACTGATATTTGACACATTGAACGTATAAGACATAATGAGACTATAAGACACAATGACCTGATTTATTTGACACAATGACCAAAATACTCTACTCTTTAAAACAATAGAAAGACACGTATCAAACCTACAATTCTTATTAGACTTTTTAGATTAAACACCCTTTATAGTATAACCCTACCCTCATATTAATTGTTTAGGTAGTGGTTGTGATTGTCTACTTAAAATTACATCAAAACACAAACATATAAGATAGGATATATATATATATATATATATATATATATATATATATATATATATATATATATATATATATATATATATATATATATATATATATATATATAGGGTTATCTTGAAAACCAATATTTTTTATGAAAACTCTAGAAGCCAATATGAGCCACATATTTTTGTCACATGCAAATCACATGCCATTTCCATTTTTTTTATAACGTTCATAACTTTTTTACGATATTATTTTTTCAAAAGAAATTTCACCATAAAATTCAGTATTTTTTTTATATTTTCAACGCCTACCATATTGATATATTTTTTTTTTAAATCATCCACCCGTTATTTACACATGTGTAAATCCGGTTTTACACGTGTAAAACGAATTTCATAAAAAATGAATTTTTTTATTGTTAAAGAGGGAAACGAGAGAAACATTTTTGTGTATTTATTTTTTTTATGCTATTTTTTGTTTTATAATTATTTTATTATGATTTTGTTAATTACTATTTCGCCATTGAAAACTAGTGGTACACATTAGTTCCTAGAGTTCTCCCAAAAAAGGGAGTTCTTATTTGATCCCCTCCCTTATATATATTGTTAGGTCTAGAACTCATGTATATATAGGTTTAGATGATAGATCAACTCTTGTAATCATATTGTGTAATTATCATTTTTATAATATATTGTTCTGGATTGACTTATTAGATAAACTATATTATATGTGTGTTGATTTAAGTATGATTGCAGGAAACATTAGTCTTGGTCAAGTTGGAAAATTGACCAAGTGTTAGAATAATCTGCGGATGAATAAGTGTTTCTCCGTAGATGTTCTCAGGAGCATAACTGATGTGCTTCCGTAGATCTCCTACGGAAGAACATCAGTTGAACAAGGCTAAAGAACAAGTGAAGCTACTGAAGGAGAGATTGCCACTGAAGAACTAGTACAAGAACTCCTACGAAAGCACAATCACAGAAGAACAAGCCCCGAAGACTAAAGTGTTGCTGTGGAAGACTAAGTTTCTGCGGAAGAATAAATTCCTACGGAAGACTATTTAACACCAAGTTGTCAACAGAAAGTAAACAAGTCAACGCGGCAGAGCAACATCATTAATGACTATGGAAGACATTTATTTCAAGAAAATATTTCACGTCATATCAACATTAGTTTTCAAATTTAAATCATTGTAAATCGCGAACTCCTATGCCGATAAATAAGGCAAGGATATGCATAGCTATAGGAAGTTAGCTTAAGTATAGCAACTAGATAGCAAAAGATCAGCAATAAATTAGGAACAAAATAGGAACATGATCTCTATATATTGATAGAAACGAGATCATTAGAAGGGGGACGAAAAACGCAGAACAACAATAGCAACTTATCAATAGCAACAGAGCATTATAATCGATTGATTGTGATTGTTGAACAATTCTTGGTTTGTGCGTTTTTATATTTATGTTTGATTGTTCTATTCACTATTGATCAATTTGATATTAATCATCCATTAAACATCAAATGTTGATAGTTCCACAATCAGCACTTGTTAAAATCGATCTGATAATTCATGTTTCGATCCTTGGATTCACATGTGGTATCAGAGCCTTGTGCTCATTGATCTAGATCAATTGATCTATCAGTTTGATTTTTTAATTGGGTTTATTCAAACACAATTGTTGCTTTTTGATATTTAACAAAATTAACTAACATGAGCAATTCAGTGGTTGGTGCGTATCAACCTCCGAAGTTGGAAAACAAATCTGATTTCAAAACTTGGAAAATCAGGTTCAGGAATCATGTTAATTATACAAATTCTGATCTATGGGTTTCGATTACAGAAGGTCCATATATTCCTCCTACCTTAGGATCGGATTATAAGGACAATAATCAACCCATAAGTCTGAAAAATCTGTCACCTGATGACGCAAAGAAAGTCAAAATCGATATCAAAGCCTATAGCATGCTTACTATGGCTTTGCCTGAAGATCTGTTGATCAGGTGTGAATCATATAAAACAGCACACTCATGATGGAAAATCCTGCACACTCTGTATGAAGGAAGTGATGAGATTAGAAGCATAAAGAAGGATACACTTCGCTCACAGTATAAAACTTTTCATCATATTGCGGGTGAGTCAGTCCCTTAACAACTCCACAGATTTATACAACTGGTTACAGAGATGAATATCTTTGAACTGAAGTACAACAACGATGAGTTAAATAAAAAGATGCTTCATGCACTACCAGAAAGTTGGACACAGACTGTGTCTATATTCAAAAACACACTGGATTTGAAGTCGATAGGACTAGACACTCTGGTTGCAAAGGTAGAAGCTTTGGAGTTAGACGAGAAGACAAGAAACAAGAGCATTAAAGCACCTATAGCACCATACCAATTCAAGGAATTAAAGGGTGTTGGAAGTGCGTTCATCTCCAATGAAGATGAAGACAACTCATGTGTTGAGAGTGACAATGAAGAGGTAACAAGCTTCTATGCTGCCAAGTCTTCCAAATTGAGCTCTCAAAACAATCAAAACAAAAAGTCAAAAGGAAAGACTGATGACTCCAAGATCAAAAAGAACAACGATCAAACAGAACCAATCACTATGGTTCTGGAATCTGAAGAACAAAAGGCAGCTTTTACAGCATTCAGTTCAAGCTTCCAAGCTTACTTGGGTAGCACTTTGACTCTTGCCTACTTCTGTCAATAGGACCTTGAAGAACTTCACCTTGATGAAGTAAAAGAGATGGATCTGCAATGGCAGATGGCAATGATAGCTTACAGAGCTAAAATGTACATGAAAAGGAACAAGGGATTGTCAGTGGGTGGAAGATCAACTAAGATAGGTGTTGACAAGTCCAAAGTAAGATGCTTCAAGTACAATCTCTATAGGCACTTCTCAAGGGAATGCAATAGCAATCAGCAACAAACAAATGATTCTAGACAATCAAGTCAAAGGAGTTTCACACAACCTCAGCTGACCAACTCATCCCCACCATCAACAAACAACTCATCAGGTACCAATAATTCTAAAGAACTGGTTTAATTATTTTGCAGGATGGTTCCTATGATTGGAGCATGTATGAAAAGGATGTAATGGAAGAAAATCAAGCACTGATGGCCAACATGGAAAACAAGATTCCACCTAATGGCCAGAGAGGTAAGAGAAAGGTTATGTTTTTCCACCTGTGTTGATGAAGTTGAAAGATATAAAACTCATGCTCAACAATTGGTTGATAAAGTAAAAAAACTTTGCTTTTAAATGAATCACATGTAAGAGAAAACAAACTTTATCAAGTAAAAATCAATTCATTACAAAAAGATTTAGATAAACTTATGTCTAAAAATTACAATCTGAAAGTAAAAGTTGAGCATTTGACTATTTCATTAACAAAGTCTATATCAGATCATGCATCTACTGAAGTAAAACTTCAGAAATTCCAATTGTCATCACAGCAGTATGAGAAACTGTTAAACTCTCATATTGAGTCAAAGACTAAATCTGGATTGGGATTTCATGTTGTTGCACCAACGGTAAATGACAACTACACCACACTACCTGAGTCCATGACTAACAGTTTATCAAATCATTTCGTGTCTAGCACAAAAACTGAGTCAAAAGATGAAAATAATGAAGTGGTAAATAATGACTCCGAGTCAAGTGAAGCTGATTCATCTCAATCAGAACTTTCAAAAAAAAATGAATCAGAATTTGATTATGATAACTGTGATAATCTGGATGAGGGTGATGAGCCTAAAATTACTGGTTTGGGTAAGGGAAAAACTATGATGAAAGAACATCTAATTCATAAAGTGTTGGATGAAATAAAACTTCCTTATCCACCAAAACAAAGAAATTTGTTGAAGACCATTTACACAAGAATTTGTGAACTGAATGAAGGCATTCATGGACTCAACCAACACAACAGCAATTCAGCAAAAAGAACCACAGAAGAAGAAAAACTCACCTCCGCAAATCACCTGCGGAAGAAGAAGTCAGATAAATCCGTAGAAAAGTAAAAGAAACATGTTCCAAAACAGTCATCCGTAGAAGGAATACGATAGAAGAAAACATCTGCGGAAGCATCTAATGAACAAAGAATTAAGAGACAACAAAAACTGGATGCTCATAAACAAGAACCCTTTGACATCATATCAAGTAAGGGTAAAGAATCATCAGCTGGAAAATTTGAAAAGGAATTAAAGAAGCAAAAGAAGGCAATGATTAAGATAAAGACAAAGGTAAAAGCCGATTCTGACAGTGAAGCTGAAGAGAAGTATTGTAAATGGTGTGATATGCATAACCACAACACAGAAGAATGCTACTTCAGCAGCTATTGCTTAATATGCAATATGAACAATCACATGACTTCTGATTGTTACTTTAACAAATATTGTGCAATATGCAACAAACATAATCATTCCACTCAATAATGTTTCTTCAACAAAAAGAACAAAACAAAGGTATTCAAGAAGCAACAAGCAAAAATACTAAATCAGACTCATAATCTTCTGAGTATGATGATTTAAAGGTTTCAAAACAAAAGAAGCAACAACTAAAGCAGAAGAATTCTAAGACAAAGAAAACATCTGTTGATAATCAAACAATGAAAATGAAAGAAAGACATGTTCAAATCAAGACACCTCACAAAAAAGTAGAATTGCAGGAAGATGATGACTTCTTTGATCACTTTGGAAAAGGTGACCATGTGCCTCAGTCTAAATCAAAGGATGCAGAAACATTTTTAGGCCAAGCCTCAATCTCAAGTCCAATGAAAAAGGCACTGAAAGAAGAAGTGATTGAGCAAGTCAGTATGAACCAAGATGAAAGCACCACATCATCATCATCAAAAGAATCATCCTCACCCAAAACAAAACATAATGAAACAATTGAACCTAAAAATAATTTAGTAACATCAAGGCTCATCCATGAAAAAACAACTATATTAGATAACAATGGCAAGCCCAAGACCATCAAGGCTTGGGCTGCATGTTCTAATTAATTTCATTATGTTTTACAGGAACATCCAGGAGGGCTGACAATAAGTGGTATGTTGACAGTGGCTGTTCCAGGCACATGACCGGAAACTGTTCTCTCCTCCATGATTTCAAACATAAACATGCTTCATATGTAGCATTTGATGGGGATAAGAAGGGAGGTAAAATCATTGGTGAAGGAATGGTAACAAATGGTGTACTGAAGTTTGAGAAGGTTAATTTTTGTGAAAATTTACAATTCAATTTGCTAAGTGTCTCTCAAATTTGTGATCAAAACTATACCACATTCTTTGATAACACTGACTGCTATATTCTTAAGCCAGGTTTCAAAATCTCAGAAGACTGGATCCTTCTTAAAGCACCAAGAAAAGGCAACACTTATGTGTTGGACATGAACAACACATCAATAACAAACAAAGAAACATGCCTGATTTCTAAGTCATCAGAAGATGAATCTCAACTGTGGCATAGAAGGATGGCTCACTCCAACATGAAAAACATGAATAAATTGGTGAAAAATGACTTAGTCATTGGTGTTCCAAAGAAAGAATTTTACTGTTCTAATCACTGTTCATCATGTTCTAAAGGAAAACAACACAAAGTATCACATAAATCCAAAACAATTAACACTAACACAACACCACTAAAGTTATTACACATGAATCTCTTTGGTCCAACCAATGTGTTAAGCATTTTGGAAAAAGGCAATACTGTTTGGTGATTGTTGATGATTTTACTAGATTTACTTGGGTATTTTTCTTAAAACATAAAAGTGAAACATCAGAAATTTTAATAGAGTTTATCACCAAGATAAAAAATCAACTTGATCTTAAAGTAAAAGGTTTAAGAAGTGATAATGGAACTGAATTTGTTAATTATATTTTAGACACTTTTTGCAAGGACAAAAGGATAGTTAGACAATTTAGTGCTCCAAGAACTCCACAACAGAATGGAGTTGCTGAAAGAAGAAACAGGACTTTAATTGAAGCAGCAAGAACAATTTTGGCTGATTCAAAGCTACCAATAACATTTTGGGCTGAAGCAGTGAATACAGCATGCACTATTCAAAACAGAACCTTAATAGTCAAAGCACACAACAAAACACCCTATGAACTTTTGTTTAAACGAAAACCTTTCATAGGATATCTTAGAGCTTTTGGGTGTCATGTGTATGTCTTAAACACTAAAGAACAATTAGGAAGATTTGCTGAAAAGGCATATGATGGTTTCTTTGTTGGGTATTCATCAACATCTAAATCATACAGAGTATATATTCCACATGACAACATTGTGGAAGAAACTCCTAATGTGTCTTTTGATGAATCCATGTTTACATAATTTGTAAAAAGATCATCTTGGCTGTTTAATATAGATGCATTAACAAATTCATTTAACATTGGTTACTTGAATGTGACAGGTCTTGCGGATACATGTTATCCTTATGTTCCTCCAAACATGGGTGAAGTGCCATTGACAGCTGATCCACCAAGAGCAGTTCAGACACACAATCAAAGTGTTGTTGATGTTGAACATACAATTCAAACAGGCTATGATCATCTTGATGGAAATGAGAATTCAACATCAAAAGAAGTACCAGTTACATCAATGGAAGTTCCCTCTCCAATAGAAGTTCCTTCTTCAACAGAACTGCATCCTACTTCTGTAGATATTCCAACTTCCAAAGCTGATCCACCTTCATCACCTGAGGATCCAAACACAACAGAGATCATGCCAACTACTTCTACACATGCAGATAAACCAACTACGACATCAGCAGCTGATCCTTCAACTGCTGCGGAAGTTATAAACACATCTGCAGAAACACAAGTGCATGAAGATGGACAACATTCAGCTTTACAAGATCAACATACAGAGGAGTTTGACTACTTTATTGATTCCTCATCCCAGCTAACTCTATCTCCATCAACTAATATCACCAACTTGGATTCATCTATCCAAGTTCACAATGTTCCAATAGTTAGAACTCACAAGGATCATCCAATTGACAATATGATTGATGAACTTAATAGAAGAACTACAAGAAGACAAGGGGGAGCAACCAATATTTGTCTGTTCTCTTGTTTTCTATCATAAGTAGTTCCTCCAAACATAACTGAAGCATTAAAAGACAACAACTGGATTAAAGCAATGCAAGAAGAGCTTTAACATTTCAGAAAGCAGAAGGTCTGGAATCTAGTTGATCTTCCTGAAGGCCAACATCCAATTGGCACTAGGTGGTTATTCAAGAACAAGCTAGATGACAGAGGAATAACTTTTAGAAACAAAGCAAGGCTAATTGCACAAGGTTACACACAAGAAGAAGGGATAGATTATGATGAAGTCTTTGCACCAGTTGCAAGGTCTGAAGCCATCAGAGTATTTCTAGCCTATGCTGCCTACAAGAAGTTCACAGTTTACCAAATGGATGTAAAGTATGCCTTCTTATATGGTAAAATTGATAAAGAAGTCTATGTTTCCCAACCCCCAGGCTTTGAAGACCCTGACTACCCTCACAGGGTGTACAAGCCTAACAAAGCATTGTATGGTCTTCATCAAGCACCAAGAAAATGGTATGACATATTGTCTGCATTCCTAGTGAAGCATGGCTACAGAAGAGGAACCATTGATCAAACTTTGTTTCTTAAACATAAACATCAAGATCTCTTAGTTGTCCAAATATATGTTGATGACATCATCTTTGGATCAACAAACAAGAGATTGTGTGAAGACTTTGAAGCTTTGATGCAATCTGAGTTTCAGATAAGTTCAATGGGAGAATTAACTTTCTTCCTGGTTCTACAAGTTCATCAGAAACCAGATGGTATTTTCATCAATCAAGAGAAGTATGTACTTCAAACACTGAAGAAATACAATCTTGTTGATTCATCATGCAAAACACCAGCATCTACCATACATAAGATAGTACTAGATCCTACAGGGAAGTCTGTTGACCAAAGATTATACAAATCTATGATAGGATCCTTAATATACTTGACTGCCAGTAGACCTGACATAATGTTTGCCGTGTGTGTTTGTGCTAGGTACTAAGCAGATCCAAAGGAGTCACACTTAAATACAGTGAAGAGAATTTTCAGATATCTTAAAGGGAAACCAGGACTTGGAATTTGGTATCCCAAAGAAGGAGACATCAAACTGTATGCATACTCGGACAGTGACTATGGAGGTTGCAACAACAACAGAAAATCAACAACTGGAGGTTGTCAATTCCTCGGACCAAGACTTGTTTCTTGGCAGTGCAAAAAGCAGACAAATGTCTCAGTTTCCATAGCTGAGGCTGAGTACATAGCTACTTCAGCTGGGTGCTCTCAAGTTTTGTTGTTACAAAACCAACTACTTGATTATGGTTACAATTTTCTTCATACACCAATCCACATAGATAACTCAGCTGCTATGTTTATCACTGCTAATCCAGTGCAACATAGTAAAATTAAACATATAGAAATCAAATATATTTTCTGAGAGACTGTTCAAAAAAGGGACTAATCAAGTTGATCAAAGTGGACACAACAAATCAGCTTGCTGATTTATTCACTAAAGCCTTTGATTCAGTTAGATTTAATTTCTTAATTGAGTCATTAGGCATGATTAATTTAGATTGAGTCTTAATCAACATAATGAAAAGAATGTTCTGTCCATTATAGTTTTAATATGAACATCTACGGAAGAACAAACTTGTTCATC
The DNA here is from genome assembly GCA_025506505.1 of Flaveria sonorensis. Lineage (NCBI taxonomy): Eukaryota > Viridiplantae > Streptophyta > Magnoliopsida > Asterales > Asteraceae > Flaveria > Flaveria sonorensis. The sequence goes on along the minus strand of CM046433.1, from coordinate 17,916,517 downwards.
CGTAGATTGTTATTAAAACATAAAAATACAAACCTATTGTCTTATTTACATATTTTATTGAATAAGCAGTTCATATAATGGGAAATGATAGTACACTATACATTTGTTTACTTTCCTCATTTATCAAACAATTCATATAGACTGATCAGATGTGATTTGATATGTGAGTAGGTTCAGCTTGAGTTGAAACTAAACAAGACATGCATAACATAATGTCAAGGTGACAAACTGTGGCTACTTCCATTTTGAAGAGCAAGGAAGTAAGTCTTATCCTGCTGTGATCAACTTACTCACCTAAGCACACTATGTTGTAACACTTTATAACCTCTATCTTTACGTATCATGAACTCTCTGTTTTGCGTAAGCAAAGACCTGAGTTCCTGGGCACCTCTGTTTTACGTAAGTAAAGACCTAGTGTCCTGATGCTTAGTATCAAAAGATTCCAAAAGGAACGGCTCTAAAAGAATCCATGGTGAACAACTGTATATTAATTCAGAGCTCAGAAATCATATCAGCATTAATAAGATTTCAAAAAAATCTTAAGATAGAGCTTATAACTTACGAAACATAGTTTTAAGTGTGAAAAAGTGATAAATTGACTCATCTACAGAGGACAAACTTCAATGTGAATTGAATGTGGAGTCCATACTTGTCCTTCTTTAAACAATTTTACAACATGATAAATAGCATGACAAGTTGAATATACACTCTTGTTTGAATTCATGAGGATCAGTATACTTGCAACCAACACTAGATCTGTCTTCTTTCGTCCAAAACTGTCATTGGGAAGTTTCTTAGTGTTATAGGATGATCCTATTATATGATATCAATGCTTGTAAATAATTTCTGGTTTTGTTCTTTTCTTTGCAAATTAGTTGGACAGATAATGTTTTTCATGCTATTTTTTATAAATTTTTGATAAATGCATAATTTTATGATTAATCACAAATTTAGGGGGAGTAGTAGATCGGCATGAAAATCTAAGTATCAAATGTGTTACATTTTTTAAATGAAGAAAGTTGGAACTTGAGCACTAACTTGGCTGCAGGATATCTGAAGGTTTTAACCAAATCAATTTTGCACAATGGTCATGAAGCAGAGTCAACAAGGGTAAAAAGGGTAAATGGGTCCCACGTCATTGAGATTAGGTTAAAAAGCCTGGAAAAGTATGAAAAAGGGCATCTCGACCGTTGGCCTTTCTATTCACTTGCAAAACACTTTCAGACCAAGAAATCAGTTCATCCAAAATCCCCTCTTCATCTTCTACATCGAACACTAAAACACCACAGTCACCATGACTAATTGGTTTGTAAAAGACCACAATGTCTGTGCATTTTTGAATCCAGATGTGGAGGACGAATGCAGAGACATTATAAGATACTTGAGAAGAACAAGACTCTACTATGCACTAACTACAGATCCTGTTATCTATCAAACACACATGATAGATTTCTGGGACTCGGCAAGGGTGGAGGAAGAAGATGAAGCACACATCATATATGCTACCGTCAGAAATCTACAACTGCGGATTGATGAACGCACAATCCGGAGGACACTGGAATTTAGAGATGCTGAAGAAGGCCGCCCTGATGTATTCGACCATGAATACATTTAGAAAGTATTTGGATTGATGGGCTATGACGGTGACTACCGAAACAGTGAGATCAAGAAGGGGAGGCTGAGCAAACCATATAGATTCTTGTGCCACACTTATCTGAAGTGTATCTCTAATCGAAAGTCAGAATTGGATAGGTTCTCTAGGCACATTTCTTCAAGAATTATTGGGATCCTTGAGGGGAGAGAGTACAATTATTCCAAGTACATCCTTGGCTGCCTATGTGATCACATAAGGGTGCAGAAAGAGAACAAGATGTACATGTTCCCAAGATTCCTTCAACTCATCATCAATGATCAACTTCCAAACATTATAAGAGAAGGTGATGTCTGCATACAAGCTCACCAGGGAAGATCACTCCTGAACAAGCTGACAGGACAATACCAGGGAGGAGATGTAGAGATGTTCGCTCATGTCCTAGATAAGGTAGAGAACATACCTTAGGAACTACTGTGGGTTGAAGAACCTCAACAGCATAGTCCACCAGCTGAATTCCCTAAACTATCCCAACATCAAACACCAGCAGCCGAATCTCCTAAAGCTCATCATCAAGAACATCAACCATCATTATCACCAATCCACTTGATATCCTCTTCAAGTGAACACACATAACCAATCTCTCCTGAGCACTCTCAAACCACGACTAACACAGCTTCAACTGAAGTAGTTGGTGAGGAGGTTGTTCAGTTCTCACCCACACACTCCCTAACATCCCATGACTTCGTTGCCACTGAGCCAATCTCACCACAACTCATCCAATCAACAACCGATCCAATTGTGTCACCCACACCTACGAAACCTGTCTCACCATCAGTAAGCCCTGCACACACTGAGATACTTAATCTGGAGGAGGTTGACGAGGTTCAAGAAGGCACAACTAAGGAGATCTGTATAGATGACGAAGGGGAGAAAAATGAGAATGTTGAACAAGAGGAGAGGAGATATGTTGACATCATTGCTTATAATGAAGATGACTTGAATGAAGAAGAGATTGATGTGAGTAAGAGCTACCTGGTAGCGAAATACAACAATTTGATCATTAAAAGCAACAGGAAGTTAGAAAAGTTAAGAAAATTGAAGAAAGAGCTGATAAAGAAAGACAGACTGATAGCTGAGAAAGATGCTATAATCACTAGATTGGAAGGAAGGTTGAGAAGGCTGAGAGAAGATGTGGAGATAGATAATGAAATGATAGATGCTTTGAATGACTTAATTGATGAACAATCAGATCAGTTGAAAGCAAAAGATGCTGAGATTAAATCATTAAAGAAAAGGTTGGCAGAAGGTGAAATGAGCAAAATAGGAGAAAGTGAAGTGAGAAAAACTGATGAACCCACAATCACTTACAGTAGAAAAAGAAAGTACTTGATGAAAACCCAAGAGGCTGCTGGTGAACCTGAAGACACAACAAAAAGATCAAAAACATTATCACCAGAGCACATAAAATCAGCAGAACCAATTAAAGAAGACAGTGATGAAGAATGGGAACAATTAACCACTGAAGACATCCTAGAGGAGAGAGCCCAAAGCTCAATGTTCATGGACCTTATCAACAATGGATTCCCATATGACCTGGTAGAGAAAATGAACATGGGACAGATGATTCAAGCTTTAAAAGAATTCGATGCTGCAAGACTGATGCTCCCAGTCTACACATATGAAACGTTCTCCAAGTATAAAGCAATAGAGAAAATCAAGAAAGACTTAGGTCACTGTGACACCAAGAAGCTCACTAGGTACAACATGACATGTTGGCTGCAAAGCCATAACTATGAGCCTTATGAGCTAAAAGAAAGAACAGTTGGTGAGCTCAGAAAAATGATGGAATATGTAATGAAAATTGAGCTAGATACAGGAGTAAAATTCAGGACTGGGGCTCCCAATCCTGCTTATCAATAATAATCAAAACAAACTCCTCCTGAGCCAACTGTAGTTGATAGTAGAGACATGCACAGAGGAAAGGAAAAGTTGATAAGAGAGCCAAGGGATGTAATTCCTAACAAGATATGGCCTCTGGGAATTGCTGTGAGGGAGATTACTGAACAGAAAACAAGTCTGATTCAACTGTTTGATCAGATGACTACCCCAAGGTCAGTAGAAGATCATCAGATAATTGCATGGAAATTTGATGCTGAATGGGATTGTGTTATGATAAAGAGAGCATCTTGAATGATACAATACTTCCTATTGGTGGAAACCATCCTCACACTTCCAGATGCAGATCTAACTACTCTACAAAGCACCCCTATCACAAACTACCCTATCAGTCCAAGGGGTAGAGACTTCTCCGGTACTGTGACCAGACTCAGGCACAAATTCAAGGCTGATGTGCTAAAGGAAGCAAAAAGAGAAGATGCTAAGCACAGGAGAAGAAAGCAAAGGCAACAAAGGTCTCATTCCAGTTCTCATCTGGTTGATGCAGAATTTCTACAGAGAACTGGATATGAAGACTTGATTGATGCTGCAATCAAAGTCATTGAGGGAAATCAGTACACATGCCCTATCACTGAATGGGGGTATGTCGAGAAGACAAAGGAGTTGGTACTGAAGAGAAATGATCCACAGAAGAAAGCATCAAGTATCAGACTATTTGATCCTGTGGAGATCAAACTGCTACACTCAAGCTATGTCTCATACTTACATGATAAATACTTCCCAAAGTTGCATAACCAAACTGCTTAGAATGACTTGTGCTTATATGTTCATCTAATTCAAGTCATAGGCAAACTACATGCTAAGGCACACAAGAGGAGAAAGTTTGAGGCTGGGCAGTTAATGGGAACAGAGATCAAGCCCATAACTGAATTAAGAATTTAAGAACAGGATGAATTGGAGGTGGTGTCTAACAATAGTGTTGTTACAACACTCACCACTGAAGAGGATATCCTGGGATTGAAATACAAGACATTGAAGAGAATGGGAACACGACAGATCAAGTATAAGTATGAAGATCAAAGGAATGTCATGGAATATTTCAAGTCAAAGATATTAGCAAGAGTTTAAGAGCTAAAGGACCTAAACCCATGATTACTAGAGTCTAAACCTAAGGGGGAGTATTGTTAGGTCTAGAACTCATGTATGTATAGGTTTAGATGATAGATTAACTCTTGTAATCATATTGTGTAATTATCATATTTATAATATATTGTTCTGGATTGACTTATAACATAAACTATATTATATGTGTGTTGATTTATGTATGATTGCAGGAAACATTAGTCTTGGTCACTTTGGAAAATTGACCAAGTGTTAGAACAAACTGAGGATGAATAAGTGTTTCTCCGTAGATGTTCTCAGGAGCATAACTGATGTGCTTCCGTAGATCTCCTACGGAAGAACATCAGTTGAACAAGGCTAAAGAAAAAGTGAAGCTACTGAATGAGAGATTGCCACTGAAGAAATAGTACAAGAACTCCTGCAGAAGCACAATCATAGAAGAACAAGCCCCGAAGACTAAAGTGTTCCTGTGGAAGACTAAGTTCCTGCGGAAGAATAAATTCCTACGGAAGACTATTTAACACCAAGTTGTCAACAAAAAGTAAACAAGTCAACGTGGCAGAGCAACATCATTAATGGTGATGGAAGACATTTATTTCAAGCAAATATTTCACATCATATCAACATCAGTTTTCAAATTTAATTCATTGTAAATCGCAAACTCCTATGCTGATAAATAAGGCAAGGATATGCATAGCTTAGGAAGTTAGCTTAAGTATAGCAACTAGATAGCGAAAGATCAACAATGAATTAGGAACAGAATAGGAACATGATCTCTATATATTGATGGAAACGAGATCATTAGAAGGGGGATGAAAACCACAGAACAACAACAGCAACTTATCAATAGCAACAGAGCATTACAACCGATTGATTGTGATTGTTGAACAATTATTGGTTTATGCGTTTTTATATTTATGTTTGATTGTTCTATTCACTGTTGATCAATTTGATATTAATCATCCATTAAACATCAAGTGTTGATAGTTTCGCAATCAGCACTTGTTAAAATCAATCTGATAATTCATGTTTCGATCCTTGGATTCACACACACACACACACACACACATATATATATATACACACACACACACACATACCATACATGCTTTACAACTTTTAAATGAATAATTTATGACAATTTATTCTTAGATTTGAAAATTTTAAATAAAGATTGATGATTATATCGTAATATAATTTGTGAAATTTTTAAATAAAAAGTCTTTTAAAATTAAAAAGTGTAATAAGTAATCTCAACTATAAATCTTTTAAATTAATAGTTGAGATCAAATTATAGAGAAAAGTTTGTTAGAGGGATACTTTAGGAATAACTATTTTTGCTAATTTTTTGCAAGTTTCCCCTTTTTTTTAAATGTTCATAACTTTTGTGTACGACATTATTTTTTTTATTACAATTATACCATAAAAACGAGCATTTTTTATTTTAAAATGAGTACAATATTGTTATATAAAAAATAATTTTTATATTTTAAGCTTATTTCTCGTTAGTATGTTTTTAATGTGTGTATTTTTGTTAGTTATTGTGTTTTTTTGAATACTATTTGTGGTTTTTTATAATGAGGAAATTTAAACAAATATAATTATATAATAACATTATTGTGTATCTCTAATATGTAAAACAAAATAATAATTTAACAACTAATTGATCTAATAAATTAAAAACAATACCAAAATAACAAAATGTGTCTTTGTGTTTTTAATCGTTATTGTGTTATATTTAACAATATATGTTTTGAAAAACGCGTTGGTGAAATAACATTATTCTATATTTCTAATTGTAAAATACATTTATACATAACAACAAGTTTATATAATTCATAAAAAACAATGAAAATGTTTACATAATCTATAGAAAAACAATGACAAAAATAACATATTATGTTATATTTAACACTGTAAGTTTTAAAAACATACATTAGTAAAAGTATATTATTGTTTACTTCTAATTGTAAAATACAATGATAGATAACAAGTTCATATAATCTATAGAAATAATAAAAATAACATAAAATAATTTAAAAAGTAAAAGAATTATAAATACATATAACAAATTATATAAAATATGTGAAACAATAAAGTGATATGTAACACAATAAGCTGATATATTTAACACCATGATCAAATGTACTACTCTTTAAAACAATAGAATGACAATTATCAATCCACAATTATTTTTAGGCTTTTTATATTTAATAATTTTTTAGTATAACCCTACCCATAAAATTTTACATGCTTGAAAAAACAGGATCTCTAATGTCTATTATTTATTACTATATATTAGTCTTATTTAGAAAGATAACTTATACACTTATTAATTTACTCTTAATTTTAGTTTATTGTCCAAGCATATCTATAACCAATAATCTCAAGAGGAGGGAGCATCATTTACCACAATGGGATACCATTAAGCTAAACGTCTTTTAGCGGTAGCCAAAGTAAACAACTAATTATATTAAGAGTAAATTACAAATTTTGTCTATTCAAAATTACGGATCTTATCCTTAAACTTTAATAAATACACTGAGTGTCATTTATTTAAAAATTTATAACACTTTTTGTCCTTTTTACTAATGCCAGTTAATTTTTTTTTTAATTTTTGTAAATAACCATTTTGCCTCTAACCCTCAAAAGAAGAAAATGTGTACTTTTTATGAATCTTTTTTTTTTCTTTCTATGTGTGCTGATTTTGTTAACTTTACTTTTCATTATTTCTATCTTTTAACCATTTTTTATTTTAAATACTTATCTTAAATATTATTAACTAGTTATTTATAATCATCCAAATATGAGTCATGATTTGTTTTATTATATTAAAATATATAATAAATTACTATTTTATTTTAAAACATTCATTAGATGGCTCATATTTATTTTATAATAAAATATATTTTTCTTAAAAAAATCCATTTTCAATAATTTATATAGAAATGTTCAAAAAAAAAAGATTATGTATTAAGTTTATCTATAAAAGAAGCAAACAGACCCGGGAAGAAATTCACGTCTTAACTATGCTAAAAAAAACTAAGAAAATATATTGTGAGGTGTTAAAATATTATTGGCCTAATCAATTTAAAAAAAAATAGAAAATAGGGTGGCAACCTAGGTCAGTGGGTTGTTCTACACGTCGGGTCGTGGGTTTGGTTTTGACTTTTAACATGTGTTTCTCTCTCTATTTTTTTATAAAATAGCGACCAACCCATCTAAAAGTTCATCTTAGTGACAAGTCCAAACAACTACTTTGAAGTTTTAATTAAACAAAAACACGAATTTTATTTAATTAAATGCGCTATTATTTTGGGCTTTTTAAACGGTTACTAATGGGTTTTAATTATTATAAATCAAACATAAACCACTAAAAATTAAAACGGAAGCAAATTTACAATAAAAACAATTAAAGACTTTATATATTATGCAATGCCTAAAAATATATAAGACCTAACATAGAATAATTATAACTAAGTAAAACAAAAAATCATGGTCCAATATCATACGATATTCATTAGGTTTCTAATATAATACGTAAAACAAACTGTTTGATATAGTTGAAATTTTAAACCAAAAGGGTTAAAAAGCGAGGTGTAACAAACCCAATACTAGTTTAATTTTTATCTAATATGAAATAACTAAACTAAACAAATGAAAACATAAGAATAATTTAAAAATCTATAAATAAAATTTGAATTTAATAAAATATTTAAATTAATTAATTAATAATATTTAAGATAAGTTTATAAAACAAACACTCAAAAGTGTTTATAAGAGAGAAAGAAAGAAAAGTTAAGTAAAATAAATAAAAATAAAAAGAAACAAAATCATATATTAGTGAAAATTACATATATTGTCCTTTAATTGGTGAGGGCAGAATTGTCATTTATAAAAAAATTAACTGAAAAAATAACTTCTGTTAGCAGAAAAGACAAAGAACGAAACAAGTTTTCAAATAAATGATACTTAGTGTACTTATCAAAGTTTAAGCAAAAGATCCGTGATTTTAAGCATACTTTGTGACATCCGGTAATTTTCCGTTACCAAACTCCGTTAGTTCCGTTAGGTCTTGCATACACGTGTCGTGAGCACACACTAGTTGTCGTTAAACGTTGGTGACTTAATAATAATTAACAATGGTTACTGGATAACAAGTTGATTAATAATATTGATTATTAATTTGTAGTTATGTGATTTGTGAATTTAGATAATAAGTGTGAATTTTATCTAATAATGTGACTACGTGTAAATATTGTTCATGCGTTTTGTATTAGTTGAAATATACATGATTATTATTGATGATTAATAATATTTCTGTTTAGGAGTTAAAATCTTTTAAAAAGTGTTAAAAGAGCAAGTTTTTATAAAATGTGATCAAGGAGGGATTAATTTGTAAAAACTACAAACTTATATTTGGTAAAAACCCAACCCTAATCCCCTAACCCCCCTTGCGGCCGAAACCATCCATACACACACATACAATCGCGATTTTGAGCAAGAACAAGAACCAAACACTCGATTTGATCTAGTTTCAAGTATACAACGTGTAGCAAGCATCAATTCTTGGCCATTACGCGATTAAAGGTTAGATTTTATTGGTTTTTCATGGATTCTTGACCATGGCCGAACCCTAGTTTGAAATTGATGATGGATGTCGAATTTTGTATTGTTTGATGATTGTATGATGTTAGTTAGATTGTATTGATGTTAGTTTACGTCGATTATACAATAAATTCGTGGTTTTGATGCGTTGTTCATACCTTTCTAATAAAAGTAACTTTTGTGCATGGAATTGATGAATTGATGATGGATTGATGATGTTACGATGTTATTGATGTTGTATGAATGTTAATCTATGTAGATGATGTAAGAAATCCATGATTGATGTAGTCTAGTTCATACATTGCCAAAAGTGGAAACTTTTATTCATGAAGATTTGTGTTTGGATGAATTGTAAGTGTTTAATGGATTCTTATGATTGCTATGAACTAGATAGGGTATGTCATTGATGAATTTGTGTGGAAATTAGTGGAAGGATAGATTTTGGGATATTACTTTCCCAAAAGGGAAACTTTAATTTTAAAGATCATTGAATATTGTGAGCTAGACATGGTTATGATATTAGGATCATGTTAGAATTTTTCTGGATGCTGTTTAAAGTGTTGGATTGTGATGATTGGGTCATATGGTTAGTTGGTGCAACTATGGGAACATATGGGCTTTCTTGAAAAAAATGTGCAAGTGTACATGTTATGTGCTATGATGAATTGTCGTTATCGATTATTATAAGGCTAATGTTTTGCTTGTATGAGTTACATGTAGAATATTGATGATGGGTATCATACATGCGTGCGAATCTAAGGCCCCTACTTTGTAGGATTGACAGGGTTGAGGGTGTGTAGCCATGAGTGGCTTCACATGGCACGTTGTGAGTGACTAAACCCAATGTGTATTGTAATGGAATCTATTTTAGAATTTGTGTTATATGATGAATTGGATTACGTGCATTGTATGATAACCTGGATTAGCATGAAAAGCATGATAAGCCTTACATGTTACAATATGGCTCATTTAAATAACTTGCATAGTAATCTGGAATAGTATGTTGGATTATTGTTTGTTATGTTTGATCAAACAAGAACTTAATTTGACATGTCACCAACGGGTCAACTGGGTCTAATGTGTCTTGTTTTCCAAAACCTTGAGTCAATGTGTTTATTGAGCACTTAGGGTTGCTAAAGATTCTGTGTACACGTACTTATATACTTGCGTGTTCTAGGTAACCTCTAAAGGTTGTCTTTCCGCTCACTGTTAGCTTTTATTCTCGTTCGTTTGCGCACCAGGTGAGTTCAATGCCCCACTTTTACTACTTCTCTTTTTGGGGGAGAAAGCATACTGTTTTAAAATGCTTTACTGATATAACATGTGTTTGGTAAGACATAGTGGGTTATACCATAGAAAGTCCTCATACTTTTGGAGTTTTAATTAAGGAATCTAGCGGGAAATATTGGGTAGTACTACTGGGTCTGACAAGCCCCACCCGGGTGACCGGAAGTCAACGGGGGCAATATTTTCCTAAACGACTAACAGCGTCACGACCTGGTATGTCGTGGCGGGAGGCAAACAGACAAACATAGTCAGCTTCGATCGTGAAATCACTATTGTTCTTAACTAATGAAATTAGACTAGCTATCTATTTCAATGCATTTATTTATATATTTTTACTAACGCTACTGCTTATGAGTGATTACAAACTCTTGAACTCACCAACCATCGTGTTGACACTTTTAGTACGCTTTTCTAAGGTTGTCTCTAGCAGCTGCCCTTAGGAGCACGCAAGTGTCAAGCATATTTTGTTCAAACATTGTTTACTTTTAATTGAGCATTTACTTATGTATTTTGGTTTGGGCGCGTTTTTTGCGCAGTTTACTCTTAGTACCTTATGTTTGGGTTATTTACAAAATGCTTCCGCAAATATTTTAAAGTTTTAAACTCTGATTTGTTTAAATGTTCCATTTAGAGTCGTTCTGAGTAACTAATGACTGAGATCCTGGTTTGCTCACTCGCCTCGTGGTAAAACCCCGCATGTGGATTTTGAGGGTGTGACAGATTGATATGAGAGCCATTGGTCATAGGGAACTAGGTTGCATACACACTAGACTATAACCACACAGTTTGTTAGTTACTCGTTACTTATTCCTTACTGTATACTCATTGGCATACACGTCACGTACCTCGCAGCATGGCATCATCTTCACGGGCTCTGGGTAAGAGGCCTGTATGATCTGAGTCACCTCCTCCTCCTCCTGTACCTGATAGGGGATCAAACTGGCCATGACATCCTTACCCCTTGAAGAAATGGATTGGGATCAGCCTTTTGCTTTACCTGAGCGTGATGCTCCACGAGACTGGAGTTACTACCCTACTTACATACGCCGCATGGTCTACAGGGAGCGTGTTCCAGCTATAGCTACTACTGGCCCTAGGACTAGGTTGGTGACTGCTTCTATGGCACCTACCCTCCCTTCTCTGCCTATTCCTCTCGAGCAGGCAGTTGCAGCTTTGGTTGATACACTGGACACTGAGCGACAGTGTATCAGAGGACTTATTGACGAGAACTCCACTTTGCGACACGAGGTGCGTCAGCTGCGTTTACTGGTAGAGAAACTTCAGGAGTGACTTTCGATGTCTATTGGTGGGCAGCATACCTTGGCTGGTAATGTTTTTTGCACTTACTGAGCATGTCCGCGCAAGAGCTTCACAGTGTAGGGATAAATGATAGATTGACTGAGCTGGAGGCACAGCTAGCGGCACTTCAGATTGCGGATGCCCGTGCACCTGGGGAAGACCCTAATGAGGAAGACCCTGAAGAGGAGTCAGAAGAAGATCTGAAGGAAGAACCGGATGACGTCCAGAAGTTGGAGGCTTTCTGGCAGTTAAAGATGGAGGGATCCGAGATCTAGGCCCATACCACCAGGTCTCATGAGTTGGCAACTTTATGCCCGGGGATGGTGAACGAGATGCACAAGAGGATTTAGCTTTATCTGCGTGGCTTGGTTCCATAGATACAAAGTATGGTGACTGCTGCGAACCTCCCTACTATTCAACAGGTTATTCAATTGGCTCACAAGCTTACTGACCAAGCGGTGGAGCAGGGAAAGCTGCCCAAACGGGGCGCTGTGGCAAGCGTGCCTGACAATAAACGCAAGTGGGATAACTGTGGCAACAAGGGATCTTCGTCAAACAGCCAATCTTAGCAACATCAGCAGCAACAACAGCACACTCAGCAAGATCAGCATCAACAATAGCAAAGAAGGTTTGACAACAACCGTAGTTTCAATCAGTCATCTTCTTCAACATAGGGACAAGGTGGATATGTGGGGAAATATCCCAAATGTAACCGATGCAACTACCACCACACTGGCAGGTGTGACAATTTTCGATGCCAGCGTTGTGGTAAGGCTAGGCACGTGGCAAAGGATTGCCGTGGTGAATTGATGAAGAAGCCTCAGCAATCCCAAGAAACACCAAAAGGTTGCTTTGAGTATGGAAAGGAAGGACACTACAAAAGGAATTATCCTCAGTTGAAGAAGAACGGGAATGATGCTGGAAATGGTGGAAACAACAACAACAATAATGGCAATGGTGACAATAACGGTGGCAACAACGGTGGAGCTAAAGGGAGAGCCTTTGTCATGGGTTCAGGTGAGGCTCTAAACGACCCTACTACTGTTACTGGTAAATTTCTTGTTAATGGTCGTTTTGCTACTTTATTGTTTGACACTGGAGCCGATAGAAGTTTTATCCCTACTAAGTTTAGTAGTCACTTAAGTGATATGCCTTCTCCATTGGAATCTAAATATATGGTAGAATTAGCTTATGGTAAGAAAATTCACGTTACACACACCCTTAAGGGTTACGAGATAGAACTTGCTGGTCATACTTTTGACATCGGCCTCATGCCTGTTACGCTTGGGAGTTTTGATGTAGTCGTGGGCATGGATTGGCTTTTCGAGAAGCAGGCGGAAGTCATTTGCCACGAGAAGGTTATCCGCATTCCTCTCCTGGACGGGAAAATTCTCTCAGTTAAGGGCGAGAAAGGTGGTGCTGTGATAGGCATCATATCATTTATGAAAGCGCAGAAGTGGCTACGTAAGGGTCGCTTAGCTATATTAGACCTTGTAACGGACAAGCAACTGGAGGAAAAGAAGATAGAGAATATTCCGGTAGTTCGTGACTTTCCGGAGGTGTTTCCAGAGGATCTGCCCGGACTACCCCCTCATCGTCAAGTTGAGTTCCAGATTGATTTAACTCCCGGAGCTGCTCCGATAACGAGAGCACCTTACCGGTTAGCTCCGAATGAACTACATGAACTATCTGCTCAACTGCAAGAGCTGTTGGATAAAGGGTTTATCAGACCGAGCTCATTCCCTTGGGGAGCACCTGTTCTTTTTGTCAAGAAAAAGAATGGCACATTTCGAATGTGTATCGACTACAGAGAACTGAACAAGGTTACAGTCAAGAACAGATACCCTTTACCTCGTATAGATGATTTGTTTGATCAACTTCAAGGACCAAGCTATTATTCTAAGATTGATTTGAGGTCTGGTTTTCATCAACTGAGAGTTCGAGAGGAAGACATCTTGAAGACAGTATTCCGTACATGTTATGGTCATTATGAGTTCTTGGTCATGCCATTTGGGTTGACAAATGCACTAGCGGTATTCATGGATCTCATGAATCGTGTGAGCAAACCCTATCTTGATCAATTTTTTATTGTGTTCATCGATGATATATTGATCTATTCAAGGACCAAGGAAGAACATGAAGAGCACCTACGCTTAATCTTGGAGTTACTCAGAAAAGAACAACTGTACGCCAAGTTTTCCAAGTGTGATTTCTAGATACGTGAAGTACAATTTTTGGGTCACATCATTAACGAGAAGGGAATACATGTTAATCCTGCAAAGATTGAGGCGATAAAGAATTGGTTGGTTCCCAAGACGCCTAGTGAGATACGACAGTTTCTTGGACTGGCAGGATATTATCGGCGATTCATTGAGGGATTCTCTAAGATCGCTCAACCTCTTACAACCTTGACTTATAAAGGAACAACGTATAAATGGGGTGATAGTCAAGAGTCTACTTTTCAATTGCTAAAACAGAAATTTTGTAGCGCACCGATATTGGCACTACCAGAGGGAAGTGATGAGTTTGTTGTCTATTGCGACACCTCTATCCACGGACTTGGTTGTGTCTTGATGCAACGTGAAAAGGTTATAGCCTACGCTTCAAGACAACTAAAAGTACATGAGAAGAACTATACCACTTATGACTTGGAACTGGGTGCGGTAGTTTTTGCCTTGAAGATCTGGAGACATTACTAGTACGGTACCAAGTGCACTATCTACACCGACCACAAGAGTCTTCAGCATATCTTTGAGCAGAAGGAGTTGAATATGTGGCAGCGACGCTGGGTGGAATTGTTAAATGATTATGATTATGCTATCAAATATCACACAGAAAAGGCAAATGTAGTCGCTGACGCATTGAGTAGAAAGAAAACTGCTAAGCCCCGACGAGTGCGAGCTTTGCAGCTTACGATTAGCACTCACTTGCCTGAAGAAATTCGAGAAGCTCAGATAGAAGCCTTGAAAACGGAAAACATTGGGTCTGAATCTTTACGGGGAATGGACAAACAGTTTGAAGTGAAAGCGGACGGAATTCGTTACTTTATGGACAGACTCTGTGTGCCATTGTATGGAAACCTAAGGGACTTAGTTATGAGTGAAGCACACAATTCTAAGTACTCTATACATCTTGGTTCTGACAAAATGTATCATGACCTAAAGGTGCACTATTGGTGGCCTAATATGAAAGCAGACGTAGCTACGTATGTCGGCAAGTGCCTGACCTGTTCGAAAGTTAAAGTAGAATATCAGAAGCCATCTGGGTTACTACAACAACCTGAGATTCCTATGTGAAAGTGGAAATAGATTTCTATGGACTTCATTACTAAATTACCCCGGACTCCAACTGGCTGTGACACGATATGGGTGATCGTGGATCGATTAACTAAATCCGCTCATTTCTTGGCAATCAAGGAAACGGATAAAATGGATAAATTAACCCGAATTTATCTGAAGGAGATAGTCTCGAGACATGGTGTACCGATCTCCATTATTTCTGACCGCGATGCTCGTTTTACATCGCACTTCTGGCAGTCGTTACAGAAATCTCTGGGTACACGTCTAGATATGAGTACCGCTTATCATCCGCAAACAGATGGGCAAAGCAAACGTACTATTCAGACATTGAAGGACATGCTACGTGCTTGTGTGATTGATTTCGGGAATAACTGGGAAGTTCACCTTCCATTGGTGGAATTTTTTTACAACAATAGTTATCACACTAGCATTAAGGCAACACCATTTAAGACTTTGTATGGACAAAAGTGTAGATCACCAGTTTGTTGGGTGGAAATTGGTGACAGTCAACTAACAGGCCCCGAGTTGGTGCACGAGACTACTGAAAAGATCGTATAGATAAGGAACCGTATGGCTGCAGCACGTGACCGACTGAAAAGCTATGCAGACAAGCAACGGAAACCTCTGGAGTTTCAGGTCGACGATAAAGTTTTACTGAAAGTCTCACCATGGAAAGGCGTGGTTCGATTTGGTAAAAGAGGAAAGCTAAATCCAAGATACGTTGGACCATTTGAGATTCTGGAAAGAACAGGTCCAGCGGCGTATCAATTGAACTTACCAGACTCATTGAGTGGAATTCATAATGTATTCCATGTTTTAAATCTGAAAAAGTGTTTATCGGACGAGACAATGGTTGTACCTCTTGAGGAAGTACAAGTAGATGAACAACTGCGATTTATTGAAGAACTAGTTGAGGTGATGGACCGTGAAGTCAAAACTATTAAGCAAAGCAAGATACCCATAGTCAAAGTTCGTTGGAACTCGAAACGTGGACCGAAATTCACGAGGGAACTTGAGGATTAGATGAAGCTTAAGTATCCTCATCTGTTCGAAATGACAATGTCAACCAGCGGAGGTAATGATTAAATTTCGGGACGAAATTTCTTTCAACATGGAGATAATGTGACAACCAACCCGAAACTCGCCCGATTTTTTTGTGCCAATGCAGTATACCAGTGATG
Organism: Flaveria sonorensis; assembly: GCA_025506505.1. Taxonomy (NCBI): domain Eukaryota; kingdom Viridiplantae; phylum Streptophyta; class Magnoliopsida; order Asterales; family Asteraceae; genus Flaveria; species Flaveria sonorensis. Next base: position 17,900,231 of record CM046433.1, on the reverse strand, counting down.
TAACACAACCATGTAACACAATTTTCGGGACGAAATTCTTTCAACATGGGGATAATGTGACATCCGGTAATTTTTCGTTACCAAACTCCGTTAGTTCCGTTAGGTCTTGCATACACGTGTCGTGAGCACACACTAGTTGTCGTTGAACATTGGTGACTTAATAATAATTAACAATGGTTATTGGATAATAACTTGATTAATAATGTTGATTATTAATTTGTAGTTATGTGATTTGGGAATTTAGATATTATTTGTGAATTTTATCTGATAATGTGACTATGTGTAAATATTGTTCATGTGTTTTTTTATTAGTTGAAATATACATGATTATTATTGATGATTAATAATATTTGTGTTTAGTAGTTAAAATCTTTTAAAAAGTATTAAAAGAACAAGTTTTTATAAAATGTGATCAAGGAGGGATTAATTTGTAAAAACTACAAAACTTATATTTGGTAAAAACCTAACCCTAATCCCCTAACCCCCCTTGCGGCCGAAACCATCCATACACACACATACAATCGTGATTTTGAGCAAGAACAAGCACCAAACACTCGATTTGATCTAGTTTCAAGCATTACAACGTGTAGCAAGCATCAATTCTTGGCCATTACGCGATTAAAGGTTAGATTTTATTCGTTTTTCATGGATTCTTGAACATGGCCGAACCCTAGTTCGAAATTGATGATGGATGTCGAATTTTGTGTTGTTTGATGATTGTATGATGTTAGTTAGATTGTATTGATGTTAGTTTACGTGGATTATACAAGAAATTCGTGGTTTTAATGCGTTGTTCATACCTTACTAATAATAGTAACTTTTGTGCATGGAATTGATGAATTGATAATGGATTGATGATGTTACGATGTTAATGATGTTGTATGAATGTTAATCTATGTAGATGATGCAAGAAATCCATGATTGATTTAGTCTAGTTCATACATTGCCAAAAGTGGAAACTTTTATTCATGAAGATTTGTGTTTGGATGAATTGTAAGTGTTTGATGGATTCTTATGATTGCTATGAACTAGATAGGGTATATCATTGATGAATTTATGTGGAAATTGGTGGAAGGATAGATTTTGGGATATTACTTTCTCAAAAGGGAAATTTTAATTTTGAAGATCATTGAATATTGTGAGTTAGACATGGTTATGATATTAGGATCATGTTAAAATGTTTTTGGATGATGTCTAAAGTGTTGGATTGTGATGATTAGGTCATATGGTTAGTTGGTGCAACTATGGGAACATATGGGCTTTCTTAAAAAATGTGCAAGTGTACATGTTATATGCTATGATGAATTGTCGTTATCGATTATTATAAGGCTAATGTTTTGATTGTATGAGTTACATGAAGAATATTGATGATGGGTATCATACACGCGTGCGAATCTGAGGCCCGTACTTTGTAGGATTGGCAGGGTTTAGGGTGTGTAGCCGTGAGTGGCTTCACATGGCACGTTGTGAGTGACTAAACCTAATGTGCATTGTAATGGAATCTAATTTAGAATCTATGTTGTATGATGAACTGGATTACGTACGTTGTATGATAACCTGGATTAGCATGAAAAGCATGATAAGCCTTACGTGTTACAATGTGGCTCATATGAATAACTTGCATAGTAATCTGGGATGTTATGTTGGATTATTGGTTGTTATGTTTGATCAAACAAGAACTTAATTTGACATGTCACCAACGGGTCAAACGGGTCAACTGGGTCTAATGTGTGTTATTTTTCAAAACCTTGAGTCAATGTGTTTATTGAGTACTTAGGGTTGCTAAAGATTCTGTGTACACGTACTTATGTACTTGCGTGTTCTAGGTAACCTCTGAAGGTTGTCTTTCCGCTCACTGTTAGCTTTTAGTATCGTTCGTTTGTGCACCAGGTGAGTTCAATGCCCCACTTTTACTACTTCTCTATTTGGGGAGAAAGCATACTTGTTTTAAAACGCTTTACTGATATAACATGTGTTTGGTAAGACATAGTGGGTTATACAATAGAAAGTCCTCACACTTTCGGATTGTTAATTAAGGAATCTAGCGGGAAATCTTGGGTAGTACTATTGGGTCTGACAAGCCCCACCCGGGTGACCGGAAGTCAACGGGTGCAATATTGTCCTAAACGACTAATAGCGTCACGACCTGGTATGTCGTGGTGGGAGGCAAACAGACAAACATAGTCAGCTTCGATCGTGAAATTACTATTGTCCTTAACTAATGAAATTAGACTAGCTATCTATTTCAATGCACTTGTTTATATATTTTTACTAACGCTACTGCTTATGAATGATTACAAACTATTGAACTCACCAACCATCGTGTTGACACTTTTAGTATGCTTTTCTCAGGTTGTCTCTAGCAGCTGCCCTTAGGAGCACGCACGTGTCAAGCATGTTTTGTTCAAACATTGTTTACTTTTAATTTAGCATTTACTTACGTATTTTGGTTTGGGCGCGTGTTTTAAGCAGTTTACTTTTAGTACCTTGTGTTTGGGTTATTTACAAAATGTTTCCACAAATATTTTAAAGTTTTAAACTCTGATTTGTTTAAATGTTGCATATAGAGTCGTTCTGAGTAACTAATGACTGAGATCCTGGTTTGCTCACTCGCCTCGCGGTAAAACCCCGCACGTGGATTTTGAGGGTGTGACATACTTAAAGAACAAAATTTATAAATTACTCTTATATTAATCTTTTATTAAGGGTGGTTGGGGACACCGCAGGTGTTTTTGGAGGGACACCAGACCTAACCGTGACGGTTAGGCCTAAACGTGAGAGTTTAAAACCTAAAAGTGACGGCTTGACCTAAACGTCACGTATAAAGAGGCACGGGTCTAAAACAAAAGTACTCCCGACAAAAGTACACTGATAAAGAGGCACGGGTCTGAAACAAAATGTGACGGTTAGGGTAAACCGTCAAGGTTAGGGTACAAAGTAGACTTGATATTGACTGAAAGTTCCATGAAACCCGGGTACCTACCACTTCAAACCGTCACGATTTGGCCAAACCGTGACGGTTTCTCGTCCGGATTTTTCTATATACTTGCTCTTCATGGTTTCATGCAACTAACCATCACGAACCATCACGAAAAAACTTCATCGTTCCAAAAACACATAATTCGAAAACAATGTCGGGTTCGGGAGATCATTATCAAAAGCCGAAGCTGTCAGATTTGAATGAGGAGCCACCTATCGAAGATTCGAACCAGGTTGAAGTAGTGTCTATTTTATTATAAATTTTTATTTGAAATATCTAACCATTAACTTTTTTAGGAATATTACGTATACGGGAGTCACCCTTCGTGGGGGGGGGGAGGAAACCAACCCATCGAACACATTTGCTGAAGAGGCGTACAACTCATTATTTGGACCGACGGGTTACGGACATGCCACGAACCCGTACCACTCACAAACAGAGCTGGATTACGGACATGCCCCGAACCCGTACCACTCACAAACAGAGCCGGATTACGGGCATGCCCCGTACCACTCACAAACAATGCCGGATCACGGACACTACGGACATCCCCCGTACCAGTCAGAACCAGAAGTTACACATGTGTCGGATACTTTTAATGGGAATGACACGGATGAGAGTGACGGTTCGGTTCACCTCAAAGAAAACCATGGGGACATCGCAGAGCACGATGGGGATGAGGATCGGATAAGAAAGGCTACGGTTTCTTATAAAACCGATAAAGTACGAAGAGTTTTCAATAGGTTGTTTAAATTATTTACTTATTTGTTTTATATATTTTTTTTATTTCTAGCTGTATAATTTTTTTAGCATTTAGATTCTCGTGAGGACTTGGAGAAGTAGGCTAAAATGAGAGGACGCGAGCATGGGTGTGTCATTGTGGTGGGTGGGTCACGGAAAAAGGATATGGAACTCTTATGCAATCGTAGTGGTGAACCTAAATTCACTGGCACAAGCAGGCGTACTGGGAGCATAAAGAAAGGATGCCCCTTTAGATAGATATTTTGTTTGTATTTTGTTTCTTTTTGTATGTATAAACTCGTTGTATTTATATATGGAGTTTTAGTTATAATGCTTTTGTTGTATTCATGATGGCTTCTATATTTGTTTATGTTTGTTTGGTTGTATTTGTTTGTTTATTTGTAATGGTAATTATATACAATGTTTGTAATTTTGATAATGTTAATTGTATATGTATGAACCAACTTGTTATGTAGTTGTATATAATGTTTATGATAATTTCTATAACAACCGATTTTTACAAAGTCGTAACGTCACAAAAAAAAACACAAGCGTCACATTAATAATCATAACCGATTTTTATAAACTCATAATTTGATAAAAATAAATTAAACACAAACCGTCGCGATGACGATCAAACAGAAAAAATACTCGTAATATGATAAAATAAAAATAAACACAAAACACAAACTCGTATGTCACGATTAGGTTCAACCGTGTGATAAAATAAAAATAAACACAAACTAGTATGTTTAAAAAAATTAAATATTATACCCAACATGTCACGCTTTGGCCAAACCGTGACATATACACTACTTCCAAAACCCTAAAACCCAACTCTAAAAAAAAGGAATCGGAACACTTCCAATAGTTAACCCAATCCTGATGTGCAGAACATTATCTGAAACCTAACCGTCACGGTTAGGCCCAACCATAACGGTTAGTTTCTATACCTGGCCTAACGGTCACCGTTAGACCAAACCGTCACGTTTAGGTCGAGTTTTCTCCAAAATCCCTACGGTGTGTCTAAAATTTCCGTTTATTAAACTATTTAAACACAAAAGTTATTTATATTAAGAAAATTTTTACCCGAAGCAACGGCTAGAACGAAGGTGGTAGCAGGGATGAGATTGGTGGTAGCTGCGGCAAATGTTGCTGACGTCAACGATAAGGCTTTTACATAAAAATTTTGCGCCAACGAAAAACTACAATATTATTAAAATAAAATTAATTATATTAAAATATCAATTCAACAGCAAACTTAACATTTTTGCAGAAATATAATGTTTTAAAAGTGCTTGAAATAACCAGTGAGTTACGGCCGATAATAAAATTATTCGGATCCAGTTGTTAGATAATCAATTTTATTTAAAAAGTTACACGTAAATGGTACCGTTTATATCTTTCAACACGGTTTTGAGGCCACGTTACACTTTATTTTTCAAAAAACAAAACATTTATTCGTTTCATTTTGCTTTGTCACGTCAAATACAATATTAGCATCATATTTTCCAGACTTTTAATTAATTTAATAAACATATAAATTTCTTTTTTAAATATTTTTTTATTAATAATAATTCAAGCGAATAAACTAAAGAAAAAGTTATTGTAACTAATTAATAATAAAAAAGATTAGCCACAAAATTACACTCACCATAAACCTTATATATTTTCCTTAAGTGGTACTTCAGCACTTAATTAAGAAAATAATCATATATACTTTGGTAAAACTAAACCTTTAAATCAATTAATATTCAAATTAAGTTATGTAAACACATGATATAAATAAAAGAATTAAAATATACCCAAATAAGCCACAACAAAAAGCTTGCAAGAGTATCATCCATGTCAGCTTAGGCCTTTTCCTCCTGTGATAATATCACCGTCAAACACACGCGCGGACACACACACTACTATTAATCGTTTTATGTTGTTTAGATGGCAGATGAATTATGTGGACCATCTATACAACATTAATTATGACATAAATTTCGGGCAGTAGTTAGTAAATAGTATAGTGATGTATAAATAACGAAATTTATCAGTAAAATCACCTAACAATTATCAAATTACCTTTAATAGTTAAATGATTGTACTTTGTAACATGAGAAAGAGGAATCTGAAGAATAAATAAATTTTATAACTCATTTCAAAATCCAACATAAATAAAAAAATTTAATCCCACAAAGAAATTATGAAACTTTCAACCACATTGTGTTCATCTTTTTTTGAATTTCTTATATTATATATATCTTGCACAAAAAACAGTAGCTATTCGGAATAAAGTAAATGTAAACTACATAATTTCATATGTTTCTTTTTCTTTTTATAGTAAAAGTGATTGGTTTCATTGGTATGTAAAGAACATTGAACATAACTTATGAATATATGTACTAACATGTATTGATAACCAAGAACAAATCCATACCTTTCAACCACAAGCGCGATCGGCACGATGAATGCAGTGGAGAAAACAAACCGATATGCGACTAGAATTGGGAGAATCATGCCATCATAAGCGGCAAGTTTACAAAGCACATTAACTCCAGCAGATGCCATCTGAACTACCAACATCAATAACACCGGCTTCACCATCTTTACAGACCCTAAAAACCCAAAAGAAATTATGCAAACAAGAAGAATGAATGTATATTAAATGTTCCCCCTTTCTCTTGCTTGATTATTGATGAAATAATATTGCAATGTATGTGTGTGTAATATTCGGTGATATGAGTTGGTATATATTGACGTTTGTTCTTGAAAGAAGAATGTGTTGAATTAATACTCATGAGCTTGGTGTAATATAAAGCACAAAACACCCTTTTACTTTTGCCATTTGGCAAAACTAACCATATATTTGAGAAGCATTAATGTTTTTAAAATTTTGTTGGCAGCAATATATGACTATATACAAATTTGTTTTCTTCCCAAAATGATAATTACACAGTATGCATACCTGATTTTTGCAACAAAAATTATCCTTACAAAGAAGTTTGATGTTGCTGGCACAAGTGTAAAATTAGTAAATCATTTCTAGTTGATAATGTTTTGTTACAAATATATGTCTATTTCTGAACATCTGATATTGATTTGCTAACATCCTAAGAGTAACGTATTTTTAAAATCAAATATTCGAACAAACCTTATTTGGTAATACGTCACTCATTTTTTTAAACAGCAACACCCACAATTTTCATAAGATAGACAGGGCGACACCCATGAATCTTGTAGGTTAAAACTCCTAGATTATGTCTTACATCCTTTTACCTAGTATAGAACCCATGACCTCCTCTCTAAAAAGTTCACGCCTTGATCAACCACCTGTCCTAGTCTCATAATAACTAGTGACTTACGTATGCATTGACTGAATATACTTTACTTTTACAAATGATCATATATATTGTGATATAATTTATAGAACATGATTCATGTAACTAAAACATGTCTAATAATAAGATCTACACGTATTAAAGAAAGTATGAGTAGATGGTGTATATCCAAGTCATTACGGACTAAATTATTGTTTTATTACTCTATCAGAAATTATATAAATTTTAAATATTTGATGTATATGAATAATACTTTTCAGTCTTCATAGAATACATGTTTTTATCTAGTTTTATTTCTTTATTTGTTTCAATTGAACCATTTATACTACAAATATGGCTTTAAGTGAGCCCTTCGATGAAAGAGGTTGGTGTCGATGATACCGCATTAGCAAGCATGATATGAGTAAAGAATTTACCATCTATCAGAGGTTCTCAAGGGATCATATCGGAGGATGTTACCAAGGGAGTATAGTAGCAACTCATATGTTAAGTGTGGATCAACAATGGAATTTTCACGAATGGGATCACCGATGGACAATATCGCCTCATGTCTTATAGATGGCTTTTGCCTTTGGTGAAAAAAACAAACTATTTAATGTTTTCTTTTTCTTTCTAAATAACACGTTTTAAGTAAACTGACATGTGTGCATGATCTTGTAGCTGATGTGTGTTTAAATCTTTACAAGTGTAAGACTGGACGATGATTAGAAGTAAACAATTGGTTAAAAAAAAGTAAAGTGACGTACATCACTGACACTCAAGTCGAATAGACTATATATAAATATATATATATATATATATATATATATATATATATAGTTTTACCAACTTTAGTATACATTATAAGTTATACCATATGTTTTAGTGGTTTGTATTCATCTTTTGTCTTTTTTCTTTTTTAATCTTTAACTTTGTCATTTTAACGTAATACTTTTACATATTATACAATTAAGTCAAAACATTTTTTATTTTCGACTTTGGTTCCCTATAGTTTTTATATTTTAAAAAATTTTCATTTTACGTTTCGCTTTAAATTTGTTATTTAACATACCGCAACGTGCGTGTGTGGTTCAATGTATTTACGCTTATTTTTTCTCGTTTAATGGACCGTCACAACGTGCTGATCCTAGATTGACTTATTGTTTTATATGTTTTACGTTTCGTCTGCGTGGTTCAATATTTTTACGTCTTCTTTTCTTTTAGTTTTTTGTATATATATATATATTTACTACGACCTTTCGGTGCTGGTGGTCACTGGCAATATCGTGTCATTGGTTTTACTTGACTTGATTTTACTCCTCCCGCTGCAACACGAGGTGCTTAATATTGGTTTACACCTAATTTGATATAATTTAATGGGGTATTTACATATTTCCCATAGCTAAGAGCATTCAAACTAGCTTTCCCATCTTCATCCCCATATTTACACTAAAAATACTACTTTTTCTATCTCTCTTTCAATTGATTAATACTTTTTATATCTTTATCGTTACATTTTTTCTCTCCTTCACTCGCAACAACTTTCCAAAATATTAATAAATTTATGAGTGTTGTATCGTGTTTCCCAAATATATGGAAACACGGTACAACCCCCACAAGTTTTCACTCACAACCATCATTCATAATATAGAGTACACATTCATATTAAAATAGTGAACTTACTATGAATGCTATAAGATCCTTTATTACATATTTTCCCAAATCAAATATTCAATATTTCACCTTCTTAAAATAAATATATTACATATTTATATTTTTATTAAAATTAACTTATTTAATTACTATTTCACCCTTAATGATCTTATTGAATAATTATTTATATATTTTTCTATTTTTTTTAACCAAAGTAGTCTTCATATTTTAATTTTATCTTATACCTAGAATCCTTGAACAACAACATTTTTAATTAAGTGTTCGTGATTGATTCCTATTCTCTCATCTTGATGTAGATGAATGTTTTTTCATAACATCCATATTTTCATCTTTCTTCAATAATCAACCTATCAACCTAATGTTAATAAATCAATAAAAAAAACAAAGCAATGAGCAAAGGTTTTCAGAAAATAAATCAAAACACATAAAAACCTTTAAAGAATTAGCTTATTGGTAAGCTTTTTGTTTTCATGTTATAGAAATCGAACACGTACCTATGCGTTTGGATTTCACATTATCAATAGGTACAGATTTACAAAGTAGAAGCAGCGGCCGTATAGGATTGCAAACCAGAAGTGTCATTTTACTTTGAGATCACAGATTGTATGTATGACATATTGAAAATTAAATAAAGGATAAATGGGTAATTTATTTATGAAAAGGAAAAATATGTAATTGATTTTAGAGATTGGTTAAATATGTTATTTATAATCTTGGCAAGGGGATATACGTAAAAATCCCTAATCAAATTATCATTTCATTTACACCCAATTACTTGTACATATTAAATTAAAATGAACATCAAGCTTAATTGATGTATAAGTATCTCGTGTATAGCCTTAGTTTGTCCTCTAGTGGTTATTTTTCATTCTCAACCCTCCAAACTTCAGTTGTATGTAATTAATAGTTTAAAAACCCGTTTAATACATAAGTTAAATAAAAATATTAAATTAATAGTTATTTATTAATATTTAAAAACTAAAAATTATTTTTCTGAGATAAAATATTATTGAAATTACGTATAATGGTAAATTTAGGTAATAAAACAATAATATTTTTTTAAACTTTCCTCTTTAAACAACTTTTGCTTTAAAGAAATTGTTTTTTAAACACCCTATATTTTTTTAAAAACTTCATATTTCATAATACTTTGTTTTAAAAAATTAATAATTACAATAAAGAGAAACATATTTTTAAATTATCAAAAGAATTATTTTATAATTAGAAAAGTATATAAATGATATAACTAGCATTTAATGCATTATTAAATGGTTAAATTTTATTTTTGTAATGACACATATACAATGAATAGATGAAGCCTAGGTGGATGGGTAGAAAAATACTATGTGGCACATAGACATTTTAATTTATTAGAGTAAATATACGTCGTTTAACCTATGCTTATGATTTCGTTTTTTTTTTGGTAATTGTATTTTATAAAAATAATACGAGTCAATTTTTTATAAATGTAAAATTAGATTGTATTTAGGAATAAAAAAATTGTCTGGTGAAAGAAAAATTAAAGTGACGTGCAATACTCACGCTCAAGTCAAACTACACATTCACACCCAATTTCATATAATTAATTATTCTATTACCTATCGATAGTTTTCACATAGAATCAACAATTATTAGTGCCCTCGCGTTACGACGAGTGGCGTAAAATTGTATCAAGTAGCATCAATTTCACACTATTATCACCGATCATTAACACCGAAATAACTCGTTTTAATAAAGAAAGAAAAATGGTAAAAATAAAACCGAATGGAAAGTATACGTAAAAACGTTAAAAACCCAACACGTGAAACGTAAAACATTAAAAACAATTACTAAATTAATCTAACGCGCGTTATGACAGCGCCGTTAAACGGGAAAAATATGCGTAAAAACGTTGAACCGCACGCACACGTTGGTGCGTGTTAACTTGTAAAATTTAAACCAAAACATATAAACGAAACATTAGTAAAAGATGAATAATATAGGAAACCAAAGTTGAAAGTGAAATTTTATATTGTTAAGTATAAAAGATGTAAAAGTATTAAGAGTTAAAAGTAAGAAAGAAAAAAAAAAGTATGTACAACCCACCAAAACTTAAATACAACCTATAATACGCAAATAAATTAATAATTTATAATATACGTAACTAATTAATAATTAGTTGAACACATGAGAATTGAGAGTACAAGTTTTGAAACGTAACATGCAATCATAATGCGTAAATCAAATTAATAATTAGTATTATATTAATTATTGGAATGACTAATCAAGAAAGAAACTAAAATAATCTATTTATTATTATAAAAGAAGGTTTTGAGTGGAAATTTGATGCAATTTTAGATCTTCTAATTTACATTTTTCCGATCTCTCTTATATTGTATAATTACATTAGCTACTAATGATATTATTTAATTTTTTTAGATTTAGGCTAGTTTTTTTTAACAAAGATGTATCTTTATAATTGTAATTTCTAAATAAATATTAAAAAATTAAATTAAAACTTGGTGTTGTAATAAGGATAAATCAAAATTTATTTAATGGTTTGGAACAAAATGTTTAAATTTGTTAATTTAAAAAAAATTAAGAACAAAAGTTAAAAATAATAATATCAACATTTTATTACTTATATAGTTACTCATACATAACTTTAGTCATATCTTATCTTAATTGCTAATGATATTATTTAAACTTTTTCAGATTAAATATAATTTTTATTAAATTAAGAAAGATCTGAATGCAATTACTAAGGAAACAATGTTTTTTTATAAAATAAGAAATTTTTACAAAACATCAAAGTTTTTAGAGTTAATTACATAAATGGTCCCTGCGGTTTATTCAAAATAACAGATTTGGTACTAAGACTTTTTTGTAACAAGTTAGGGTATTGCGTTTTAAATTTTGCAACGAGTTAAGGTACTAAGACTAACAGACGTTAGTTTTTCTGTTAAAATTAAGTGAAATGACTAAAATACCCATTGAGGGACTATATTTGTAATTTTATATATTTCTTTTATCCAGGGACCAATAGTGTAATTACATATAACTTTTAAAAACCCAACCCTCTTCCCCATCAGCCACTATCACCACCATATACCCACTACCACCACCATCTACCCACCGTAACCACCATCCAACCCTTCTACTCGCCGGCCACCACCAAACACACACGAAGACTACAATCCCACTATCTAACCACAGTAACCACCATCATCGAATCATCACCACCACCGCAGCATTACCATCATCTTCATATTATCACCGTCACCACATCAAAACCATCACTGTATCATCACCACCATCGCAACATCACCATCATTATCATCCCTACCTCCACCATCACACCATCAACATCATCTTACCAAATCCCCCTTCCCTTTCGCTTGTTAACCCCCAAAAACCCCCAACCCACCCAATTCCGTCTCACCCCCACTCGCATTCAGATCACCATCACCATCACGCCCACCATTAACTGGTTGCACCTTTCCTTCTCCGACCACACTACCACAACCAGCTCCAAACACATCGGTGGTTCCCCCAACCTCCCGTGACTTGTTTAAAACCCTAAAACCTAAATTAAACATTACCTAATTAGAAATTCTTGGCAGGAGTGATGGTTAACTGGAGATGAATCGGAGGTGGATGGTGCCATGGATGGCGAGATGATGCCGATGATGCGATGATGAAGATGGCATTGATGGTGTTGTTGTTTGATTTAAAGAGAAGATAGTGGTGGTGAGGACGATGTGACGGGGTGGGGCCCGGCGGTGGGGGCTGGCGGTGGGGGCCGACGGTGGGGGCTGGTGGTGGTGGCCGGCAATGGGACCCGGCGGTGAGTGCTGGCGGTGGTGGTGAAATATTGAATATATATACACTGTGTGTGGTTATATATATAGTATGTGTTGTGTATATATATAGTAAATTATAAAAACACTCCCTTATATATATTGAATGACATAAACAGTCCCTTAGGTTACATTAGTAATCCTTCTTAAGTGAAAAGACGAAAATACCCTTAGGTTTAATAGAAAATTTAACGTCTGTTAGTGTTAATACCTTAACTCGTTACAATTTGAAAACACAATACCCAAACTTGTTACATAAAACCTTTAGTACCCAAACCTGTTATTTTTTATAAACCACAGGGACCATTTGCGTAACTAACTCAAGTTTTTAAAAATAAAAAATATTTTAAAACCTATGTTTTTAAAAAGGTAAATTTTGATGAAGGGGGAAAATTTAAATTCCAAGTTACAAGAAGGAAATTTTAAAAATGACATTTCATTTTAACATGGTTTGTTTGAAACAAAATGTTTAAAAAACAAATTAAAAAATTCTAGAATAATTAAACACAAAAGTTTAAAATATGATATTGATATTTTATTATTAAAGTTTTTACTTATACGTAATTTTAATTATATTTTATATCAAAATATCTTTTTATAATTAATAAATTTTCGTCACTAACTATTTAATATTTTATTTATTCAATCTGTGTAATACACGGTTTATTAACCTTACTAAGTTCATGTTGAGGGTTAATTACAAATGAGGGGGAAATCACAATTAAACTTCTAAATATGACACATGTCAATTCTAGATTTTTATTTATTATAAAAAAATTAATCTAATTAACAAACTTTTTCACTAATATAACCTCAATTTTTTAACCACATGCATCCGTTTGATCATATCATGCTTCCGTTTGATATATCGTGCATCCGTTTGATCATATTCTAACACCTAGAAAGAAATTTAGACCCCTTGACCTAGTGTTCATAACCTACTGGGTAGAAAACTTACAAACTCAAGTTCGAACATTACACACATTTAACCAAGTACAATTGGTTATTTGGAATGAACAACCCAATAGACTTGGCCATTTTAGAATTATGAGTCTATTTTGACTTAAAACAGTATTTAAAAAAAACACTATTTTTACAATTTACTTAGTTATACATGTTGATTTTAAATGCACCCCAATAGTGGTTGTAGATAATTCTCGTGGTTGTAGATAATTCCCATCAACAAATGATGATTTAAACAAAATTCTACGCAAAATCCCACTTTAGGGTAAATTTGATCAAAATCATCAAGAACATATATAGTCAAATTTATAATTAGCACTCAAAGGTAATTAGGTAAATGAATTACAACAAGCTACAAATATAATATGTGGTGTTTCTAGACCCTTGGATGTCCTAGCTGCCACCAATTTAAACAACTGAGCATAAAACCATCAAGAACTCAAATTGCTAGCTATTTGATATAACTACGTAATTGGAACCACTGATTTTTAACAACCTTCATTTAATTCCATTTATGCGTCATATCACTCGCTTTACTATAATTCACTCCATTTCACTTCTACGAAATAGTTTAACGCTCCTTAAATCTAAATCACCCACTTATATTTATTTTAATATTTAAACATGTAACTACATACTAACTTCTAACTTTGTTTTGTATTGTTAGTTGTATTTTTGTTATACTTCGTTGTACCCCACTTTTTTTTTTTTTTTTTTGTTTTTTTCTAATCTTTAATTTTTTTTACTTTTAACCTCATATTTTGACATCTTCTACAGCGACAGCGACGACGACGACGACGGCGGCGGCGGCGCCATGGCGGCGGCGGCGGCGCCGTGGCGGCGGCGGCGACGGCAGCAGCAACAACAACAATAATAATAAATATCACATTAATTTATTAAAATAATGCAAATTAAAGTAAATAATGATACTAAAAAAGTTATAACATAAATAACAGAAAGTTAAAAAAAAACTAAGAAAGTCTGTATTTGTTCCTAAACTCATTTATGCCAGTTGGCGATCCAATAATAATAATAATAATAATAATAATAATAATTATCACATTAATTTTTTAAAATAATGCAAATTAAAGTAAATAATGATACTAAAAAAGTTATAACATAAATAACAGAAAGTTAAAAAAAAACTAAGAAAGTCTGAATTTGTTCCTAAACTCATGTTTCGCTTTTTATGCCAGTTGGCGATCCAATAATGTTAGATAATCGATGTTTTGGGCGAGAATGAAGTCAATACGCTTTTGTTCGTTTGCTTCATGTTGAACTTTTCTTTTTTCAAATCGATCTTTTCTTATTGGTGGACGTTAAATTGTTTCAACCCTCCAACCAACAGTTTCGATCACATCTTCGGGTTCGACAGATGGGGCGGAATTAGAACTTGAACTTTGACCTCCTTTTGCTTTAACCCGTTCAATCGGTCATATGGGATCTTCTTCGACCCGCGTAGCATCTGCATTTAGATCAAAAAAGCACAGAGTCTCGGATTCCTTCAGACTATCATCAACATTGTTGATGATGTCATCTTCGATTTCTTTGATCGAGACATCGGTCACACTGGAAATGATTTCGGACAATGCCATACAATTTGCCAAAGTACAACTTTGGTGTCGAGTTGTCATGTTCTTCTTTGTTTGGAATAGTAGAACTTGAGGAGAAATCAATGCAGGATCATGATAAGATTTGTATAAATCGTTACCTATAAAAAATATAAATTTAGAAAATTGAAAGAATTAAAAAAAGTTATAAATAATGTAAACGTACATAAAATATAAAAAGAAATTAAATTATTACCGAACGTGTCGTTGAAAGTGTTTGAAGTGGTTGGAAGTGACGTGAAAACATCTGGAACTTTACCGAATGGTTGGTTCCACCTGTGGTAATTGTGTGGGTTGTTTGGATTAATGGTTGCTAGTGAAATGAGAAAACATGATTGTGTGTATTGGAATGAAATTTTATTGTGGGAAAAAATTATAAAAAGGCTAGCATTTATACCGATAAAAAAGTAAATATAAAAATAAAAATGGGTAAACAACGACCCCCCTCCCCTCCCCCAACGGTGGTCATATTCTCCAACGTTCACCTCAACGGTTATCTCCACCTCATTTTCACCCTTTCTAACACGTTAGTGTTGGGTTTGTGAAGGCTTAAGGCTTTGAGCTTGGGCTCATGTTTAGTTTTTTTGTTTATTAAGTTGTTAACCCTAATTAGTTTTTATATATATCTATGTCATGTATTTGTAATTTTTGTACTGAGCAAATAAAGAAAACTCTAGTTGCAGCCCGTGGACGTAGGTCACACCGACCGAACCACGTTAAATCCTTGTGTCGTTTATTGTTCTATTTTCTGTTTTCTGCGTAATAATCGTTTGTGCGTGTTTGTGTGTTGGTTCCGCTACACCGCTTGATTCCTAACAAGTGGTATAAGAGATTTGGCTCACGATTAGTTGCACTGATAAACGATTCGCAGTTGGTTTTTTTTTTCTTCCGAAGATTGCTGTTGCCGTTTTTTTGGTTCTCGTGTGGGATTGCAATCAAGCAGCAAAAAGAGATTTAAGTTTTTTTTTTTGGAAATTGTGCATTCAGAAAAGGAATATCTTTTTTGGTGTTATTGGAGTCCACGCAAAAAGAATAAAATAAGGCAGCAAAGGTTTTCTTTCGTCTTGGTGTCTGCGAAGAAAAAAGAGAACAATTAATTTGTTTTCTTATTTTTTATTGTTGTTGTTGAGGAACACACGAAAGAAAACAATATTATTTTGGTGATCGAGATCAAGTACAAGGTTGAAACTCTTTGAGCCCTCGATTAGGGTTTTGTGAAAAACTCTTGGATTCGTTAGGTAAAGGTTAGGGTTTTATGTTTTCAAGTTTCAGTTAGTTTTGACCGGTTATTATCAACTGTTTGGGGGAACTGTGTTTGGTGAAAAAAAAGTACGTTCGGGTTTAGATTTGTCTA
This sequence comes from Flaveria sonorensis, assembly GCA_025506505.1. Lineage (NCBI taxonomy): Eukaryota > Viridiplantae > Streptophyta > Magnoliopsida > Asterales > Asteraceae > Flaveria > Flaveria sonorensis. The sequence goes on along the minus strand of CM046433.1, from coordinate 17,883,762 downwards.
CAAGGTTTATTGTAGGAGCAAATTGGTTAATTGACAGTGTTCAGTAGAACAACCGTCAAGTTCAGGCCCATGCCATTGTTGTGTCTGTTCACTGTTTCGATTTGCTTCTTGTTTGCTATTTGAGATGGCTGAAGACGGGAAGGTTGTGATCGAGAAGTTTAACGGTTCTGATTTTAGTTGGTGAAAAATGCAAGTAGAAGCATTGTTATGTCAAAAGGACTTGGATATGGTACTAGAAGAAAAATCTGAGGAAATAAAACAAGCTGATTGGGAATCAAAGGACAAGAAGGCTTGTGCGGTTATTACATTGGCTTTGACGGAAAAATGTTGCTTTTAATGTCATTAAGGAAACCACGGCTCGTGGTATGATGACTGCTTTGTCAAATATGTATGAGAAACCGTCTGCGGCGAATAAGGTGTTCTTGATTCGGGAGCTGGTGAACACAAGGATGAAAGAAGGAAGCTCAGTAATTGCTCACATTAACAATCTAAATTCAATATTAACAAGACTTGTATCTGTTGGAATTAAGTTTGATGATGAAGTTCAGGCTCTACTGCTGTTGTCGTCTCTGCCTGATAGTTGGTCTGGAACTGTGACTGCAATTTCAAGTTCTATGGGGACTAAGGGTTTCACTCTGAATGGTATTCGAGATCTAATTATGGGTGAAGAAGTCAGAAGAAAGAACTCGGGTGAATCATCTAATAATGAACTATTAAATGTTGGCAGGGGTCGGGGCAATAACAGGAACAGTGGGAGTCGAGGAAGGAATTCATCTAAACCTAGGAAGAATGTGAAGTGTTGGAGTTGCAATGAGGTGGGACACGTTAAGAGTCAGTGTCCGAATAAGAAGGAATTAAACACTGCTGCTGGGGATGTTTCTGATGATGATGCATTGATACTCAGTATGGAAAACAGTGTGGACTCTTGGGTCATGGACTCAGGGGCTTCATTTCACGCCGTGGACAACGGGAAAACGATGGTGAATCTGAAACATGGTGATTTTGGAAAGGTACGATTAGCCAATAACGAGATACTTGAGGTAACGGGCATGGATGATATTGATCTGGTTACTTCACTGGGTACTACATGGAACCTAAAGAATGTCAGGGTGATTCCGGGGCTGAAGAAGAAACTGATTTCAGTTGGTCAGCTGGATGAACAAGGACTGGAAGTGAGGTTTGGTAGTGGTAAATGGAGGGTGATTAATGGTAATCTGGTTATTGCTCGTGGTATAAAGCGTGGGTCATTGTATACGGTTGAGGTACCTGCTAAAGGATGTATGACCGTCCCGGTTAAGCACGACAAAATCTGGTTCACTAAATCTAGTGCTAAGAGAGTTCATTTTGCAAACGTGAAGTCTGAAGCAGGGATGTTAGGTGAACGAGTTCGAAAGTCTAAACCATTCAAGGGATTCGACGACAGTGGGAGCACGAGACGTTATCTGGGTACAGTTACAAAGAACCGTTGGGTTTTAAAGACTACGACTGAAAAATTCTCTCCTAGTGATTGTTTGCTGAATTTAAAGAGTGATGGTGATCCTTGGTGTATCTTTGAATCTGGTGGAATGTCTAAATCGGTTAAGATAGAGGATGACTCATTGGCGGGACTAGCCACGACTGAGTTGGAGCTCGGGGGAGCTTCAACTGGCCCTTCCGGTACTTGATGATGAGGGGCTGTTGCAGCTAGGAGATGTGATGGAGTCTTAGCTTGTTCTTTGGGAACTGGAGGCTTGGAAGACTTGTTTAAAGATTACTGAAGTTACTAGATGACTGGGTTGCTTTGTACTTGAATGACGGGCTAGAATTTATCGCAAAGCCTTCAAGTGGGAGATTGTTGGGTTTGTGAAGGCTTTGGGCTTTGGCCTATGTTTAGTTTTCTTGTTCATTAAGTTGTTAACCCTAATTAGTCTCTATATATATCCATGTCATGTATTTGTAATTTTTGTACTGAGCAAATAAAGAAAACCCTAGTTGCAGCCCGTGGACGTAGGTCACACCGACCGAACCACGTTAAATCCTTGTGTCGTTTATTGTTCTATTTTCTATAATCTGCGTAATAATCGTTTGTGCGTGTTTGTGTGTTAGTTCCGCTGCGCCGCTAGATTCCTAACAGTTAGCAGAGCTATTAAAATGTGTGTTCTTAATGCGTCACGACGGAGGTAACACCCCAAGACGTCATTGTATACAGCATAGCCAAATAACAAGTTAGTGAAATACAATGGATTTAAAGGGTTACAAATAATCTTTGATCATAATCACCTATAATGATAGCATAAAAGTTACAACTTTATTTGAAGCTTTAAATTCAGACCGGAGTTTCGTTCTTCTCCTATGCTCACGAACTCACATACTCACTATTTTGATTTTGAGTTTTCTACTCATCTTTAAGAATCGACCCTATATGCAAAATATGTATTCACACAAAAAGACCCTGCATTTGTCATTTAATGTCAAAATTCCTTATTTTCAAATATCTAACTTGATTAGAATATTCAGACACTTTAACACAATTTTCAAATATATAATGATAGACCCGCACCAACATGTCATAAACAGCATAGTTGCTACTAAACTAAATGAGTGTAACTACGTAATTCGTCAATTGAGTTTAATCTAATCCATTTAAAAAATATATGTATGATAGATGTAGTAGTATGATAGATTTAACGTTCAAAAAAATTCCATTAAAAATGTATCATATATCTTCAAACTGTACTAAAACTAAAACGCTTAATTTGTCACCCTTTTTAATCTAAAAATACACACACACATATACATATATACATACATACATACACATACATAGGCAAGTTAGAATACAAAATCCATTTCTCGTATAAAGTATACAAAATTATCACGCAAGAATAAATGCGCACAGATGGAATTATCACATGAGGAGTGCAATTATTACGCATGGCTGGATATATCACGTAATGGTCGAATCTTCACGCAAGAGGTATTCTAGCATAATTACATTTTTGTATGATAATTTCACGTAAATGTAATTATTTTTTCGTAATCATTCACCTCCTCTCCCCCCCCCCACACACACACTCTTTGTACACTTTGTATGAAATATGGATTTTGTATTTTAAGCTTTCTTTACATATACATACACAAATATATATAAACCTATGTCTATATACATACATATATAGGAAAAAGCTCATTAGAAAACCACAAAAAATAGGAAACCGTGAGAAACTGGCTCAAATGAACTCTTATTAAACTCATTGCACAGGCGTTGAAATCGGCTCATCGAACTCTAGTTAGACTTTAGCTTTTAAGGTTTAAAGTTCACCTCTTACGGTATTAATTTAAGCTTTAGCTTGTAGGGTTTAGTAGTAAGATTTAGGGGTTAGCTTTTGTGTTTGAGGTTTAACTTTAGGATTTATGGTTTTAGCTTTCGGATCTATATTTAGGATTTAACTTTTAAAGTATAAAGTTTAGCTTTTAGGTTTAGTATTTCTGCTTTAGGTTTAGGGTTTCTGCTTTATAGTTCACTTAGCCGATTACAAAGTTACTAGAATGAATTCAATCAGAGCTCATTTGATCCAATTCTCCTGGTTCTTTAATTTTTGTTAGGTTTATAACAAATTTATTCTTATATAAGGTAGCACACGAACCAAACAAACACTTCGTTTATTAAGGAAATAAACTTATTCTGAGCTGTTCATAAACGCTTATCAAATGAGTTTTTTTTTTCATGTTCATTCATCAAGAAAAAAAATATGATAATATACTATTCATGATCACAATTTATGAACATAAACGAATACAAACAAACGTTCATGTACACTTAACGATCGTATGTTATTTAAAAATAAAATCTGCATTTTTCATTATCACAAACATATGAAGAATCCACAAAAAATGAATAGGTACTTAACATAATTATCTTAACATACTATACGTAATTATCTTAACTATGGTGTCATATATTTTAAAACTTAAAAGTTAAAAACTATTATAATGAAATTATAAAATATAAAAATCGTTAGAAATGAACTAACACAAACGAACGAACATATATGAACATGTTACCAAACGTTTACGAATATGAATGAACACCAAACTTTACAAACATAAATGAGTAAACACGACATATGTTCATGTTCGTTCATTTAAATAAATGAACATAATTTCTTATTCTTATTCGTTTTTTCATCAAACAAATGATTTTTTCACTGAACAATAAACAAATGATTTTTCCTTCAAATAATTCGCTGATTGTTCAGTTCGTTTGTAGCCATACCCCTATTAATACGATGCATACATATACACACATATACAAATGTTTTGCATGAAAACCCATTTTGTTAAGAAACCAAGAAAATTACCCGACCATTGATCATGATCATGTTCTATAATCAATCAATGACATTATTGTAATTAATTGAAGATTAGGAGATTTCTTTCGATCATTAAGGTCAGAATAGAAAATTAATATTTTTATAATATTTTAGACCCTACCTACTATCGAAGGAATTATAGAATTGTGTATATGTAATCATAGAGTACACATTGTAAAAAAGAGAATTGCATTTTTGTTAAAATAAACACAATATAACATTACACATAATCATAAAAATTACCTAACATAAAATAATTGCATATATGTTACAATGGAATTGCATAAGGCAAAAGGGAATTAAGTTTATGTAATAATCAAATTACACAAGTGTAATAATTAATTAGATAGGTGTAATAATAAAATTACATATTATAATAAAAAACTATAATCGTGTTCATAGTGTGTTTCAAGTTTTTCGTGCTCTTCGTATTAATTGAAAAAAATATATGTAATAACATAATTATGTTATATACACACACTAATAAAGTGACATAATAGTGATAATAGAATCATCATCGTGCTAATTATATATCTTTTCCTCTTATTTTAGTTGAATGACAATCTCTACTTATTTTAGTTGAATGGCAATCATGTTCATAATGTTTCACTTATGTTGTAATATAGTATTGTTTTAAAATTTGATTAATATTAGGACATTTCCAAGTTACTGTTTATAGCAAGTCTGGGTATTTACACACGTGTTATCATAGATTTCATACTAACACTCAATAGCTTCATAATAAATCATAATACATTGAACGTGAGATAGTTTTCATAAATAAGTTCTTAAATTCAATGAATGATTACTATATGTCCTTTGCTAATACCAAGCTAATTGTACATCTCCTTTCTTCTCCTCACTTGCACATGCATATCTAGAAACACCATCCTCTCTATCAATTCATCTCTCTCACTATCACTCCCTCATGTAGACCGCACACATCTCACGCGTCTGTTGCATCTTCATTCATCTACTTTGGCCTTCGGCATCTACAACATATCAAAGAAAGACTACAATGAGATTATTTGTTAAGAAATAAATTATTATCATTTTCGCTTTTAACATGAAAACCACCATCTTCTCACTAATGTCATACTTGGTTTTAAGCCCGTTCTCCACTAATAAGACTTCTAACGCCTAATCCGCACAAATGCCTATTTTTAGTTACATATGGGGTCTTTCGATTGAGTTATAATTTTGTATAATTATATAAATCAATACTTAAAAAGAGTCAATCAAGTACTTATTTATGTAAGAAGGTCATTTAATATGATCATTTATGTAATTTTTTCCATCACATGACATTGGGCCAATAATTGCGGGCCTTTTATTTCAATAAAGCCGAAGAAAACTAAATCCTTGACCCATTTCTTATTGGTTTCGAAAAAAAATAATAAAAAGCATGTTGTATATCGTTAAAAATGCCCATCTCAAATTAAAGGTTTTCTAATAAACATAAAGCATAAAAGGTATGATTAAAGTATATCGTTATTTTAGGTCAAGTAGTTATTTACATCCACGCGCATTGCGGTGTGCGCGCCGGAATTTCAATTGTGTGCAATGGTGATAACCGTATAACTAAAAGATAAAACGACGGCCTGAAAATATACATAAAACTAAGCACGTCACGGGCTCTGAAATATAGATAGGAACAATCACGTCTCAATGGTATACTTAGAATGATAACAATAACAATAATACATTAAATGCAAAATAAATAAAAAATAGAAAATATGATATCATATAATTAACCTAATTAGAATATTTGAAGTTATTATATTTTAGAAGTTTTGTTTGGGCTTATCATGAGCACAACAAAACAACCTATATTAGACAGACTACGTTTTGTAAATATATGGGGTTGAGAAGCCAAATCAAAGTATTACATCACACATCTCATAGGATGATATGGATCACCCTTTGACCCATTAACCCACATATCCCATGAAAACATCACCCACGTTTATTTAATGCTTGCATTTAGGAGAAGTGTCATTTCATGTTTTCAGTTTTAACTGCCACGTATTATTTTGATTCCCACGTACCCAGCATAGTATTGCATGCATTGGATTTCTATTTAAGCATTGTAATTTGGCATTTTTAGATATAAGAAAATTTTGTAGCAAGATTACTTTTAATTAAAGTTTATAGTTTCTTTTTATTTTAATAGGAGATTTGCCGATCTCGAATCCGGCTCTATCTTTGAGAAAGACTTTGTAAAAAATGAAACTTTGATGTCCACTACATAAACATTTCATAGATCACTAGCACAACGACATACTACTTTTATAGTATATATAATATCCCAAAACAAAGACAAAAAATAGAAATATACTAAAACCTCATCTATTTTTGTTTTTCTTTTCATTTATCATCATTTTCTTATAGATAAACATATGTTTTAAGTTTGAAGTCCTACTTGTCATAATAGAACCCCATAAACTAGCTAGCACTATGGGGTGTTTGGGATTGCTTTTTTTTTTTTTTTTTTTTTAAATTACTTTTAAAAAGTAACTCCATTTAATTTTTTAAAATCTACTTATTAACTTCTTCTTCTATGTTTTCCAAACATACGTATTGACTTATTAACTTTTCAAAAGTTAATAATTGAAAAGTTAATAAATCAAAAGTTGGTTAAAAAATAGATTTACCAAACACCTACTATGTCAATCTGGCAACATGTATATGCTCCTCTAACAACATATACACATTTTCAGTTTGATGTAGTCACAACAACCTCAATGCGCCTCAATTCGCCATTCGCACTTCGTACACTCGAGTGTTTCGAGTCACTATCGCTAACACTTTCAGGACTCAAGTGTTCTGAGTCACCACCATTGGCTACATTACCCGTTCCAACGCTTGGTTCTTTCATCGGACACAATTGTGCCACCTTCTTTACCTCTTTGCTTTTGCCCCATAATACAACATAGAGTCCCAATATTATTAATATTGCACCCAACACACTGCAAAAAGATTGAAGAAACCCCTTTTACAACTTTATAATAGAACTATATATTGTTTAATAAAATTAAAGATGATTAAATTAACATACGTTCCCAGGTGTAGGCTTTCATTCAAGACCAATGATCCAGCGAGTGCCACAAAAACAAGCATAAGAGGATTGAAAGCCGATACAAACAGCGGACCTCTCATTTGCACACACCATGTGATGAATGTAAACATTAATCCAGATGCCAATATGCCCTGACGAAATGTATATATAATGATGTATTAATTTAACAGATTGTATGATTTTCCATGTCTTTTAAAAAAAATGCTACCTTTTTAAATTGACCTAACTAGAGTATAAAAACGAATGTAATGATCTTGACACAATAGGGATTTGGGAATCAAATTGGCGATAAAATATTACAACACTCGAGATTCACACGCTTATATGTGTAGTGCAATGTTGGTGTAAAAGTGCATACCGAATAAGCCACAGTTAGAAGTCTAACATTCCAACCCAGCTTCCAATCGCTCCAATGTCTTTCGGTGCATAACGCAAACACGACTGCTTGAGCCGCACCCATAGATAATGTGAGAGCCGTGACGGAATACGGGCAAGGGTATGCTTTGACCAAGTTAGTCTGTTCACATAACAACACAAAAAGATTTATTCATTTATAATGGTTAGAATACTGTAAGGAAAATACATTGTTTTAACTAACCTGGATGATTAACCAGATGGAATAACTAATGCAACTACCGAAGGCCAATAATGCACCTAAGACTCTATTGCTTGAATATTGAACACTTGATGGATGATGTTGACCATTCAAAAGGTTAACATTGGTCTTCCACAATTGAAGGTCAACTCCCTTGTAAAAAGTCAACAACATGGCCCCACCAACCCCTAACGCAGTTCCCATGATCTTTGCTGCACCGGGGCTTGTCTTCCAACCCAACCTTTCCATCCTAAAACCAACATTTCATTATATTCAAAATTAATTTTTAAGTAGAGAAATCATAATAACAAATATATTATGAGTGTGTTATGTATCAGGGATACTCATGTTTATGTGGTTTTTGGAGCTTTTGCTTAAAACTAGTTCTGTATTAAACGACATACACACATATGTTACTAAACAAACGAGCATCTCCACCAAACAAATTTGTTAGGGGCTGTTTGTTTGCCTCTTAATGAGACTGGTCAGATCTTAATGTCTGACTCGGTCAGACATGGGTCAGATCATTGTGTTTGGTTAGATACATCTTAATGAGAAAGACCTCTTACTCCATCACTTATTAGGTCAGATCTCACCCCAAGTCTGACCAAAACACTCCCACCCCCATCGACCCTCCCACCCCCATCGACCGAGCTTTGCCATCTCGCGGCCATCTTCAGCTCCAACTCGCCGCCGCCGCCCTTCAGCTCCAACTCGCCGCCTCCCGCCCTTCAGCCAATCGATCTGCAACTCGCCGCCGCCCGCCCTTCAGCTCCAACTCGCGGCCATCTTCAGCTCCAACTCGGTTTCGATGAGTGCTGCCCTTCAGGTATGTATTGATGATTTGTGATTTCGATTACTATTCGGTCCATTGGCAGTTCTAATTTTGAAGCTTTGATCCTTTGTTGCTTGTTTGTAAACTGTAACATGGTGGTACAACTAAAAGGGCTTCTTTCCCCAATTTGCGAATTGAGTTTTAATAGAATATAAGATTGATTCTTTTTGTAGAATGATCCTATTGCTAGGTTTTGCATAAGGTTTCTGATGGAGGATTGTTGTCTATAGGCTTGTGTAGTTGTTTCTTCTTCTTCTTCTTATGCTGGTTTATGTTGGAAGTTTAGCTAAAGTTATAAGTAGATTAGTTTTGAGGATGATATTATGTTAATGTGTTTGTTCATAAATAATTATGATGGTCTGAATTGTTGATTTTGTGTATCTTATTGTTTTCCATGATAATGCAATATGGTACATCTGAAGGCATCTTGTTTTTCTTCTGCTGGATTAGTTTCTGGACTCGATGAACGCTCTTTCTGTCTTTTATGTATATTAAGTTTGACATTCATTATGATTACTGTAAAAGTAAGGATAATGTGGTTGATGTGTGCTAGTTAGTCCTCAAGGGGTAGGGAGGGAGGTGCCAGTGGATATGTTTTAAACAGATAAATTATATTCAGCAAGAAATAATTAGATGGGTAAAATAGTTATTTTATACAGTTATTCAGATGTCCAACCAAACAGACTTAAATCTGGTTCAGCACTTATTGGTTCAGACCTCTTATTGGTTCAGATCTCTTACTGGTTCAACACTTATTCAATCAGATGCTGTCAAACAGCCCCTTAGTGAAATCAATCACCAACTAGAATCTGTCAGTGATAACCAATAGGAAATTAGGTAGTGGGTGATATATTTGCTTGTATATGTATATGTATATGTACTTATATATATGTGTGTGTGTATACATATATACATCCTCCGATAATAGAATGGACCTTGAAACAATAGTAAGATTTTTGTCATGTGATTTAGAGGCCTCCCTCTCTCATATATAAGGATCAAATAAGGGATAAAATTCATAATAATGGTCTTTTTTATCTTCCAATTGATTCAAATTCCGAAATCAATTACAAAAAGGTATTTTTTGATTGTGTCCATGTCATGATCTCTCTTGCAAAAATACAGAACAATGTTGCATTCCTCAGGCGTAGGTTGCCTGACCACATGCGAATACGAGAGCCTATGCAATGAGTTTATGCTTATATTTGTTTTCCAAATATATGTATATTGGTATTTCAGACATGCTTCGCAATTTGTAAATAAACTTATGACAAGTTACTTCGTAATATTCACAATATTAAATATAAGAAATTGAAGAAATCCATGCACTTAAAGAGTAGAGGAATTGAATGTATTTTCATGTTTCTTAATATTATTTCTGCAAACTTTTTACTTGAAGTCCGTTGGAACTTGATGATAATTAAGTGTTTTGTATGGGAACAAACAAAGAAATTGGATTCTTTCAAAATAAACAAACTCATAAAATTCAAGATCGTTTTCTGAAAAATGTTTTACAATTTCCGTATCATGTTTATCCTAAATAAATCCATAATAACTTTTCATTATTATATCATGAATTATTTATTTTTAAGACAAACATACATTCTTTACTCTACATTTTTATTTTTAAAATCATCACAATTTCGTTTGTATAATTTGAATCTATAATCACTTGATTGGGGAATACAACACCTTACCACCACGATGTGCTTTTAATTAAAAATTTCATTATTTACTACAGTAATTATTATTAACAAATAAAACTACTTAATAATAGCCTTTAGAGTTTTTGTTAGCAACTAATTCTTAAAAAAGTAACTTTAATTTACTGCATAACCAATAACCACTGCTAATCAACTCGATCCTATTTTTTTCTCACTTAACACCAACCCAGTGAAAATAATCGTTAAACATAATATGCTATAGATTTATCTTTGGACGGAAAAATAAAGATAAAAACTTAATTGTTAAATGTTAAACATATGTCTAAATAGATTGTTAGCAAAGCCTTTAACTAATTATCATGTTTATTTATCATCCCTGTTACAATAATATGTCTATTATTATTATTAACATCATGTTAAACATATTTTACTACTATATCATCATAATTATTCTTCACAATAACTTTAAAAATTAAAAAGAAAGTTTGTTACCTGAAACAAACGGCTAGAAGGAAGGTGATGGCAGGAATAAGATTTGTGGTAGCCGCAGCAAACGTAGCTGACGTCAATGACAACGCTTTCACATAAAAATTTTGTGCCAACGTACCTCTAAAGCATTAAGAATAAAACCCCGAATCATTTACAAAGTTAACATATTCATCAACAACAATGTAACGTGTTATAATAGATTGAAATACCCGATAAATTACCTTTGATAATAACATTATCCTTGTAGTGACAACATGAAGTTTTTAAACAGATCAAGGGATTTCTTAGGCCCCCTACGGTTTAAATAATTTTCAAGAATTGCAATTGGAAAATTTTCCATTCAAAATCTTATTTATTTGGTCAACGGGTTAAATTGGAATTTGAAATTTTTTCCAAATTTATTACAATTTACATTCTTTTCACTTACCCATGAAATGTTTATAAATTCAATGGAATGTTCAAAATTGACCAACCAAATATCTTATCAATTTTAACAAGATTACATTTCAATTTCAATTCATTTGCAAAACATTTTGTGAACCAAACGATCCATTAGTATCCTTTTAATGATTCCATTAAGAAGTTGTTTTTAAATCGATCAAAGATAGAGTGTGTTTAATTCATTTAAAAGACACAATGGTTCATGAAGCCTTTTAATGGGCAAGTTTTGAAAACATGTTGACTGATTCAGATGTTAAGTCTTATTCGGCCAGACCTTTTAATGGTTAAGCACAAAATTATCAAACAGCTCCTAACTGATACGTAACATGTAACCGTTCTCTTCTTTTAATAAAATTTTTATTTTATTCAGAAAATTCATCGCTAAGTTTTGATTCAAAGTACTACAATATTATAATTTATTAATAGTTTCTAGATTTACAATTCTATTAATTACTTGTTTATCTTTTCAATTTTGAAGCATAACAAGTATTAGACACCCGCGTTGCGACGTGAGTGTAAGACCGTAAAAAACTAACAGCAAAATGTTGCAGCGAATCGTTCACAAAAATAGGATTGACGAAACTGAAAAAAAAAACATTGATAAAATTAAGTGCTTACGAATTTCAGTTTTATAAAATTTCATATTTTAAAAGTTGTAGAAAGAAAAGAAAAAAGCTTTTAAAAATCAAAATGTCAAATAAGTTTTGTTAGATTGTACATTTATAATTTGATAACTTATACATTATAATGCACAATTCCATGTTAAATCAATATTATACTGAAACATTAATAAAAATGAGTACGTTCTAATGATATATATAATATTTTATAAAACATTAAATTTTAGGTTATAAGAGAAAACAAAAAAACCCAAAACTAATGAGCGTAAAAAACAAATAGATAAGTATTGGGCTAAAGATGTACTTATAGTTAAATTTAAGGGGTAAAAAACTAATTTTTAGAGTGAAAAATGAAACTTCAGACTTATAAATAAAATAAAAAGCCTTATATTTGAGTAAATTACTTTTTTGTCATTAAAAAAATATGCATTAAGTATTTATACTTAATGCATAAGAATATGCATTAAGTGTTTGTACTTAATGCATAAGTTGACTTCATTTAGCTTTTTAAAGTATTAGTAATAACTTAAACCATTAAATCAAGGTATATTTATTCTTTATCTAAGTGTTACTAGAATTCTCTACCACTTAACTAAGAAATTATTTTAAATCCACTTTGGTAGAGTAAAACTAAAAACCTTTTGATTAAATTAGTATTCAAATTAAGTGAATAAAAACAGTACTAGTAACATGATTCAAAATAAGGAAAATAAAACATACCCAAATAAGCCACAACAAAAAGCTTGCAAGAGTATCATCCATGTCATCTTAGGCCGTTTCGTCCTGTGAAAAGACCACTACCAAATTTAGAACTCTAGTTTGCAAAAGTATCATCCACTACCAATATATAGAGATATTATTTATTATTTATTAATACTTTTCATTTTATGTTTATTTAATTAGGGGATGATCTAGAGTTGTTACGTACGCCATCTACATAATAGTATTTAACTAATTATAGAACATAAAATTCATATACTATATCAACACTTATAGTTAATATTTCTTAGTAATTATAGTGGTGTATAAATCACTAAACTTTTCATTAAATCACCTAACAAATGTATTACCTTTTATGGTATTTTTGTTATACTTTATAATACCGAAAATAAGAATAAAGAAACTTTTGCAACTCATTTCAGTCACGCAATCTAAAAATAAACACTTTTAATCCCACAACAAGAACTTTTCAACCACATTTGTTCATCTTTTTCTCAAAATTCTTACTTTCTATTAAAAAAATATATATTTTTAACTCTTTCGACTATAATACACCATTTCTTGGGAAAAAAGTACAAATTTATTTTTGAACGGTTATTTGAATCACTAATAAATATTTAGATTTTCATTACTTGAGTACAAATCTCTTAGAGCTCTAAGCTAGCTATCAGCTCCGAAACTAATACCACCCTTAGAGCCCAAAGTAGAAGTTCATAAAACATTAAATGGAAGTTGTATAATTCTCTCTATCTCTCTATATATATATGTATATATATATATTCTTAAAACTAATTAATTTCATTTAAGAACATTAAAGAGAACTTCTGAATAAAATTATTTATCACTACTTATTATAAATTAGTAAATGAAAGAAACTATACCTTTCAACCAAAAGCGCCAGTGGAACAATGAATGCAGTAGAGAAAAGAAACCTGTAAGCAACAAGAATTGGGAGAATCATGCCATCGTTAGCCGCTAGTTTATAGAACACATTAACTCCGGCGAACGCCGTCTGAACCGCCACCATCAGCATCACCGGCTTCAGCCCATGAATCACATTACAAATCTTTGCCACCTTCACCATTTTCATAAACCCTAAAATGGAATATTACAAAATCAAACAAACAAGAAAACTGAATTTATATTAATTTTTTTTACTTTTCTCTCTTGTTTGCTTGATTAATCAATAAGTAAAGACTGCAATATATGTATGTAAGTTTAAAATTTGGTGAAATGGGCTGGTGTTTATATGAGAGATTTAAAGGTGAGAGAGCGAGTCTATTGGCGTTTGTTCTTGAAAGAGTACGAAGCAGAGAAGAATGTGTTGTATAAATAGTGAGCTTTGGTGTAATATTAAGCACAACTTATTATTTAAACACCCTTTTACTTTTGAAATTTGGCAAAAATGACCCTCTGCTTGGGAAGCAGCATTTCTTTAAAACGGTGCGGTGGTTGTAATGTTTTTCTGTAGCATACATTTTTGTTTATGTGATGTTTAATAAAACAAAATATAATGTGACGTTGTGTTTATATATATATATATATATATATATATATATATATATATATATATATATATATATATATATATATATATATATATAGTTTGATTAATTTTTATAAAAACAAAGGCGAATGTATCAAATTCCAAATATTATCAATTGTTATGTTGAAATGGGTCCTTGTTTATAAAACTTTTAGTAAAATCCGGATGAAGAAAAACATATCATAACGTCATAAATGTTTTTTGTAAATAAGAAAAACAAAAATACATACTAAATAAAGTCACGTCATATGATAAATGTTGGTGTAAATAGCATGACCCTATATTAAGTGGAAAAAATATATCATTATATTTTAAATACACACATATCTTCTTCCTAAAAAGATAATTACAGAAAGTGTGCATATCTGATTCCTACAACAAATAGCCTTAATAACACTTCTATATTGTTTGCATATAAATGAAAAAGTAAATTACTTCTAATCTATATTTTTTGTTACAGTTAATTGTATGGTTTTAATTTTAATTTGTTAACTGCGTAAGTATACCTTTTAAAAACAATAATTCCAACACCCTTATTCGGTAATATTGAATTAGCGACTTACCTTGTTGCATTGCTTAATATATTTTTTTTGTATGCAATATAATTTTTTAGAAAAAGGACAAATATTAACAAATGATCAATAAGTTCTTTTCATAGAATGATTAAGGTTTTGACATATATAGGGGTTGGTTCCCTAAAAAAGATAAAAAATAAATGATAATGCTTCACGTGTACATTAGGCAAACCCAACTTTCATTTTATCAAATGCTTATATATACTCACACATACATACACATGGGCAGACCTAGCCTTTGGGCTAGGGTGCACCCGATCGACCCAATGAATTATTCGGTAAATACAATCTATGGAACCAAAACTTGAGCGAACCAAGAATTTTTTGACAGCAAAACCCATAGAAATAATATGTGTGACAGGAGAAGCAATTAAAATCTTGTCTCAGTGTTAAGTGGTAAAACTATGAAATTAACCTCCTCCATTTTGAAAATAACGTGGGTTCAAATCTTCTTTGGGCTTTTCTTCACCTAGTTGCTCTCCTCTCACCATTGTATTTGTAAACTTAAACCTTAAAATGGAAATCAAACAACAAATAATGGGGTTTTGATAGAAACAAAACGGAAATTCTGGCGTTGTGAGTGTCTTTTATTTTCTAATTTTTCAAAATTCAAAATAACCGCTTAGGAATACGAACCGTTTTTAATTTCCATGTTATCACTAATTCGCCGGTTGGTTACTAATAATTCCATATTGATCGCATGCCATCCATAATTCCATATCATATTGTTTCTTTTCATCCTATTTGCTGATAGTAATTTTTGAATAGGTTTTAAAAAATGAATTATTTGGGAATTTAATTAGGTTGCTTAAGTGGTTTCATGTGGGTTAGTTCAGTTAAATCCATCTTCAAACCACATATAACCAAAACAAAATCACAATAGTTTATTTATACACTTCAACTACTCAACTCATCTGTTGTTGTTATATTTGGTTTGATTAATCATAATTAGTCAGTTATGGTTAGGTTAATTTGTTGTTGTTGTTTGGTTTGGCTGTGTTGTTTAGTTGGTTATAGTCGGATTAAATAACTTAATAGTTACTTCGAAAGTAAGATTTATACATCCGTACGTACCATGCTCACTCCGTAACTAAGCCTTTCCTCCGTAATTGGCTATACTTAGCTAGAAATGATCACTTGACCCTTGTAAATGACCTATACCTTCACTAATAAACATTTGTGCCTCTACAAGTAAACTCCATATCTCCCCACACAACCAAATTCACATACACCATCATGCCTCCATATCCGAGAATATAACCTCACAACTAACTTAAAACTTTTATAAGTACCTTCAGCCTCCATGCTCTAAACAATTAGCTAAATTTCACACAAATCTTCCTTATGTAAAGTAAAGCCATCATAACTGATGAAATGTCCCCGCATCACCCTTTTGTTTTTGGGGATAACGGCGATAGGAGATGTCAATCTATGTGTGTTGAACTGTTGGGGCTCGATGACGTTACGAGATGTAGGTCCGTGGCCATTAAATCATCGAGGCATTATAATGACATGAGAGGTCGGTTTATGGGCGGTGAACCATAGGAGAAGTATTACAATAAGAAATGTTGATATATGTTGGTGAACCGTAGGGGAATTATAACTCTATGAAATGTCAATCTATGGGCGATGAACGATGGGGGTATAATTACAATACCATCATTCGATTTATGGGCTAAGATCCATAAGTGCATAGTTCAAAAATGAACAAGGTTAGCACACATTTCTAGCATTTATACGAGTTCTAATTCAAAGATGTTATGATTACTATATGATATGATATAATGCGATAGGAATAATATGAGCAAGATCATTATTATGTTGTGTATGGTTATACTAAGTATGTTTTAAATAACAAAACTAAAAACTCACTTAGTAACGTTGACTTTGTAGTATGCATGTCAAGTTCTCCGAGAAAGGCTAAGGCTAAGTGATATGGATGGCATGAGGTGAAGGCTGCCCCTATTTATGAAGGCAACATCTTGATTGCCTCTTATTATTTTTTAGATAATGTTACATTTGCGTAATAGACTCATGTTAATCTTTTTTGAATGATGTTAAACAATGTTGAATGATTGTCCACTTTTATGTTAACAAAACTTTTGATTTAGTGATTGCGGTTATGTTGTTTAAATCCAAGTGTAAGGCTTTTCGAAAACATGACCTTACACTTAAATGGTGATTTCGATGAGAAATATATATGAGACAACTCGAAGGGTTTTTTACTCTAGACAATGGTCATATATGGTGCTAGTTGATTTGATCGGTTGAAACAACCTCCAAAACAATGGCATTATAGGTTTAATGACATTTGTCTGGTCTAATGGTTTTCTATCAAACTGTAACACCCAGCCACTCATACCACCAATACTGTCCGCTTGCCCACGAGAAGCTTACGAATTTGCTTTTGGTTGCCCGGGTGAAAACTTCCTAGGGAGGTCACCCATCCCTGGATTGCTGCCACCTGAGCACGTTAACTGTGGAGTTCTCCTCTCATCCATAGCCAATACGTCCAAAACGCGTTGGTGGTATTAGAGACAGGACATTCCTTATGAACAAGGAATATTTCCTGTCCACGGCCTATGTGGGATTTATGTATGGTGTCACAAGCACCCCCCTTTGGACTCATCATCCTCGATGAGCCCAAGAACTCACCATACCCGGTGAGGTTTGTCCCACCATCCCGAACGGCACAATGGTTCGTATGAGTTAAGTGATGACAATGGTTATTTGGGGTCTCGCATTGTGTGTGCGTTATGGGTTATGCATGAGGATTATATATAAATATATATTGTGGGTTGTGTTTGTGTGTGTCTGCTTGTGAACCCGAAACAGTGCAATTTGCAAATTTACATTTAATATTAATTGAATATTAAATATGGAATTCAGGTTATTTGGAAATCTAATCGTTTGTGTTCACATTACCTGATTTGCTGTGCTTATAAGGTGAGTTTACGGCCCCACTCTACTTATATTCTTTTTGGGGAAAGAAACATGTTCTTTTAAACGTTCTTTCATTTGATCAGTATTACTGTTATTATCGCATGATTACTAGTGTTGTACCATTTTAAGTCCTCACTTTCAACCGTTAATTTATGTACTTTAGCGAGGTAATTCTGAGTAGATCTACTAGGTTTGACAAACCCCACCCGGCTAGTCGCGCTAGCACGACTGCACGTCAAACGGATGGTTAATTGACCTAATTACTGTTGCTGTTGTCTGGTAACCACACCAAGGCATAATTTTACATTGTCAGTTTCGATTGCAAACTTCATACACTATGTAACTTATTATGTAGACTAGCTATCTACTGATATTACTTTGTTTACTGGATCTGTTTTCTATTATGTTACTGTTTATCAAAACCTGTGAACTCATCAACCTGTGTTGACAATTTAGCATGTTTCTTTCAGGTTCTTAAGGTGTGTACGGCTAAGAGCATCTCATTATTGCAATCATCACTGATTGGTTTAGATAATCAAACAACATTTTTACAAATTAATTTTACCTGTGTTGTGTGTGTTTTGCGCCATTTGAATTATGAATTATTACGCTTCCGCAACATGTTTTCATGAATTCGTTATTAATCATGTTCTGGTATTTTCTATTAATATTGCATAACTATGTTTTGTAATTATTGTGTCGTTCGGTGTAACTAATGACTGAGAACCTGGTATGTTACGCGTCTAATGGTAAAACCTCGTTTGTGGAAATTAAGGGTGTGACACAAACCAAGCATGCAAATGTGTATATGGCAAGTTTGACACCCTGGTAAAAGAGATAATTTGTTTATATGGGAATGACATGTTGATTTTTAACACCAACCTAGATCAAGTAGATTAAACCAAAGAATTCTTGTAATCTATTTTCTCTATGAAGGATTTAAAGGACTTAAAAGCGACTATGAGGAGCAAGTATGAGCATAATATTTCTATCTTAGAGTCTCATTACTTTTAAGAAAATCTTAAAGAAATATGAATTTTTTTTTCTTGTAAGCAATCCTATTGATCCAAAAGTGAAGCTTTTACCTAACAAAGGTGAAGTTGTGTTTCAACCTGAATACTCAAGGGCTATTGGTTCTTTTGATATATGATATGACAAGTATAAGGCCTAGTGGAAAGCTAAATAGGTTTACTAGAAATCCAAGGACTCATCATTGGCAAGCTACAAGAAAAGTATTTTAGTATATAAAGAAAAGCATGGACTATGGTTTGACATGTACAACTTTCCCTTCAGCGTTAGAATTTATTTTGATACAAGTTGCATTTCAAACATGGAAGTTATTCCTTAGCAAGTGGATGGGTATTTCTATTTGAAAAAGGAGCAATATCATTGGCTTTAAAAAAGCGAATGATGTGGCCAAAGTTACACATATTATATGTATATATTTCCTTTCACTCTAATTAATTTTAGGTTATACATAGATTATATATATTTCCTGATTTCAAACCGGTTGAACCCCCCTCAAGGACTAGGTTTTGTCTTTTGTTAACCAAACCCGGACCAATAAGGTCAAAACCCGATCTCTGCATGTCATGACAAGTCATTTTTGTGTTACTAGATATGTAAACTTATATAATACATTATACTTCTAGATTTTACAAACAAAATGCATATGTTTTCAAGTTATGAGTGTGCTTGATGACTAGAACGCCAATTTCAACAAATCGAACATCTGAGAACCTTGCCTCCCACACCATAGTATATTCATAAGTCATGTGTCTTTCCTAGCTTGTGCATCCTGAAGCATGGTCTAATATATGTATATTTTCCAACACGGTTTCACTCAAAGAATTAGAGCTAAAAAGAAACTCATGCTAATAACGTCTGCATATCTTTGAACGCACTGGACCAACACATAAGAGGCTAACACATACAAAGATGATTCCAAGACCACTTGTTTGGTTCATATTTCTATTCTATAGCTTTCAAGAGACCACAAGTAAAATATAACATGTTTTAATACACCTTAAGACCGACTAGTTACTAAACTTGTTTACTAACTTTTAAACAAACTTAATATAAAGGTAATGAAATAAGTTGAATTTTAACCCTCATAAAAGTTTAGAAAAAATGTACTTCCATTTAATGTTTTAAATTTATGTGACCATTTAATAAATTTAAACAATGTTTGTTAACTGTAATTTTTGAAAGCACACGTGATAATGGATTACAAAAGTAAACTCACGTGAACAAGAATTTGTCAAAATAATTAATTTTTGACTCAAAGTCCACATATTCAAATAAATACAAATATACAATGTATATCAATTATGACGTGTTTTGGTAAAGATATATATTAGTATAGACGTCAATCTCATATGAAAATATATATGCTATATGTGTAGATAATTATAAAAATTATCAAATGGAAGAATGGTAGCCGTAAAAAAGGAGAGTTTGGTTTTGAGAGGAGAAAACCTAGTTTCTTATGCATAAAACAAGTCATACAGCTGGGAAAAGAAAAGAAAGGGCAGACGACAGGAGGTTAAAAAACGAGATGACAACAATTAAAGATTGAGAGTTTGGAGAAAAAAAATATAGTTTGAGAGTAGGATTTCAAGCATTCAAGAGTACTCATCCCTCACGATTGAAGAAATGCATTCGTTTAACATGTCTATCTCGTTAATTATTCTGTTTGAAGTTTTCAACCCGTTTCTTTTCAATCTTTAAACATGAATACTTTTAATTGATTTAAGTTTTCTTTTTGGTTTTATAATACATGATATTGTGTGCTTGTTTATGATTTTAAATCTAACTTCTTTTGGGATTAATGATCTTAGCATGAAGAAATTCCCGGATTTATCACTAGCTCTATTCTTAAACTTGCGAAATTGTTTTACATGTTTAGGGCAACTAACTAGAAATGGTTGTTGATAAATTTCATTTTTGAAAAATTAACTTGTGTGCAAGCTTTAAATCTAAATGAAAATTCAGATTTTAACTAATACCTTTTCTAAATAATTTGTTTAATTTGATTTGTTCAAATTATCAAGTTTGGACGTTCTTAGATGGATTAATAAATTTGATTAGAAGTGCTACACAACTCTATTTTACAAATATGAGTCTATAACGTGTGTATCTTAGATTGTGAACTCTATCACTTTAACATAATTTGTCACTCCGTCCTCATAGAAGTGATTTGAGACAGTTAGTGTGTTTTTCAAATCAACTTTCCAACTAATAATTAGTTTAGGTATCTTTGACGAGAGTCTAATCTATTTTCATAATTCTTATGTTCCTAAATTGTCATCGTCATAATCAGTTTAAAATCTTTGTGACTTATGTGAGTGGATTGGATCCTAGGTTATTCTTTTTGTCTATTGATCTCTTAGAACTTTCAACCTTTTCATGTTCCAAGTTTCCTTCGGTCTCCATATCTTTAGTTAATTTTAGTCTATTTTATAATTTTATAAAAACATTCACTCTTTTAAATCGACTAAAATCCAATAGTGATTAAGTATTGGGAAATTCTCGTGTGTTGCGATTGATATCTGGGTACATAACGATCAGTACACTTGCCTTCAACATTAGGTGTTAAATTCAATGTAGTTTGGTTGATTGGTAATTACCTTTTAAAAGTTAATTATGTAATCGATTTTTCTTGTGTGTGTGTATATATATACTTTTACACACATCAACAAACATGGTAAATAATCAGTGATATGTATCAAGTGTGACAGAGCGACTACACTAGTTGAGGTGCATAATCGTAGGTATAATAGAAAGTGTAAACACTTAGGTGTTAGATGTAGGAGTTAATCATGCATTGTGCGATATCTGTTGGATATGTTCATACATAACACAACTTAGTTGATTATATAAACAAGAGGTTAGTAAAGGATCTTGTGACCAAGTCAACTATGAGGATATCAAATCTATTTAAATACATCATGTTAAGATATCTAATCCCTATTTAATACAACATTAGGTGTTGAATTAATGTGAAAAGCTTAACTATAGAGATTAGAACACATATGTGTTCATCATCCCAATATATGTGTTCAAGCCTACAGTTGGGGATGTTAAGTTTTATATTTCTGAATAGTTCTTTTGAAATAATGCACATATATGAGAAAGATCAAAAGAATTACTTATATGAGATATAGTTTAGTTGCTTCAAGGAAGCATGGAACTTTGCTTGTATATACTCATTCAAGGATAAGGTCACAAGCCTCGTAAAATATAAAGTTAGGATAAGAACATATGAGTATGTTAAAGTAATATGTATGTTATCTTTATTTATTTAAATAAATAGCAAGGGTTTCGTCCTAAGTGACACCCTAATATTCAAATTATTAGAATGTGTAATATATTAAGAAGAAACCTCAATTGTCATGATTTTTCATTTATACATATGTTTGTGTATGTTATGTGAATGTTATATTAAGTGAATCAAGCATTACATTAAAAGAAGAATTTTAGTAATTTTAGTACCAGCTTGCCATTTTGGTTAATTGGAATACACTTAAACCAAATGAGAAATAAAAATAAATATTAATATAATTAGAAGGTGCTAAATGCGTTCTTGATCAAGATTATTCTATTTATCGATGCTAAGACACCTTGGTAGTTCAAGGGGTGAAGCTCACTTAACAACAAGGCCAGGGCCTTTAGGAGCAGTGCCTTGGTTATAGGGTCAAAAGGGTGGCAATCCCTGGCAAGACCCGAGGTGTAAAGATCTTAGTTGGAGTTGGAAGGTAAAACAACCCCTAGAATTTGATGATCGATATTAATTTTGATCATTAATAGCACAAAAATGGTCTTTAGTAGTAAAATTGTTCTTCAATAGTATAATTGCTCTTTAGTAGCAAAATTAAACTTTATTAGCAAACCTGAAAATCAGTAACAACTTTGTTAAATGGTAGCAACTTCGGTATTGATATCATTAGACGATCAGTAGCAACTGAACATCAATAACAACTGATCATCAATAGGAACTTAGATGAACAATAGCATAATTGATTAGTAGCAAAACTAAACTGTGACAACTTCTTGTTTATGAATAAAATTTTGGTACTAACATAGTAATTAGCAATGCAAATGCTAACGGCTGATGATTATAACATGTATTACTGCTAGACGTCATTTTGTTTTTTGAATGATTGCGATGATTCATTGTGTCAATTTAACCGGCATATAAAGAAATCATTTGATCTGATTTGAAAAACAAATATACAAATTTTGGTACAATTTTCCGAGATAACTTCATACTCGTTCTAAAATCCTTTATCATATTTAATTATATATTTTACGGAACTATGTAAACAAATTTAATCTAAAAATGATATACACAATTTAAAATTTATCCAAAAAGACTCCAAATAGGAAAACACAACAAAAATGTTACCAAAACTTTTATAAATTTATTATTATTATTATTGTGAGTAAACGCTCTACTATTCATTTAGTTTTTTTAATAATATAATTTCTATGCTAAGCTTCTTATCATAAATATTTGAAAACATGTCACTTTTGTGTGAATATTCACTAATTTCACTATGCTAATAAGCCATGAGCTACTATTCATTTAGTTACCTTATAATATATGCTAGTGAATTCCGTCGTGCCAAGCGACGAGAATATGGTCAACCATGTGAGCGTTGACACACCTCGTTTTGTAATAACAATTATATTAAAATGTTAGAAGAAATAAGAATGTCGAATGATATATTCAATATTTTATAAATCATTATATACCCAAAGTCCTAAATAAGTCAAATATTGACCTGTTTAGTTTTTAATAAAATAAACATAAGAAAAAAATAAGAATTCAACGACAATATATTTAGAATTTTATACATAAACATGGTTATAAAAGAAAATCAAATTTAACATTGCTCGGTCTTGAACAGAGTTTATATCAAAGCTTATATAAAAATCAATATGCCACAAACACATATTCAAAATTTTATAAAACAGTGTGTTTTAAAAGTAATAAGAAAAATCAAATAGCTTAAAAAACTATTTATAATTTTAAAAATTAAAATATTAAATAAATAAATAAAAGGAGCTCTATGCTTTTCTTTAGAATAGCTCTTAAAATATGTTTATTAATAATTAACATCTGTATTTTACAAGATTTAAAATTAGACTTTTTAAATTTGAAAAAACACCTTATAAATAGAGTTCTCCCTTGAAACCAAAAATTGTCTTTCATTTGTTATTACATAAGTATGTAAGGTAAATTGTTGTGCGAATCACTTGCGTAGCTAACTTTACCTGGCTTATAAGGAAAGAGGGTAGCTACTCGTCCTAAAAATATAAGTGAAAATCTCAACCGCCCATCATAAAATTATGAAACTAAAGAAAGAAGAAGATTGTTTAAAATACATTGTTATGGATGGAACTACAATGAGGTTTGGGGTTTCGATGACCCTCTTATAGTCCGACAAATCATATTTTCTCACTAACTAGAGTCTGTAACTGAGTAGGTTACCCCCAAATAGTTAAATAGTTTGGAAACATATGCAAATATTAAATAATCAAGGGTGTTCGGTGACCTTCCTATGGTTCTAGAAATACATATGTAAATACAAGAGTTTGAGAACTATTTTAAGAATTTTTTTCAACGATAAACTGAACCCAACCTGGTTTGATACGAAACCGTATCACAAAAATATATTATAGTTAAATGACCTTGAAAAATTTTCGGTCCTCCACCGGTGTGAGTTGTCTTTGTATTAAATGTAAATATTTAATTAAGATGATGTCATTGGTCATGAAATTGAAACGGAGATAAGACTCAACCGAACACGTAGCGCTACAGAAAATTCTTTGCACTTTTGCATGGTCAAACAAACAGACCACCGCTTCTGCACCAAATGTTACACACTGTCTTCTTTTATTTTTATTTCTTTTCTATTTTTAGCAAATGTGACTTCTTAAATTAGACTATAATAATTTTTAACAAAACTGTAATGGCGTTTGTTTTAAAAAAAACAATAAGAATAAAATCATATGTTTTTCTAAATATAATTGTGTTTTTCCAAATGATGAAATTTAAATAAGTATAATGATGGAATAATATTATTGTGTACCTTTAATATGTAAAATACAATAATAAATTAACAACTAATCAATTTAATACATTAAAAATAATGACAAAATAACACAATGTCTTATTGTGTTTTTTGATCGTCATTGTGTAATCTTAAACACTATGAATTTTGAAAAATAAATTGGTGAAATAAATTATTGTGTACTTATAATTATAAAATACAATAATAGATAACAACAAGTTTATATAATGTATAAAAAATAATAACAAAAATAACACATTGTGTTATTTTTAACACTATGAGTTTTGATAAATACATTGGTGAAAGTATATAATTGTGCACATCTAATTGTAAAACACAATGATAAATAACAAGTTTATATAAGTTATAGAAACAATGACAATAATAACACAAAATGATCTAAAATGTAAAATACAATGATGAATACATATAACAAATGATGTAAAATATATGACACAATGAACATTTATGACACAATGAGTTGATTTATTTGACACAATAATCAAAATATTATTCTCTTTAAAACTATAAAATGACACGTGTCAAGCCCACAATACTTCTTAAACTTTTTAGATTAAATACTCTTTTTACTATAACACTACCCTTGAAAATATTTAAAGATGTAAAATGTTTATTTTATTCTTCTGAAAAGATTTTTATTCTCTAAAAGTTTTTATATTTTAAATATACATATGTTTTTGTTTAGAAAAATTAAATATTATTAATCCAAACTATCAACTATTAACCAATATTAATCCAACTAATAATTTAAATGGTGACAATTCTCACTTTTTGTTACCAATAATAATCCCAGTCTAATATATCTTAACTCCGTTTATTTTAGTGATATGGTGGGTGACATGTTACAGAAATAAACAATACTCTTTTAACAAAAAATTATATGGAAAGTATGTTGCTTGAACCGAAAGAAAAGAAACAAAAGCAATTACAGATCAAAACAGATAGTGAGAACAAACAAAACTAATTGGAAACTTACCTTTTAGAAATTTATAGGAATGTGAAAGAGATAAAATTGATTGAAAAGATGCAATTATCTAAATACATTGGAGAAAAACATACATCATATGATTAAATACCTTCGAAACATTAATCTTTAAACACAAACTAAATTGAAAAAGTTAAGATCATTGTCATGTCACATACCACATCATCAGAAATATACAAAGTTAATGATTTGTTAAATTGAGATTGTTATAAGTAACAAAATTAAAAGTTATGATTGATACCAGTCAATTTGATAGTTGAAATTAATATTGAACAATGGTTAATAGTTTTCATTATTAAAATTTAGTTTTTCTATTATTTATAATTTTAATCATTTATAGCACTACTAACTATAAACTTGTCTATTCTTGTGAGTCTTAATCTCAAATAAAAAAAGAGATTTGTTTGTTTTGAACGGCTAATTAAATTACTGACAGGTAATTGATACATCCGATCATTTTCATTAGTCAAGTACAAAACCTAAAATCACCATCAAGTGAAAACTCACAATATGTGAGAAAACATCCGGCACGCCTAGAACTCCTTTATATTTTTGTCACATGGAAAACTTCAACCCAAGATCTATCATATTAAATTTTTAAAAGAATTAAATTTTGAACTTCATTTTAAGTCAAGTTGAAGCGCCTAGACTTATATGAATTAAAATAAGCGTCAAATGAGTTAGACAATGGATCAATGGGGGTAAAATTGAATATTGGTCTAATTGCATATTTTCTTACAATTGTAGCATCTCTGTTGTTACTTGTCAAGACCAAATCTGATTTTCAGATTTTATTCTTGAAAAATTTTACGAGTTATTTTGTAAAACTTCTTATTAATAAAAGTTAACATGGACATTTAGTGAATAATATCCATTTCCCCTTGGTTATCATCCTATAAAAATTTTCAAGTCTTTAATCATGAAAGTGTTATCACGACCATATAGGCCTATAAATGAACTGAGCCCACATGAACTGTGTTAGGGATAGATCTATTGTATAGGTTTAGATGATAAACATCACTCTTGTAATCATGATTGTAATTATTGTTTTTGATGATATAATATGAATATATTTGATTATAATTGTGTTTATGAATTAAATAATATTTATTTTGTACTTCATTTAATATATTCATCTATGATATAATATATTTCAAAATGTATGTGTGAATGTGCAGGAAACATTAAACTGTGTCAATTTGGAAAATTGAACGTGTTGGAACAACTGCGGATGAATAAAGTGTTCTTCCGTAGATGTTCTCAGGAACATAACTGGAGAATGTACATCCGTGGATCTCATGCGGAAGAACAACGTCAGCTGAACAAGAAAAGAACAAGTGAAGCTGCTGAAGGAGGCATTGCTGCAGAAGACAAGAACTCATGCGGAATCACAAGAACAAGTACTGAAGAACAAAGTGTTGCTGCGGAAGACTAGTTACTTGCGGAAGAATAAATTCCTACGGAAGACCAATTTAACTCAGAAGTCAACATAAAGTCAACAAGTCAACATGGCAGAACAACAACATTAATGATGACGGAAGACATATTATTCAAGCGAATATTCCACGTCACATCAACAATTTTATTCATATTAGATTCGTTGTAAATCTCAAATTCCTAAGCCGATAAACATGGCGAGGATTTGGATAAGTTTAATTAGCTTAATTATAGCAACAAAATAGCTAGCAATAGAACAGAATTAGATCTCTATATATATATACGAGATCAACAACATAGATCATACATAACAACAGTTGAGAATCATTAGAATCATCAGTAATCATTATCTGAATCATTGTATTCAAGATCAGCAACATCAATAGCAACAAGAAAGCATTACGATCAACATTATTAAGTTCTCTCGGTTTGATTATTCTTATTTTATTTGTTTGATTGGTTGATTTTAATGTTATTAATAGATTAAACACCAAGTATTGATAATTCCGCGATCAATACTTGTTCAAATCAATTCTGATAATTCCTGAACGATCCTTGGATCCACAGGTGGTATCAGAGCTTGGTGCTCATTGATTTATATCAATTGATCTATCAGCTTTGATTAGTTTAATCGAATTCAGTTTTAAAACAAAATTTCTGTTTTTCAAAATTAACTAACATGAGTAACTCAGTTGTTGGTGCTTATCAACCTCCTAAACTGGAAAACAAATCTGATTTTAAAACCTAGAAAATCCGGTTCAGGAATCATGTTAATTACACAGATTCTGACTTATGGGCTTCGATTACCAAAGGACCTTATATCCCACCTGCCTTAGGAGCGGATTATAAGGATAATAATCAACCCATCAGTTTAAAGAATCTATCACCTGATTATGCCAAGAGAGTCAAGATTGATATCAAAGCTTATAGTATGCTTATTATGGCTTTGCCTGAAGAACTCTTGATCAGGTGTGAATCATACAAAACAGCTAACTCGTTATGGAAAATCCTGCACACTCTGTTTGAAGGTAGTGACGAGATTAGAAGCATAAAGAAGGATACTCTCCGTGCATAATATGAAACATTCCATCATATTCCGGGTGAGTCAGTCCCTCAACAATTGCATAGATGCAACTTGTTACAGAGATGAACATCCTTGAACTTAAGTACAACAATGAAGAATTGAATAAAAAGATGCTTCATTCTTTGCCTGAAAACTGGACACAGACTATTTCCATGTTTAAAAATACTATTGATCTAAAAACAATAGGTCTAGACACTCTAGTGGCAAAAGTAGAAGCATTGGAGCTGGATGAAAAGACAAGAAACAAAAGTGTGAAAGCACCTATAGCACCTTATCAATTCAAAGAACTGAAGAATACTAGCAGTGCATTCATCTGCAATGAAGATGAAGACAACTCCAGTGATGAAGGTGAACAGGAAGTAGAAACAAGTTTCTAAGCAGCAAAGCCTTCAAAATCAAGAACTCAAAGCAATCAGCACAAACAGACAAAAGGAAAGGCTGATGAATCCAAAAGCAAGAAGAATAACAATCAAACAGAACCAATTACTGTGGTTCTGGAGACTGAAGAACAGAAAGCTGCCTTTGCAGCTTTCAGCTTAAGCTTTCAGGCTTATCTAGGAAGTACCTTGACTTGCTCACTTTTGTCAACAAGATCTAGAAGAACTTCATCCTGATGAAGTGGAAGAGATGGATCTACAATGGCAAATGGCAATGATTGCCTATAGAGCCAAGATGTACATGAAAAGAAACAAAGGATTGTCTGTTGGAGGAAGAACAACAAAAATTGGTGTAGATAAGTCCAAAGTGAGATGCTTTAAGTGCAATCTGTTTGGACACTTTTTAAGGGAGTGCAATAACAGCCAATAGCAGTCAACTGACTCAAGACAGCCTAGTCAAAGGAGTTTCACACAACCACTATTAACCAATGCATCCCCACCAAACAATACAACAGGTATATCTAACACTAAAGAAACTGGTTTAATTATTTTGCAGGATGGTACTTGTGAATGGAGCATGTATGAGAAGGTAGTACTTGCTGAAAACCAAGCTTTGATGGCCAATATGGAAAACAAAGTCCCTCCAATGGCCACTGAGGTAAGAGAAAGGTTGTGTTCCCCTTCTTGCATAGATGAAGTAGAAAGATATAGAACACATGCTCAACAATTGGCTGATAAAGTAAAAGAAACCTTACTCATAAATGAATCTCATGTTAGAGAACACAAACTTTATCAAGTCAAAATTAATTCTTTACAAAAGGATTTAGATAAACTTGTATCTGAAACTTACAATCTAAAAGCACAAGTTGAGCATCTGACTACATCTTTAACCAAATCTATGTCAGAACATGCATCTACTGAGGTGAAACTGCAAAAATTCCAATTGTCATCACAACAGTATGAGAAACTGTTAAACTCTCATATTGAGTCTAAGAACAAGTCAGGATTGGGATTTCATGCAGTTGCACCACCAGTTACCAACAATTATATTCCGTTACCTGAGTCAATTACCAATAGTTTATCTAATCACTTCATACCGAGTCATCAGATAAACTTAATAATACTGAGTCATCTGAATCTAGTTCATCAGACTCCGAGCTGTCAGAATTTGATTATGACAACTGTGATGATTTAGATGAAGAGGCTAAGACTAATAATGCTGGGTTGGGTAAGGATAAAAATGTGTTAAAAGAATACTCAATTCCAAAGGTACTAAATGAACTTAAACTACCCTATCCACCAAAGCAAAGAAATCTGCTAAAGACAATCCACATAAGGATTTAGCAATTAAATGAAGACATACATGCATTCAATAAACTAAATAAAGAAAAGTCAGCAAAAAGAGGATCAGGAGAAAAGAACATAACTTTCACAGATCATCTGCGGAAGAAATCAGAATAGACTAAGAAAAAGGACACAAAAGATACAACATAAGAACCTTTTGATATCATGTCTGGAAGAGGAAAAGACTCATCAGCAGCTAAATTTGAAAAGGAATTAAAGAAGCAAAAACTGATGAGCAAGAAGAAGGCAAAGAAAAGGAATGCATCTGACAGTGAAGATGAAGTTTACTGTAAATGGTGTAACATGCACAACCACAACACAGAAGAATGCTACTTCAGCAGCTATTGCTCAATATGTTACATGAGCAATCACATGACTTCAGATTGTTACTTCAACAAATATTATGCAATATGCAACAAAAACAACCATACTACAAAGGAATGCTACTTCAACAAGAAGAACAAAATGAAGATTGTCAAGACAAAGAAAGTAGATACCTCTGAGTCAGACTCACAATCTTCTGAAGATGATAGAGATTCAAACCAAAAGAAACAACAACAAGAATATAAAGTTACTAAGAAAAACAACAAAGTTGCTGAGGTGCAATTAAAGAATAAGAAGGAGAAATCACAAGTGCAAAAGAATACACCACACAAAAAGGTAGCACTTGAGGAAGAAGACAACTTCTTTGATCACTTTGACAAAGGCAATGATGTGCCTAAGTCCAAAGCAAAGGATGCAGAAACATTTTTTGGCAATTCCTCATCATCCACATCAAAGAAGAAGTCTCCAACAAAAATGACTAACCAAGTCAGTATGAATCAAGAAGACATCACCTCAACTTCATCAACCATTACATCCTCACCCCAAACTAAATATAATGAATTAACAGACTGTACAGCTAATCTAGAAACTTCAAGTCTTATTCATAAGAAAGTTGATACATTAGATAACAATGTGAAGCCCAAGACCAGTAAGGCTTGGGCACCTAAGTCTAACTAAGTTTATTTTTGTTTAACACGAACATCCAAGGAGGGTTGACAACAAGTGGTATATTGACAGTGGCTGTTCCAGACATATGACAGGAGACTGCACCCTTTTGCAGGACTTCAAACATAAGAATGCTTCATATGTAGCATTTGGTGGGGATAAGAAGGGAGGTAAAATTACTGGTGAAGGAATGGTAACAAATGGAGTTTTAAAGTTTGAAAAAGTTAACTTTTGTGAAAACTTACAGTTTAACTTACTAAGTGTATCACAAATCTGTGACCAACACTATACTACTTTCTTTGATAACTCTGATTGCTACATTCTTAAGCCAGGTTTCAAAATTCCAGAAGACTGGATCCTTCTTAAAGCACCAAAAAAAGGTAACACCTATGTGTTGGATATGAACAACATAGCACTAACAAGAAAAGAAACATGCCTGATCTCTAAATCATCAGAAGATGAAGCACAACTCTGGCACAGAAGGATGGCTCATTCCAACATGAAGAACATGAATAAATTGATGAAAAATGACTTAGTCATTGGTGTTCCAAAGAAAGAATTTTACTGTTCTAATAACTGTTT
Organism: Flaveria sonorensis; assembly: GCA_025506505.1. NCBI lineage: Eukaryota > Viridiplantae > Streptophyta > Magnoliopsida > Asterales > Asteraceae > Flaveria > Flaveria sonorensis. Next base: position 17,852,004 of record CM046433.1, on the reverse strand, counting down.
ATCATGCTATAAAGGCAAACAACATAAAGTATCACATAAGTCCAAAACAATTAACATAAACACAACACCACTAAAGTTACTACGCATGGATCTTTTTAGTCCCACCAATGTGTTAAGCATTGGCAAAAGGCAGTACTGTTTGGTGATTGTTGATGATTTCACTAGATTTACTTAGGTATTTTTTTTAAAACATAAAAGTGAAACATCAGAAATTTTAATGAAGTTCATCACTAAGATGGAAAATCAACTTGATCTAAGAATCATGATATTGAGAAGTGATAATGGAATTGAATTTGTTAATTATGTCTTAGACTCATTTTGCAGGGATAAAGGCATAGCTAGGCAATTTAGTGCTCCAAGAACTCCTCAACAGAATGGAGTTACTGAGAGGAGAAACAGAACTCTAATTGAAGCAGCAAGAAGAATGCTAGCTGACTCATATCTGCCAATAACATTTTGGGCAGAAGCTATGAACACAGCCTGCATTGTTAAAAACAGAACTTTAATTGTCAAAGAATATAATAAAACACCCTATGAACTTCTGTTTAAAAGAAAACCTTTTATAGGATATCTTAAAGCTTTTGGGTGTCACGTATCTGTATTAAACACAAAAGAACAGTTAGGAAAATTTGCTGAAAAAGCCTATGATGGTTTCTTTGTTGGTTACTCATCAACATCTAAATCATATAGAGTCTATATTCCACATGATAACATAGTGGAAGAAACTCCTAATGTATCCTTTGATGAATCCTTATTTCCACAGTCAGTGAAAGGATCATCTTGGCTGTTTGATATAGATGCATTAACTAACTCATTTAACTCTAGTTATCTTAACGTGACAGGTGCTGCTGATACATGTTACCCTTATGTTCCTCCAAATATGGGTGTACCATTGACAACTTACCCACCTAGAGTCACTTCTCTGGAGAACCAAAGTAACACTGATCCTGATGCATTAGCACAAACTAGTAAAGATGTTTCTGATGACCTCACACCATGCACATCAGCTGAAGTACCATCTACTTCCGTAGATGTTCCTGCTTCTGCAGATGATGGACTGAGATCCCCTAAGAATCAAACCACATCAAAAAACCATTCAACACCATTGTCACACACATAAATATCTTGCTCTGAAACTACAGCTGATCAAGTCCCTGCTGCGGAAGACATGTCCACTACCCTGGAAGGCATACATGTTTCTGCAGAAACTCAGACAGTTGCACCAGAAAATGAGATGAACTACTTTGTTGACTCTCTATCACAACTAACCTCATCTCCAATAACCAAAATCACAAACCTGGATTCATCCATCCAAGTTATGATGTACCAACACTTATAGCACATAAGTATCACCCAATTGATAACATGATAGGTGACCTCCACAACAGAACTACCAGAAGACAAGGGAGAGCTACAAACACTTGTCTATTCTTCTGCTTTCTATCACAAGTAGTTCCTCCCAACATAACAGAAGCCTTGAAAGACAACAGCTGGATTGAAGCAATGCAAGAAGAACTTCAGCAATTTAGGAAACAGAAGGTGTGGAATCTAGTTGATCTCCCTGAAGGCCAATATCCCATTGGCACAAGGTGGTTATTTAAAAATAAGCTAGATGACAGGGGAATAATAATCAGAAACAAAGCAAGGCTAATTGCTCAAGGCTACACACAAGAGGAAGGCATAGACTATGATGAAGTCTTTGCACCAGTTGCAAGGATTGAGGCAATAAGAGTGTTTTTGGCATATGCATCATATAAGAAGTTCACAGTTTACCAAATGGATGTAAAGTGTGCCTTCTTATATGGTAAAATTGATGAAGAGGTCTATGTTTCTCAACCACCAGGATTTGAAGATCCTGATTACCCTCACAGGGTGTACAAGCTTGATAAAGCTTTATATGGACTTCATCAAGCACCAAGAAAATGGTATGAAACACTATCCAAGTTTCTCCTAAGACATGGATACAACAGAGGAACAATTGACCAGACACTCTTCCTCAAACATGAACATCAAGATCTCTTAGTTGTTCAAATATATATTGATGACATCAAATTTGGATCAACAAACAAGAGACTCTGTGAATAGTTTGAAGCCTTAATGCAATCTGAGTTTCAAAAGAGTTCAATGGGAGAATTAACTTTCTTCTTAGGATTACAAGTTCATCAGAAAACAGATGGCATCTTCATCAATCAAGAAAAGTATATTCTTCAGACACTAAAGAAATACAACCTTGCAGACTTTGCATCATGCAAAACACCAGCATCTACTATAGATAAAATTATACCAAATCTAACAGGGAAGTCTATTGATCAAAGATTATATAGATCTATGATAGGATCATTAATGTACTTAACTGCTAGTAGACCTGACATAATGTTTGCTGTGTGTGTGTGCTAGGTATCAAGCAGATCCAAAGGAGTCTCACTTGAATGCAGTAAAGAGAATATTTAGATACCTCAAAGGGAAACCATCACTTGGACTTTGGTATCCCAAAGAAGGAGACTTCAAGCTTTACTCCTATTCAGACAGTGACTACGGAGGATGCAAAAACAATAGAAAATCAACAACTGGAGGATGTCAATTCATAGGACCAAGACTTGTGTCTTGGCAGTGCAAAAGGCAGACAAATGTTTTAGTATCCACAGCCAAGGCTAAATACATAGCTGCTTCAGCAGGCTGCTCCCAGGTTTTATGGTTACAAAATCAATTACTTGATTATGGTTAGAATTTTCTCCGGACACCAATATATATAGACAATTCAGCTGCTATGTTTATCACTACTAATCCAGTCCAACATAGTAAAACTAAGCATATAGAAATCAGATACCATTTTCTAAGAGACTGCTCAGAAAAGGGACTAATTAAGTTGATCAAAGTGAACACAACAAACCAGCTTGCTGATTTATTCACTAAGGCCTTTGATTCAGTAAGATTTAAGTTCTTAATTGAATCATTAGGCATGATCAACTTAGAATAACTTCAAAACATTAACAACAGGTACATAGGCTCATTAACTGTGCTCATATGAGGATACAACATAAACTTATATGTAAGGCTTTTGATAATCTACGGATATGATAGTATGCTATAAACATGACATTTATCCTGCTTGCACCCTACCAACTAGCTACTGATCTGATGTGTTGAATATGTGAATATGTTCATCCTGAGTGGAAAATAAGCTATGTCATGCTCAATATAAAGCCTAGATGACTTAGTATGGACAAGTCATTGTGAGGAGTTAACAAGTAAGTCTCATCAGAAAGTACACAACTCATCACTTATGCACACTTACTATGTTGTAACACCTTATAACCTCTATCTTTGCGCATCATGACCATCTGTTTTGCGTAAGCAAAGACCTGGGTCAAAGGGCACCTCTGTTTTACGTAAGTAAAGACCCGGTGACTTGATGCTGATCATTAAAAGTTCCTAAAAAGAACTGCTCCCAAAAGAATCCTAAAGGATCAACTACATAGTATTCAAAGAGCATTCATAAAAGGCATTAATAAGATTTCAAAAAAATCTTAAGATAGAGCTTATAATCTACGAAACATGGTATGTGTGATAAAGTGATGACTTGATCACAATCTGGGAGACAGACTTTCATACACCTTGCATGATGCATTCATCCTTGTTTATCTTTAATTCTTACCAAAACATGATAACTAGTCAGACAGCCCAACACACACTCTAGGTTGAACTTCTGCGGATCACCATATTTGCAATTTGCACTAGATCTAGTAGGCTTTTCACTCAACCAAAATAAGCAGGAATGTGTCTGATTTATATTATGATCCTTAGTTTCTCAACCAATTGCCTGCCACAGAACACTATACTCATGTGATTTTCAGTTACACATTCACTGATCATGCGATCTTCATATAAATTTTTGATAAACTCATCCGTAGATGATTAATCACAAATTTAGGGGGAGTAGTACCTCGTGAATCTAAGTATAACTGATCAATTAATTCCTTTAATCTGAAGTAGTATAACTAATCAATTAATTCCATTCGGAACCGCAGGTGTACTACGAAAGACATGAGCTATCTTCCGTAGATACAGTGAAATCTTTTCAAACGCAGATGTTTCTGCGGAAGACAGAATGGGTCCACTTCCGTAGATAAAGTACCGAAGAAACAGAAAACTATGATTTCTGTGGATATTATACTTTGCTTAATTATGTGATCATTAACTGCTATTAATTATTTATTAGGCATAGTTAATAACCTCGGAGGGGTAAAAATTGTCAATGGATGTCTGAAAAGGTATAAAAAGGTACTTAGACCGTTGGCCTTTCTATTCATTTTCAAAACACTCTGACCTAAAAACCCGTTCATCCAAAACCCCCTTCTTCATCGTCTACATCGAACACTAGGCTAACACCACTATCACCATGACTAATCGGTTCGTAAAAGACCACAATGTCTGTGCATTTCTGAATCCAGATGTGAAGAATGAATGCAAAGACATTATAAGACACCTGAGAAGAACACGACTCTTCTATGCGCTGACTGCTGACTCAGTCATCTATCTATCCCACATAATAGATTTCTGGAATATAGCTGCAATAGTCGAAGGAGATGAAGGAACCATGATCACTGCGGCCATTGGGAACTTACCCCTTTGGGTAAACGAAGGAATAATCCGTAGTGCCCTAGAACTGGGAGAGAATGAACAAGGTCATCCGGATGTATTCGACCATGAATACATCCAGAAGGTATTCAATCTGATGGGCTACGATGGTGACTATGAACACGAAGAAATCAAGAAGGGTAGGCTATGCAAGCCTTACCGGTTCCTCTGCCATACTTACTCAAGTGCATCTCCAACAGGAAGTCCGAGTTAGATAGATTCTCACGCCATATCTCATCTGGGATCATAGGAATCTTTGAAGGAAGAACCTATAATTATGCCAAATATATCATGAACTGCCTTTGCGATCATGTGCAAGTGCAAAAGGAGAACAAGATGTTCATGTTTCCTCGGTTCCTCCAATTGATAATCAATGAACAAATCCCCGAAGTGGAGAAAGAAGGTGATATAGGTGTTCAGATCCACTTAAGCAAATCCCTTCTCAACAAATTGAAAGGGCAGTATGAAGGAGGAGGTGTGGAGATGTTTGCTCATGTACTAGATGAGAATGAGGACATTCCTCAGGAGCTGCTGTGGGTTGAGGAACCACAAACTGAAAGCTCATCAGCCCCATCTGCCACACACTCCCAGCCTCAAACACCATAACATACTTCACCCAAATCACCCCAACAAGAATCACAGCCACCACCATCACCCATCCACTTGACGTCTTCAAGTGAGAATACTGAACCCATCTCTCCTGGCCAATCACCAACATCAATCAACACTGCTTCTACTGAAGTAGTTGGTCAGGATGGGACTCAACCTTCACTCCCACACTCACCAATCTCCATAACATCAATTGATACTGGTGCCACAGAGCCCATATCTCCTCTACCACCAACTGAACCAACCATCTCACCCACTCCTACTGAACCCATTGACAGCCCAACACCAACAGAAGAACTCCACCTTGATGAGGATGTTGATGAAGCTATTAATGATGGAGGTACAGAAGAAGTCTGTATTGATGTAGAAGAGAAAGATAAAGAAGAGGAAGTTGAGCAAGAAAAGAGTGCTTACACTGATGTGATTGCTTACAAAGAAGATGACTTGGAAGAGGAGGAAATTGATGTAAGCAAAGGCTATCTAGTGGCAAAATACAATAATTTGGTGCTTAAAAGTAATAAGAAGATGGAGAAATTGAGAAAGATGAAGAAAGATTTGATGAAAAAGGAGAGGACCATAATTGAGAAAGATGCCATTATAAAAAGATTGAGGGAAGATGCAGTGATGAACAATAAAGTAGTTGATGCTTTGAATGATTTGGTCGATGAACAAGCTGAAAGATTGAAACTGAAAGATGATGAGATAGAAAGGTTGAAGAAGAAATTGACTAAAGCTGAAAAGAACAAAAGTGATTCAGCAATGATCACTTACTCCAAAAAGAGGAAATATATAGGGAAGATGACTGATGTTGCTGGAGAATCATTAAAAAAGACAAAATCAGATTCTCTAGAGTAGCAAACCCAAGTGATACAGCTTTAAGAAGACAGTGATGAAGACTGGGAAGAACTAACTGAAGCCAAAAAAGAACAGTTACTAACTACTAATGACATAGTAGAAGAACGACCACAGTCCTCCATGTTCATGCAATTAATCAATCATGGATTTCCATATGAATTGGTTGAGAAGATGAATATGGGAGAAATGGTTGAAGCTTTAAAAGAATTTGATGCTGCAAGACTGATGCTTCCAGTCTGCACTTATGAAACATTCTCCAAGTACAAGGCAATGGAAAAGATCAGGAAAGAGTTAGGCCACTATGATACAGCCAAGCTTACAAGATATAACATGACCTGCTGGTTACAAAGCCATAACTACCAGCCCCATGAGCTATAGGGAAGATCAGTTGGTGAGCTCAGAGCAACGATGGATCATGTCATGAAAGTAGAGCTAGATACAGGAGTAAAATTCAGATCCGAAGCTCCCAATCCTGCCTATCAACAAACTCAAACTCCTGCTGAACCCATAATAGTAAAAGCCAAAGATATGCATATGGGAAAGGAGAAAATGATTAGAGAGCCAAGGGATTTAGTTCCTCACAAGATCTGGCTTCTAGGCACTGCTGTGAGAGAGATCACTGACCAAAAATATACATTAATACAATTCTTTGATCTCATCACAAGGCCTGAAAAAGCAAAGGAGAATCAAATAATTGCTTGGAAATATGATGGGGAATGGGATTGCATAGTTATTAAAAGGGCATCTGGAATGGTACAATACTTCCCACGAGTAGAATTCCTACTAGCACTGCCAGATGTAGACCTTCATACACTACAAAACATTCCCATCACCAATTACCCCATAAGTCCAAGAGGAAGAGACTTCTCCGGACTTGTGACCAAACTGAGTCACAAGTTCAAGGGAGATGTTCTCAGGGAAGCAAGACTGGTTAATGCAGAGCACATGAAGAGAAAACTCAAGAAGTCTCAGCCCAAATCTCTATTGGTTGATGAAGAATTTTTGAAGAGAGTTGGAGCTGAAGACAAAGCTTATGCATCAGTCAAAACAATAGAAGGCAATCAGTTTACATTCCCTATTACTGACTGGGGATATGTAGAAAAGAATAAGGAACTAGTTCTGCTGAGGAATGATCCTCAAAAGAAAGTAGCCAGTATAAGGATTTTTGACCCAATAGAAATAAAGTTGTTGCACCTAAGCTATACCTCCTATCTGTTCGACAAATATTTTCCAAGGCTACAAGATCAACAATCTCAGAATGACTTGTGCTTATATGTACATCTTATCCAAGTCATAGACAAATTGCATGCCAAGGCCCATAAGAGGAGAAAGTATGAAGCTGGTCAGCTTATTAGGATTGAAATAAAACTAGTAACAGAGTTGAGGATTTCAGAACAGGACGAATTGGAGGTGGTGTCAAACAACAGTGTTGTTGCAACACTCACCACTGAAGAGGATGTCCTGGGTATGGAATTCAAGACATTGAAGAGGATGAGCAGAAGGCAGATTAAATACAAGTATGAAGATCAACAAGCTGCTGCAGACTACTTCAAATCAAAAATTTTGGCAAGAGTGAATGAGCTTAGAATGCTAAACCAATGATTACTAGAGTCTAAACCTAAGGGGGAGTACTGTTAGGGATAGATCTCTTGTATAGGTTTAAATGATAAAGATCACTCTTGTAATCATGATTGTAATTATTGTTCTTGATGATATAATATGAATATATCTGATTATAATTGTGTTTATGAATTAAATAACATTTATTTTGCACTTCATTTAATATATTTATCTATGATATAATATATTTCAGAATGTATGTGTGAATGTGCAGGAAACATTAAATTGTGTCAATTTGGATAATTGAACGTGTTGGAACAACTGCGGATGAATAAAGTGTTCTTCCGTAGATGTTCTCAGGAACATAACCGGAGAATGTACATCCGTGGATCTCATACGGAAGAACAACGTCAGCTGAACAAGAAAAGAACAAGTGAAGCTGCTGAAGGAGGGATTGCTGCGGAAGACAAGAACTCCTACGGAATCACAAGAACAAGTACTGAAGAACAAAGTGTTGCTGTGGAAGACTAGTTACCTGCGGAAGAGTAAATTCCTAAGGAAGACCAATTTAACTCAGAAGTCAACATAAAGTCAACAAGTCAACGTGGCAGAACAACAACATTAATGATGACGGAAGACATATTATTCAAGCGAATATTCCTCGTCATATCAACAACTTTATTCATATTAGATTCATTGTAAATCTTAAATTCCTAAGCCGATAAACATGGCGAGGATTTGGATAAGTTTAAATAGCTTAATTATAGCAACAAAATAGCTAGCAATAGAACAGAATTAGATCTCTATATATATATACGAGATCAACAACGTAGATCATACATAACAACAGTTGAGAATCATTAGAATCATCAGTAATCATTATCTGAATCATTGTATTCAAGATCAGCAACATCAATAGCAACAAGAAAGCATTACGATAAACATTATTAAGTTCTCTCGGTTTGATTATTCTTATTTTATTTGTTTGATTGGTTGATTTTAGTATTATTAATAGATTAAACATCAAGTATTGATAATTCCGCGATCAATACTTGTTCAAATCAATTCTGATAATTCCTGAATGATCCTTGGATCCACAAACTGCTCGGCAAGAAGTTTACTTATGTTTGTTCATTTAGTTAAATGAACGAACATGAACAAATTTTTTTTTTCATTTATATAAATGAACAAACATGAACACATGTTTTGTTCATTCATTTACGTTAGTGAACGTTCGTTTATGTTCGTTCGTATATGTTCGTTTGTTCATGTTCGTTTGTTATTACGTTTGTTCATTTATGTATTGAAACGAAGTGTCATGTACATATTTATTTATGGTTTATTTGGATGAGTTATTATGCATGATTTCTTGATGAATCATTATGGATTATTTAATAAAATCATATTTTTGGATGAATCATGTATATTTAAACTATTAATTTACATCTGTTTTTGGATAATTATGATGTGTTAGGTTTGCTTGTTTTTGTTCATTAATGTTTATTTGTGTATATTTATGTTTGTCAATTAGGTCCGTTTATATTCATGAACTGTTCATTTAGCTTTTCAACGAACGAACATGAATGAACACGAGTATTTCCATTTTCTTAATGAACAAAATGAACAAAAAACTGTGTTTGATTATGAGTTTGTGTTCGTTTAAAGTTAAATGAACAAACATAAACATATTGATGTTCATGTTAATTCGGGTCGCTTAGAGGCCTACAACCACTAGTGCTTCATCAGAAAGTGTAAATGGTTGTTGGGGAGAAGTTTGAATACATATATCGTATACTCTATGCAAACTGTGGTGATGAGATTATGGTTGGTGTCACCAAAGTAGGGTTGGAGTCAACAAAGCTACACCACCAGGAGGATACTCCTCAACATGTTTACCCCATGAGCTTGTCTGCTTGTCTTTATTTAACTTCAATTCACAAGTCTTTAACATTCTAAGGAGTTAGCTTCCTTTAATCATTCAAACTTCTGGGTCCGACACATTCCATTGACTTAGTAGTGATTTTAAAACTTAAATTATTTATAAGTTTCTCTATTTAAACTAGCGGCTATTTTAATTTATGTATTAGAATACCATTTTGATTCATACTTTCTAAATTAGGTTTTAAAAAAGTGAGGTTTACAAATTAGTATTTTATAAATTAGATTTAAATTTTTGATAAATTTTTTAAACATTATCTTAATCTTCACCGAAAACTTTTTATGAATATGTATGAGATCTACCAGGTTTATTTGTTTGTTTCGGAATACAATGATCATCTTGAGAGATCAATAACCTTAGCTCTAACATTGGTTATGATCCATCGAATAATAAAATCCTTCCGCTTGTGATAAGGGTTGTGTAATCATAGAATTGAACACACCTCTAATATTTAGTTCATCCCACAAATTTTTTTCGAAGTTGAATGATTTTGACATAGCTTTCTAAAGAGCGACTAGCTTTATACAGGGAGGGGGGACCGATAGGTTACTTTTACTTTATAAACCAATTTTAAAGTACTTGCAACAACACAATAATAATAATTCTTGATATATGTGTTTCACATATATGGTCAATAAATCCACATAAACCCCGTTTTATTTTTTCAACCAACATCTTTTCCTACCATATTCTCTCTAAGTTAGTAGGAAACACATCTTTTTTATCTTGAAAGATATCATCACTAGCTTCTTTTGAAGACTCGATCTAGAGATCATCAACTATTTTACCGTAATGTGCTAAAGATTACTAATTACAAACATAGGTTTATGATGAATTACAAACACTTAAAATTCTTCTCTTACTTAAGTATAATTTAAGTATTAAAGAAAGGATTTAACTCGTTTTGTCTGGAAGATTGACACTCTTCCTACGGCATGGTTAACCGTACCATTTAGGACTCTAATATTTTATAAACGTTACTAAATAATCTTCATAAAGTATTTTAATTTAAATATTAATTTAAGACATTATTAGAAGAGTACTTTCGACAACAATAAGGGATGTATTGATTAGTAAGGTTGGATCACCAAAGGAGAGCGTAGCAAATATGGTTTCCTCGATTGTGGGTACTTTAGCTAGAATGTGTGGCTTGAGTTTTATATGATAAAGAATGTTTGATATTTCTTATAGAAGATACATCCCACCTATTGTTTTTTTTTCTTTTTCTTTTTTACCAATTGCTTTCAAAAGAAGAATTTTCTAAGTTATAATTGGAATATTCTTTGATATGTATGGATGAAACATTTTGTTTAAATTATATTGATGTAAGCCTCCAAACCCAGATTCCCAACAGGTAGTTAATTATAGCATTAAATATTACATAATACATTATTGGAGTTAAACATTACAGCCAAAAATTTAAAACCTACATTTCATAACCATACTTGTCAACATTAATTACTTTTCTTTAAATAAAAAAAAACTTTATTATTGTATCACAAAGTAGACATTATTGAATTCTAAAATGGATGCCAAATAACTTAATTCTTTTGTCATCCTTAGCTTCATTCATTACCTACCAACTAATATACATGTAAAAGTCAGCGTTGTTAAGTAAGTTTTATTTTATAATATATAGAAATATACTTTTATGTTCTCAGCTTCATTCATTATCTACCAACTAATATACATGTAAAAGTCCGCGTTGTTAAGTAAGTTTATTTTATAATATATAGAAATATACTTTTATGTTCTTTTAATGAACATACATTTATAATTCGTATTAGTCAAATTGACTTTCATATCGTTAGTTATCGTGTTCATTATCTTTCCTCTTTCATAAAATAGGATTGCATAAAGCAAGAGCCCAAACATTTGGTTGACAATAATGTCAACTTCTGTCAGTATACATTTATCACGGTTAGATAAACATCTGACAGTTGATCCACACTGCAAGGCACACAGCCTGCTCATGAATAAGGTTCATTCCATTCATATGACTCACATAAGTGAAGTCTATTCATAATGCTTGCAAGACTTTTCATTCTTAACCCACGTTTCTTTTCATTAAGTTTTACTCACATTATTTTCATCCACTAATGTTCCACTTTCTTATACATAATAATTTTAGGATACCTTTCATTTTATCTTATATAATAGAGCATTAAATAACCTTTTTATAGAAATAAGGTATATAGGAACTCATATAGTAGAATAGTCACTTTAAATAATAGTCAACTCATAGTTAACACTTAGTTGGAATCATTTATGAAAATATTCTAAGTTAATTCTGGTGCAGACAATAGTAACCGGATGCGGATGATAAAATTGGATGCGGATGACTATTCTTTAAATTTAAGTTAGGCTAATGTGGATGAACTCTTTGATATATGGGTAACATACCTAATGCGGATGGGTGGTTTAATATGGATGAACAACTTTTGATATGGATGCATAACTTCTAATTGATCTAGTTGTCGAGACTCGATCAAAACCAAATGAACAAATCAGTCTTAGCTACCTTTATTGTGTAAGGGTAAGTAAGGTCGTCTCCACAGGGAATATGTGAAAAGTGTTTAATCAATATGACTCGATTTACTTTGTGACACAAACTTTAATATTAAAAATTGAAAATTTGAACAATCTCTAAAATATTAATGCAAAAAGCAATGAACTTTAAAACGAATTTACTTAAATAATAAAAAACAATCACTTCCGGGTTTCCAATTCCGCAAGATCAACAATTGATGTGTTTAACCTAGGGTTTGTAAGATCAATACTTCAAGATCTTAGCTTTTGATTAAAGTGACAACAAAGAACAAGCTTCTAAGATTTGTTCTTTCATAATGTTACCAATTTACCTATATCAAATTGTCTACTTTTCTTAATGAGCTCACGATGCAAGGAAACCAAAAACTGATAATCAAGCAAACAACTTTATTTATAAGCAAACCTTTTAAATTAATCAAAACATAAAATTTCATTCAGTCACTCAATGTTCATTACAAAAACCTAATCAAAACATACCAAATATCTCACTTGACGAGAATCGTACTTCCGGAAGAAATCACGAAAAGCCTAGCCACGCATCATCTTCATTATGCCTTTGATCTTGAATTGGAGAATATTTGTGGATGATTTGGGAGCCTTGAAACACAAAAAATCACCTAAATTTCATCACTTTTCGTCTCCAAGAAGTTCTAGATTGATTTGGGGTTGATTTGGTTTAAATAAACTTGAAAATCCACAATATCCGGATGCTATTAGGCCACCGGCGTACAAATCATACGCCCTCCAGCATATGATACGCCGCCTCATACGCCGCCCATGCGCCCAACTTTCTGTTCCTTTTGTCAAATATGCCCACAAATACGCCGCCAATATGCCGCCCGAAGTATGATACGCCCAAACCCGGAGTATCATACGCCTGGTCTCTTTCTTGACCTCTTTTTTTTCCAATTTTTGATATTTACATCTTTAGTCCTTTAACTTTCATTTTTTGCTTCTTTTGCCTCAAATTATGCTCCTTAAAGCTCCAAACACCTATGAATCAAATCATAAACAAAGTCAACCAGTTCCACAATAATCACGATGTAAAATCAAGTATTTAGATCAATTAAACACTAAAATATTGACTCGTGATCACCAATGCGGATGAAAAATTGTTAGAATTAGGCTATGTATGATGGATGTAGGTAAATAGGACTCAATGTGGATGAATAGTTCAATGAAGGTAATGGTCAACGTGTCTAACAGTTGATGTGGGTGAACAATTGTTGGAATCTAGCTAAGTATAAATGATATGGATGGTTCAAAGGTTGATGCGGGTAACTATATTCAATGAGGTTGCATTGATAATCAATGCGGCTAAGTTATATGGTCAATGCGGTTGAGATAAGATAAGATATTAGTTGAAACAATTCTAACATGGGTAACTATACCTGATGCGGATGTTCAAACCCTACTATCCATTATCATACTTAGCATTATACTCTATTTTTTACTAAGTCATGTTTCTAACAATAGATCCATATTTCATCAAGCTGGAGTTCACTACTAAACATGGCATGTACATAGTGTCATCATCATTTAAGTCATAACATCATAACTGATCATAAAAATGTCACCTTTACGTATGAAAGCATAGTTTTGATAAACATACATTGTGTAGTATGTACACTAGCCCTAAAAGTAAAACAAACATTTAAATAAAGGGATCTAGAACTTATTTTTTGAAGCTCTTGACAAACCCTAAAACCAAGAGGATATAACTTGTGATCTATACACATACACACGTAAGGTTTCAAGCTTTATTCATTGAACCAAATTATAATCATCATTCGAGCCTAAATCTAGTCTAGATCTATGAAAAGGTAAGAGGAATCCATACCTTTTTTTTTGTTTTTTTCAAATTTCTATATCTAAAACAACGACTCTCTCTCTAGCCTTTTGGAAAAGCTTTGAGTGCCAGGAATCGAATATAGGGTGGCTTCCTTCCTTATATAGCCTAGAGTTTTAGGGTTTGTTTGCAAAAACCCACTTTAGTCCCTTGTCTTCTATTTAAATTGTAAACTCCATTTATTTCTTTTTTATCCATTAAATGAAAATTCTGGGAGTTACAAGTCTACCCTATTATTTAGGTTTCATTCTCGAAACTTGTTAGTCCTTGAAGAGATCTGATAGTATTGTTTCATATTCTTCTCTAATTCCTATGTTGTTTGTGACCCCTTTTAGTGCTTCACTACACTTTAACTTGGCTAATTACTTTATTCTATACTTGCTTCTCTTTCCTATGTAGGATAGCCACTAGTTGTTCCACATAACTCAGTCTTTTATCCACTCTAATATCTTCGAGGGGAACAACAACATCATCTTCCACCAAACACTTGCGTAAGTGAGATACATGGAATGTAGAATGGATTTCACTAAACTTACCAGAAAGTTCCAATCTGTAGGCTACTTCTCCAACACTAGTAGTGATTCTAAATGGCTTGATATACCTCAGACTTAACTTCCCTCTTGTATGAAAACGAACAACTCCCTTCCATTGAGATACTTTTAACATCACCTCATCACCAACTTGAAACTCAACGCCCTTCTTCGTTTATCAAAATAAGACTTTTGCCTTTCCTTAGTTGATTTTGTTGGGTTTTCACAAGTTTATCAGAGTCATTTTATCCTTATAAAATGAAAACACAGCGGAAATGGAATGAAAAACTTGTTACAGTTAATATATAAACCAATTTATAATATATTTAAAAGAAAACACGTAATGGATCGTTATATGAAAAATCATGCTTACAAACAATCATAGGGTGTTAAGAATTCTACCTCTCGAATGGGACAGAGGAAGAAGATCTTTGAACAGCAGCTTCCAAAGTAGGAAACATCATGCTTGTCTACCCCAAGCTTCTAAAAAAACACCAGGTTGCTAGGATTTTCTTTTCTTGAATCGGGTTCAGTTCTTGGTTTTTCTCGACCGATCGAGAGAAAAGCTACAGGAACACTGATTGCACCTTTGTGTGTGTTGTAAGTTATCAGAGAGAGTGGTTGAATACAATCATATATTATACGTCCTATGAAACTGAATTTCAGAGTGAGAGAAAAGTGGGTGGGACCCATCACTTTAACCCATCTGTATTTCTCTAATATTCATCCACATTAGTAAATGCGGATGAACAAACTCTATCCGCATTTGTAAATGCGAAAGAAGAAACTTCATCCGTATTTCCCAAATGTACATCCGCATTTGTAAATGCGGATAAGTAACTCCATCAGCATTTCCAAAATGCACATTCGTATTTGTAAATGCGGATGGTCAGTTTCATCAGCATTTCCTTAAACGCTCATCCACATTAGTAAATGCGAATGAAGTAATTCCTTCAGCATTTCCCTAAATGCACATCCGCATTTAGTAAATGCGAATGAGGAACATTCATCAGCATTTCCTCAGTAGCACATCTGCATTAGTAAATGCGGATGAACAAAAGGAAATGCTAAAAAATCACTTGTATTATTTGTTCAACCATTTGAATAACAATACAAAGTATTCTCTTTTTAGAATAAATTATCCATATAATTTATTCATAACACTAGTGCAAATATTTTGAAATTCAATTTCTAAATACTTTAAGTGTCAATATTTACTTACATGATCATATCATAAAATAAATATTGTAGGTGTTTGTCTAGGTTGTTATTAGGTATGACCCGACTTGGATCATAACGTACTAGCCACATCAATTCAATATGTGTCTTGGGCAGACCGTTCCCAACAATCTCTCACTTGCACAAGATATATAGAGAATTGATGCAAGCAGTAAATACCATCTAACAATGGTTTACTACCCCTAATACGCATGACGAAGTGCCATTCAATAACATCATCTTCCTCAAGTCCCTCACTTGAAATAATTTAGTTGAATCTATCATTTATCCTTTTGTTACAGATGTCATGTTAAATCCAGAAACATAGAATGATCATTCTCTGTTGATTTAACTTAATCAGACCTTATAGACATCATACTCTCAATGAATAAGAGGAACAAATCCCATCTTGACTACACACGTTTCTCACAATCACCTTGTATCACACCTGAAACTAGCCTTATGTACTGTCCATTATTTCAGAACAGCGAAGAACTAGATCAAAGTATAATATTTGGTGAATATTGAAACCCAATATGTATCTCAGGTCGGAAGACACAACGATATTCGCCTTTACTCAAATTTACTTATGATCAATTACATAATTTTATGTAGTAAAATTTGAGAGCGGGTCTGTCCAATATTTGTATCCCACAAATATTTATGAACATTGGTAGAAACCTCTTGCTCTATATTCATACCTTATGAATATCCATCAATCCAAGTTCATAATAGTCTTACTTCATATTTGTTCCCACAAATATGACCGACTACGGACATTTAGAATAATAAACATATTCATGGATTTAAACATGCTAAAATATAACATAACCCATAGCATTATAACCAAATATAAATATTGTTGGGTTTTCACAAGTTAAACAGATCTATTTTAACCTTATAAAATAGAAGAACGCAGCGGAATATATATATTAAACTTGTTACAGTGAGCTAATTTATATATAAAACATTTTTATAAAAATCAGTCAAAACCCATATGGATCGATATATGAAATCATGCTTACAAACAACCATAGAAGGTACGATGAACTACCTTCAATGATGAGGTCGGCGGGAGGTGAACGAGGATGGCAGCTCCTAAAGCAAGAAGCCTCAAGCTGGTCTACCCACGAGCCACCAACAAGAACACCGGTTGTTAGGATTTTTCACTTATAGAACTCCCTTTTGATTTCTCTAGACCGATCGAGAGAAAGAAGTTCTTCAGTCGTGTGTTTAGAGAGATCTGCAAGCAATCTTATATTGCATGTCCTTGGAAACATAAAGTTCAGGAGAGAGAAAAGTGGGTGGGGCCCAGCCCCTCAACCCATCCGCATTTCTCAGAACAACATCCGCATTAGTTAATGCGGATGAAGTTGTTCTCCCGCATTTGTAAATGGTCATCCGCATTAGTTAATGCGGATGTATGTTTCCATCAGCATTTCCAAAATGCTCATCCGCATTTGTTCCAAAACAAATGCGGACAGGGATTGTTCATCCGCATTAACTAATGCGGATGAGTAAACATCATCCGCATTTGTTCAACCACATCAAATGTGGTTGTGTAAAACGAATGCGGATGAATTAATATTCCTCTCTCTTTGAAATAAATTATCCATATAATTTATATACTACACAAGTGTAAATGTTTGGAAACCCAATTACCAAATATTCTAAGTGTTAATATTTATTTATATGATCATATCATAAAACAAATATCTTTGGTGTTTGTCTAGCTCGTTATTGGGTATGACCCGACTTGGATCATGACATACTAGCCACATCAATTCAATATGTATTTTGGGCAGATCATTTCCATCAATCTCCCACTTGCACAAGATACATAGAGGATTGATGTAAGTAGCAAATACCGCCTAACAACGGTTTACTACCCCTAATATGCATGACTAAGTGCCATTCAATAACATCATTCCTTTCAAGTCCGTTACTTGAATTGATTTAGGTGAATCCAATCATATATCCTTTTGTTTCAGTTGTCATGTTAAATCCAGGGACATAGAATGATCATTCCCTGTTGATTTAACTTTATCAGGCCTTAGAAATCATACTCTCAACGAATAAGAGGAACAAATCCCATCTTGACTACATACGTTTATCACAATCACCTTGTATCACACCTGAACATAGCCTTGTGTATTGTCCATTATTTCAGAACAATGAAGAACTAGATCAAGGTATAATATTTGGTGAATATCAAAACCCAATATGTATCTCAGGTCAGAGGATACTATGATAATGCAGTAACATTTGAGAGCGGGTCAGTCCAATATTTGTATCCTACAAATATCTATGAACCTTGGTAGCAACCTTTTGCTCTATATTCATACCTTATGAATATCTACCAATCCATGTTCATAATAGTCTTACATTCATATTTGTTCCCACAAATATAACCGACTACGGACATTTAGAATAATAAACATATTCATGGATGTAAACATGCTAAAATGGAACATAACTCAAAATGTCATAATTTATACAAAGAGTTAGTATTACATTCGTTCCAAAGTTAAAATACAAAACAGATCAAATCCAATCACTAGAATATCGAAGTCCTAAGGCACAAGTATGACTCTCATGCTTTGCCCTTTCAAGGAGCTTCGTGAGTGGATCCGCAATATTTTGATCTGTGTGAACTTTGCGAATACATATCTTTCCCTTTTCAACTTCATCCCTTATGTAGTTGAATCTCCGCTCAATGTGCCTAGTCTTTTGATGTGCACGGGGTTCCTTGATTTGAGCAATCGCACCCTCGTTATCACAAAAGATCTCTAGGGGTCTTGAATGGTTAAGACTACCCCTAGATCGGCAATGAATTTCTTTAACCATGCAGCCTCTTGAGCTGCCAATAAAGCGGCGATGTATTCGGATTCTGTAGTGGACAATGCTACCACGTCCTGCTTCATGCTCTTCCAGGACACTGCCCCTCCATTCATAATGAAGACATACCCCGATTGTGATCGAGAATCATCTCGATCAGTCTGGAAGCTCGCATCTGTGTAACCTTTTACAACGAGCTCCTCCTCACCAGATCCATATATTAGAAACATATCCTTAGTCCTCCTAAGGTATTTCAATATACTTTTAACAGCCATCCAATGGCTATTACCTGGATTCTGTTGATATCTACTTGTCATGCTTAATGCGCATGACACGTCCGGTCTAGTGCATATCATTGCATACATGATGGATCCTATAGCAGATGCATATGGGATTTCCTTCATTCTTTCTTGCTCATCCTTTGAGTTCGGACATTGAGATGTACTCAATATTGTCCCTCTTTGAATAGGTACCATACCTTTCTTAGAGTTTTCCATCTTGAACCTTTTCAAGATTTTATCAATGTATGCACTTTGGTTTAAACCTATCAACCGTCTTGATCTATCCCTATAGATCTTTATTCCCAAAATATAGGCGGCTTCACCAAGATCTTTTATGGAAAAGCAACTTCCAAGCCAGGCTTTAACACCTTCCATGGTTGGAACATCATTTCCAAATAGTAGTATGTCATCAACATACAATACTAAGAATGTGATAATGCTCCCACTAGCCTTTTTATACACACAAGCTTCATCAGCGTTCTTGATAAATCCAAATTTCTTGATCTCTTCATCAAAACGTTGATTCCAACTTCTCGATGCTTGTTTCAATCCGTAGATTGATTTCTTTAACTTGCATACTTTATTAGGATGTTTTGGATCGACAAAACCATCAGGCTGAACCATATAGACAGTCTCTTCGAGATGTCCATTAAGGAAAGCGGTTTTGACATCCATTTGCCAAATCTCATAGTCATAATATGCAGCTATGGCAAATAATATCCTAATTGACTTTAGCATTGCCACAGGCGAGAATGTTTCATCATAATCAACCCCTTGAGTTTGAGTGAAACCCTTTGCTACAAGTCTTGCTTTATAAGTATCCAAGTTTCCATGCATATCGGTTTTCTTCTTGAAAACCCACTTACATCCAACCAGTTTGGAGTTAAGTGGTGGTTCAACCAATTCCCATACTTGGTTGTCATACATGGATTGCATCTCAACGTTCATGGCTTCTAGCCATTTGTCACAATCCGAATTGGACATTGCATCATGGTATGTAGTTGGTTCATCCGAGTCAACCACATAGCATCCATTCATGAAAAATCCATATCTTTCAGGTGGAATGCTAATTCTACCAGATCTGCGAACGTTTTGTGTGTATTGATCAACCATTTGATCATTATCAACAACCTCTTGTTGATCGCTAATTTCAACCAAACGTGTATTGGCTTGTGGTTCTTGATCCTCATCAATTTCCACTGTTCTATACGTCGTTTCTTCCATAAGAAACTTAGTTTCCAAGAACTCAGCTTTTCGAGCAATAAATACCTTTTGCTCGGTTGGATCAAAGAAGTAATATCCCATACAGTCTTTGGGATATCCAACAAATATACACTTAATGGATCGACTTTCTAACTTTTTTGGGTGTTCTGCTTCACATAAGCTTCACAACCCCATACCTTTAAATATGATAGTGATGGAACTCTTCCATGCCATATTTCAAAAGGTGTCGTATCCACTTTCTTGGTTGGGGCCATATTCAAAATACGAGCCGCGGAGAGCAATGCGAAACCCCAAAATGATAGAGGTAGTGAGCTTCTAGCCATCATAGATCGAACCATATCCAATAAGGTTCGGTTTCTCCTTTCAGACACACCATTATGTTGCGGTGTTCCGGGTGGAGTAAGTTGTGAGACAATCCCACAACTCATAAGATGATCTTGAAAAGCATCACTCAGGTATTCACCTCCTCTATCTGAACGAAGAACTTTGATGTTTTATTGAGTTGATTTTCTACTTCATTCTTAAAGATTTTGAACATTTCAAAAGCTTCATGTTTGTGTGTCAACAAGTACACATAACCATAACGACTATAATCGTCGATGAAGGTAATGAAGTATCTTCACCATTCCTTGTCATTGTCTTAAAAGGACCACATACATCCGAATGTATGATTCCTAATAAATCCTTTGCCCTTTCGTTAGTACCACTAAAGGGCAACTTGGTCATCTTTCCTTGTAAACAAGATTCACACTTATTAAATGAACCATTTTCATTTGTTTCCAAAAGACCATTCTTTTGAAGTGTTTGAATCCGATTCTTGTTTATATGCCCAAGACGACAATGCCAAAGATATAAATCACTTAAACCCATTTTAAGTTTCTTGGTGCTTGTTTGGTATAACGAGTTATTAAATGATGAGTTATCATGAACCAATTCATAGATACCATTATAAGGCATAGCCTCAAAATAAAATACATCATCCATAAAAACACAAATACCATTGTTTACAAACTTTAATACATAACCATATTGTTTTAAAAGGGAAACAGAAATTATGTTCCTAGTCAAACTAGGAGCATACAAGATGTTTTTCAAGACAACTTCCAAACCATTTGGAAGCTTCAAAACATAGTCTCCTTGGGCTTCAACATCAACTTTTGCTCCGTTGCCCATGTAGAGACTTGTGTCTCCCTTCTTGAAATGCTTATTTCTTTTGAACCCCTGCAACAAATTGCAAATATGAGTTCCACATCCGGTATCCAATACCCATGTGTTTGAAGAAATAACATTCAATTCAATATGAATCATGAAAGTTGTACCTGAGGTCTGCCCAGCATCCCTCTTGTTTCTCAACTCTTTGAGATAGGTTGGACAATTCCTCTTCCAATGTCCTATCTCACCACACTCAAAGCATGGATCGTTCTCCGTTACGTAGGCTTCTTAAGCTTTGGTTTTGGAGGTTCAGTTCTTGCCTTTCCCTTACCCTTTCCTTTGATGTATCCCTTTCCTTTAGCAACATTTGCCTTGGGATCGGGGTGTTGCCTTTTCTTGTTGCCTCCCTCATTGATCGTGAGGACGGGTAAAACCCTTTTACCCATCCCCGCCTCGGCCGTTTTGAGCATTGCGTGAAGCTCACCAATGCTCTTGTCCCACCCGTTCATGTTATAATTCATGATGAACGTCTCAAACCTTTTAGTTAGGCCATTAAGGATCAAATCCGTGGCCAACTCTTTTGAGACGGGAGAATTTAGCCTTTCAAGGCGATCAATGTGGCTCTTCATCTTAAGTACATAAGATGAAACCGATTGAGTTTCTTCCATGCGACATGCATGAAGCGCTCGAACCGTTTCGAAGCGTTCTACCCTTGCTTGTTGAAGGAACATTTCCTTCAACTGGGTAATCATGTCGTATGCCCCATGATGCTCTAAATCCTTTTGGAGCTCGGGAATCATAGTTCCCAACATGAGGCAAGATACCTGCACAGAATCCTCAGTGTGCTTAACCCAATCGTTATAGGCCTCAACATCATCAACATCGGGTTCGTCTAGTACGTAAGATTTCTTTTCTTGCTTGAGAACGATTCTCAAGTTACGAAACCAATCCATAAAATTATTATGGTTAAGACGATCCCTTTTTAATATAGTTCTTAGTGATAGGTTATGGACGGTCGGGGTGGGAGCGTTGTTGTTGGCGGCCATTTCTACAAACAAAGTCCAATTTTAGTATTTTCGAAAATAAAACTTTAATTATTAATACCCTTTTCACGTCTCATAGACAATTAATAATTAAAATCTAGAATCCAAGGTTACATTTAAATAATGGTTAGGTGACCTTTATCCCATCATTTAAATTAACAAGGTAGTCAACACTTGACAATTTCAACCCTTTGCAACTTCTAGTTTTATGGGATCGGTTAAACATCTTTATGTTTAGTTGGCATGTTTAGTCCCATCAACACCATTGTACACCATGCTTCGATGACCCTATTCACATGGTTTCCAACTCAAGTTGTCCTACTTACACACACGTGTGAGTTTACACATACAAGTGGTTAGGTGACCTTTATCCCACAAATATGTTAACCCCACCTCAAACACACAAGTTCCCTAAGAGTGGTTAGGTGACCTTTATCCCACAAATAGTTCCCAAGTGATTCGAGTGTTGTGTAAAAGGATGGTGTTAAACTTGTTTCAAAAGGGATTTTAGTTTTCATTAATTCTAGTTTTGAAAACTATTTTGCACCTAACATTTGCATGCATTCAAATGTGTGGTACCAGTGTGAAACAATTTTCAAGGTTCTTTCAATAAAACCAATTTTATTGTGAACACATTAACTTTTAATAAACCCTTTTATTACCCATGTTAATGTTTTATAAGAACCAGTTTTATGCTTGTTGTTGATTTTAAATTGTTTAAACATGCATATCCATATATCACAAAACAATAATAAAACAACCACACAAGCATCACATGAATCCATAACCGTAGCCATCTAAGCTTAACATCACTTGTTGACCGAAACAAGTGAGTTAATAAAGTCGTTTCTAAGGGTGAAAATGACACAACATTTGTGCCGGTGAACTCCCACTTGATCCCGCATCCAAATGCTTCAAGTGTCCACCTTGTGTTGTGACTCTTCCAATCCATTTGGGTCTCCATTTAGGCTTTGACTTCAGCACCAAACTCCTTTGGGCCTTCATCTTCTTCTTTCGGTTAAAACCGAGAAAGATAGTCTTGTTGCATCTTCTTTTACAAAACATATCCTAAATACAATTTTTCTAGTAAAAGTAAAGTGCAACTAGCCTATTTATTTTACATACCAAATGAAAAATAAATAAATTACATACCCAATAGGAAGAATAAACATGTTTAATTATTACAAACCATTTGAATAATTAAAACAAATCACAACACATTCATCCATAGGTCTCGGCTTTGGTTATGAACAAATAAAATACATATCCACATATGTAAGCAAAATCCAAAAGCATCCCCTTGAACCGTAGATTCTCGGCTGAAGCATAAACAGCCGAGAACCACGATTTTGTTTCCAAAACAAAATCATCCAATGATATAAATTTTCCAAGATTCCTATATGCATGTCTAAATAGATCTTGAAAAATAAGGGATACTTGGGCTGAAGCCTCTCGGCCTTTTGGTGAATCATCGCCAAGAAACCGAATTTTCAGTCCAAATGAAGCATGTATCCATATAACCGGCTCTGATACCATTGTTAGGTTTTCACAAGTTAAACAGATCTATTTTAACTTTATAAAATAGAAGAACGCAACGGAATATATATATTAAACTTGTTACAGTGAGCTAATTTATATATAAAACATTTTTATATAAAATCAGTCAAAACCCATATGGATCGATATATGAAATCATGCTTACAAACAACCATAGAAGGTACGATGAACTACCTTCAATGATGAGGTCGGCGGGAGGTGAACGAGGATGGCAGCTCCTAAAGCAAAAAGCCTCAAGCTGGTCTACCCACGAGCCACCAATAAGAACACCGGTTGTTAGGATTTTTCACTTATAGAACTCCCTTTTGATTTCTTTAGACCGATCGAGAGAAAGAAGTTCTTCAGTCTTGTGTTTAGAGAGATCTGCAAGCAATCTTATATTGCAAGTCCTTGGAAACATAAAGTTCAGGAGAGAGAAAAGTGGGTGGGGCCCAGCCCCTCAACCCATCCGCATTTCTCAGAACAACATCCGCATTAGTTAATGCGGATGAAGTTGTTCTCCCGCATTTGTAAATGGTCATCCGCATTAGTTAATGCGGATGTATGTTTCCATCAGCATTTCCAGAAATGCTCATCCGCATTTGTTCCAAAACAAATGCGGACAGATTGTTCATCCGCATTAACTAATGCGGATGAGTAAACATCATCCGCATTTGTTCAACCACATCAAATGCGGTTGTGTAAAACGAATGCGGATGAATTAATATTCCCTCTCTTTGAAATAAATTATCTATATAATTTATATACTACACAAGTGTAATGTTTGGAAACCCAATTTCCAAATATTCTAAGTGTTAATATTTATTTATATGATCATATCATAAAACAAATATCTTTGGTGTTTGTCTAGCTCGTTATTAGGTATGACCCGACTTGGATCATGACATACTAGTCACATCAATTCAATATGTATTTTGGACAGATCATTTCCATCAAATATGAGTCAAAATAACAATTGTTCCGATATTTAAATACTAAATAGATCAAATCCAATCACTAGAATATCGAAGTCCCAAGGCACAAGTATGACTCTCATGCTTTGGCCTTTCAAAGAGCTTCGTGAGTGGATCCGCAATATTTTTATCGGTGTGAACTTTGCGAATACATATCTTTCCTTTTTCAACTTCATCCCTTATGTAGTTGAATCTCCGCTCAATGTGCCTTGTCTTTTGATGTGAACAGGGTTCCTTGATTTGAGCAATCGCACCCTCGTTGTCACAAAAGATCTCTAGGGGATCTTGAATGGTAGAGACAACCCCTAGATCGGCAATGAATTTCTTTAACTATGCAGCTTCCTGTGCTGCCAATAAAGCGGTGATGTATTCTGATTCTGTAGTGGGCAATGCTACCACATCCTGCTTCGAACTCTTCCAGGACACTGCCCCTCCATTCATAATAAAGATATACCCCGGTTGTGATTGAGAATCATCTCGATCAGTTTGGAAACTCGCATCCGTGTAACCCTTTACAACGAGCTCCTCTTCACCAGATCCATATATTAGAAACATATCCTTAGTCCTCCTAAGGTATTTCAATATACTCTTAATAGCCATCCAATGACTATTTCTTGGATTCTTCTTGTCAAGCTCAAAGCGCATGACACGTCCGGTCTAGTGCATATCATCGCATACATGATGGATCCTATAGCAGATGCATATGGGATTTCCTTTATCCTTTCTTGCTCATCCTTTGAGCTTGGACATTGAGATGCACTCAATATTGTCCCTCTTTGAATAGGTACCAAACCTTTCTTAGAGTTCTCCATCTTGAACCTTTTCAAGATTTTATCAATGTATGCACTTTGGTTTAAACCTATCAACTGCCTTGATCTATCCCTATAGATCTTTATTCCCAAAATATAGGCGGCTTCGCCAAGATCTTTGATGGAAAAACAACTTCCAAGCCAAGTTTTAACACCTTCCATGGTTGGAATGTCATTTCCAAATAGTAATATATCATCAACACACAATACTAAGAATGTGATGATGCTCCTACTAGCTTTGTTATACACACAAGCTTCATCAGCGTTCTTGATGAATCCAAACCTTTTGATCTTTTCATCAAAACATTGATTCCAACTTCTTGATGCTTGTTTCAATCCATAGATTGATTTCTTTAACTTGCATACTTTATTAGGATATTATGGATCGACAAAACCTTCAGGCTGAATCATATAAACATTCTCTTCGAGATGTCCATTAAGGAAAGCAGTTTTGACATCCATTTTCCAAATCTCATAGTCATAATATGTAGTTATAGCAAATAATATCCTAATTGACTTTAGCATTGCCACAGGCGAGAAGGTTTCATCATAATCAACCCCTTGAGTTTGAGTGAAACCTTTTGCTACAAGTCTTGCTTTATAAGTATCCAAGTTTCCATGCATATTAGTTTTCTTCTTGAAAACCCACTTACATCCAACCGGTTTGGAGTTAAGCGGTGGCACAACCAATTCCCACACTTGGTTGTCATACATGGATTGCATCTCTACATTCATGGCTTCAAGCCACTTGTCATAATCCGAATTGCTCATTGCATCGAAGTACGTAGTTGGTTCATCCAAGTCAACTACATAGCATCCATTCATGAAAAATCCATATCTTTCGGGTGGATAGCAAGTTCTACCAGATCTGCTAACGTTTTGTGTGTATTGATCAACCACTTGATCATTATTAACAACCTCTTGTTGATTGCTAGTATCAACCAACTGTGTATCGGCTTGTGGTTCTCGATCCTCATCAAGTTCCACTGTTCTACCAGTAGTTCCTTCCATAAGGAATTTAGTTTCTAAGAACTCAGCCTTTCGAGCAGTAAATACTTTTTGCTCTGTTGGATTGTAGTAATAATATCCCATTGAGACTTTGGGATATCCTCAAAGATACACTTAGTGGATCAGCTTTCTAACTTGTTTGGGGTGTTTTGCTTAACATAAGCCTCACAACCCCATACCTTTAAATATGATAACGATGGAACCCTTCCATGCCATATTTCAAAAGGTGTCTTATCCACTTTCTTGGTTGGGGCCATATTTAGAATACGAGCCGCGAAGAGCAATGCGAAACCCCAAAATGACAGAGGTAGTGTGCTTCTAGCCATCATAGATCGAATCATATCCAATAGGGTTTGGTTTCTCCTTTCAAACACACCATTATGCTGTGGTGTTCCGGGTGGAGCAAGCTGTGAGACAATCCCACAACTCCTAACATGATCTTGAAAAGCATCACTAAGTATTTGTAACACCCGAATTTTATTTAAAAGAAGAGGAAGGGAAAGTAAACAGTAAGAAAAGATAATGGACACAAGTGCGGGGGGGGGGGGGGGTAAAGTGTACGAAGTACAAAACCTTATTATTTTAAGGTTTAAAAAGAGTATGGCCGCCTACTTCTTCTTCCACATCATTGTTCTCGGCTGAAAAGGAAGAAAGAAGAAGAACTCTCGGTTCTAGAGTGAGAGAGGAGGAAAAAGCTGCAAAAGGTGAGTTTTCTTGAGTATATGTTCGGTTTCAACCGAATTTTCAGCTTCTAGATCGATATTCTTGGTGTTTAGAGCTTGTTTTCATGGGTTTTAGGAGCTGAATTGCAGGTGGAAGTGTGTTGCTCGAAGATTTGCTACAGGTGAGTTTCTAGAACCCCTCTTTTACTGATTTTCTATGTTTTGGGGATGTTATGCATACCGAGTAAAAGATTTTTAAAAACTACCATGTGTTTCAGCATGTTGTTCGACTGATGTTCTGTTTATGTATGTTTTAGAGTTTGTTTATGGGTTAGGCATGATGTTTAGCATGATTAAGTGCCTTTAATATGATAGATCTGTGTTAGGAAGTGTTAGATTGGTGTTCGGGTGTTGTTTGTAGCATAGATAATAATTTCAGAATGTTCTCATGCGCTTACTGCTAAATGACTAAGTGTTGGCCATGCGCCCAAATAGTGCCCATGCGCCCAGAAGTGTTGCTCATGCGCCTAAGTAAAGGTCATGCGCCCCAATAGTACTAATACGCCTCGTTTTGGTGAATTTTAACCTAATTTGAGAGGCTTTAAGGAAGATTAACCCTAAAGAAAAATAACCTCTTTACAGAGTATTCTTGGATGAAAAAGGGACTATCTTTCACCATTCCCATGCTTTCTATTTGTGTTGAAGATTCAATGATGAGGAAAGGCTAAACTAATTGTAATTCACTTTAGGTGATGAGTTTGTACCAGTTTGTTGTTTCTTTGGTTTGTAACCTAATGTTGGGATTGGACCTTGAACCTTTTAAGTTCTACTGGATTTAATTTCTGATTTGATTAGTTAAACAATTTGATGGTGTTTAAACCTAATTTTGGTTTCATATAACTTTGATTTCCATTAATCTTTATGTGTTTGATTCTTAGAATTAGGATTACAAAACCTAAATTGATAACTTTGTGGATGAAGTCCTTTAAGGTTTGATTCAAAATTATCACTTAGATCTTGTCATGCATAGTCACCATTAATGACCTCTCAATAGGTTTAACTAAGAAAACACAACTTTGCCAAACTGTAATCCCTGAGTTGGTTGTTTTTTCTTAAGATAGTTAAAAACCTAAACTTTTATTTTCTTAGTATACTATCTCTAAAATTGATCAATCAAGAAATTTACTTTTCAAGGTTTAATGTTCTTAGGTTAATTGTTACTAGTATTTTCCTATGATTTCTGTGGATTCGATACCCTACTTATCATTTACTATTAAGGGTTAGGCACTATTTAATTAATGTTTTGACCGACCACGTGACATCGATCAGACTCCGACACATTATGTCGTGCCACGATTTATTTAATAAACAATTCTGCTAATCTTTCATATGAGAACATCTCCCAGATTGATAGGAAGTGAACACTCTTCGTCAATCGAACAACTACGACCCATATGGCATCAAATCTGTCACACCCCGACCGATGGCAGAATCATCGAGGTGGACGAATGTGAATCGATTGCTCATAGCATATGATAGTAAATGCGACGAAATAATATTAAATGTCATATTTGTTAAATAAAACTAATCAAATAATACATTACAATTAAATAGAAATTCAAGTAAACATAATGAAATTATCTTTAATTTTGACTAAGTCCAACCCTAATTGTGCATTTAAAAGTCCACTAATCTGTATTCCTGAAATCATGTGAAAAAGTAACGAGTCGGCTAACAAATTAGCTGGTGAGTAAACACAGGTTTGACATACATATATATAGATTGATTAAAATGATTGAAAACAATTCAAGTCACATGGCAATGTCAAGACTTATAAATGCAATAGTGTAACATAAAAGGCAAACTAAACACAATCAAAACAAATGATTGAATTGACTTGGTCCACAAACGAAGCCTTATGATTGATTAAATTGACTCGGTTTGCAGACAAAGCCTTATGATTGATTGGGATTGACTCTGGTTCCAATCACCACTCGGATATTCATATAGGGTGGGTTGTCAAACCAATAGATTTATCATCACCACTCGAATAACCATATGGGGTGGGTTTATCAAACCAATGTATCTATCATTGTTACCGTGATTGCATGAGTAAATGATTGTGTTATCATCTAGTTTATCTAACTATGCACACATAATTGCAAGTAATAACATAACATGTCTTGAATTGAGTATTAAAATAGAATAACAATGAATATCGATGAATGACAATGAACAACAATGTTTGAATATAAATCACATGAGCTGTGAATACTCACTTGATCATAAGATGTGATTTGAATGATACTATGCTAGATTAGACATCAATGGCGTCCCTACGGTTAACCTAAGGGATGATGTCCTAAGATTAGAATAATATCTATATAAGAACCACAGGTCGATTAGGGTTTCATTTTGTAAGGCCCCGTTCCCGGAGACCTCACAGTTGGTCAATTAGGGTTTGCATCGTTGGAATGCCCAATAACTACACCCCTTCGTGGTTTCCCTTGCTTCCACCTCCTCTTCATCACTGGAGGTTGCCATCCCAGCATTCAGTTCCTCCTCCTCACCATGATCTCCCTCATTCTCCCTTCTTCCATTCGTCTTCCTTCTCTCCTCCTCCTTCTCCTTCTTCTCATCTTCCCTTACAGCCTGGATAACTTTAGTCACTACAGACGGTAGATCGTCTGCATGACTTGGTGAACCTCCTCAACCACTGCCTCCTTTACTGAGGCTCTCAGTTTAGCACTCTCATCACCGCCCTCCGGGTGATGAAGCTCGGGCTCAGCTGGAGCCGTCTCCACAGTCTTAGTCTTGTTCCTTGTGGCCCGTGGTCTACCACTACGACCACCCTGTGTTCCACCTCGAGAAGCCTTAGACGATCTTCCACCAGCCATCCTTTAAAAGCTATAAGATTCAAACACCAACACGGTCATTCAAGGTAATAGCTCAGTTTATGTTAAGTATAGTAAGTCCCTAATTACAGTGGCCAGTTGTGATTAGCCACTTACTTTACTCTTCATCCCCAGAGCATTTCCTATCCTGACTATATTAGTATTCAAATCAACTAAAAGCACATAAATCAGATAGCACACGCACATAATACCGGTTATCATTAAGAAAAGAATTACCTGATGGCACGTAGCTACTTGGGCTGGCATCCCTCCATTCGGTCCCATTCTCAGTTTAAGTTTAGGTTTTGAAAATATTTACCCATTTCTCTTAAACTTTGGCTCTGATACCAACTTGTAAGGCTACGTTCCCGGAAACCTCACAGTTGGTCAATCATAGCATTATACATATAAAACATTACATATTTCATAAAATTTTGCAGCGGATCAAGTTAACAAAACCATACATCTCATTAATAATTACTGTTGCTAAGTAATACATCATTGTTTCTTAAGTTACAAAAGACCTTTTAATAGCATTACAAAACAACAATATCATTAAGATCGAACGGATGCCAGTCTTGCCCCGACGAGCAGCTTCCCCCGCGTGCCATCCTTAGCAATAATTATCTGCCAACTGAAAATGCATAAAAGTCAGCGTTGTTGAGTGAGTTCTAGTTTTAATACATTTAAAATACCTTGCAAGATTTATATATGAAAATATCCTTTTCAATAAAATATTTCCTTTACTTTTGCATGTGAGCATTCATCATATATACATCAAGGTATAAACTTATTATCTTTCATTATCGTATGCATTCGTTCGTTTCGTACTTTTCATTATCTTTCACTATTTCTAGATCCTGTCATAACTTTACCCCCATAGTTGGGCACAAAGCCACCTCATTCTCGGGGTTAAGTGACAAGGACCCCTTTTCGTACGTCTGGGTCAATCACTAAGACTGATCCCCCTGTGTGTGAACCCTCATGGGTTAGCCAAGATCGTACGCTATATTACACACAGTTGAGCTAGCAACTCTCAATGAGTTGTAAACCTCCTTAATCATTTTGCTTGCAAGACTTTCATTCATTTCTTATGTTCCACTTTCCTTATCATTAATCTTTCACTTTCATTATGATAATACTTTACGTATACGAGCATAAACACACCACGTAAAGCCACATAATAATACGTATTAAGGAACACAAGAACAACCCAAAAACATGCATAAAATGAACAATTAAAAACATCAAGTCAAACCAGGGTCAAACCCTAAAATTCTGATTTCCCAAAATTCCAGAAATTTTTCTAAGTCTTTAGGCGCATGAGTACTATGCAGGCGTATGAGTACTGTTGGACCAAAGAACCAATGAGCCTGATCAGAAAAACCTTTAAGTCCCACGAACATTACAACAACTGAAGTAGTCTGCAACAGCTGAAGACATCAGCTGATAACAAGGTCTGAAGACAAAGTCTGAAGTGAAAGAGCTGAAGACAAAGTCTGAAGTGAAAGAGCTGAAGACAAAGTCTGAAGAGAAAGAGCTGAAGACAAAGTCTGAAGACAAGAGCTGAAGACAAAGTCTGAAGTGAAAGCGCTGAAGACAAAGACTGAAGACCAAGTTTCAGATGATTGTCACAACAGCTGAAGAAGACCTCTTCAGTAGTTGTGATGGTTTCCTTTCAGTAGTTGTATTTCCTTTTCTGTACTTATAGTTTCAGTAGTTTTATGTTTCTTCGTGTACTTAGAATACTTGAGATGTTCTCAGTTGTTGTGAACATTCTCAGTAGTTTGCTTACTTTCAGTAGTTTGTAATAATTCTGTTAGACGTCACTATCAAGTGACATCAGCAGACGTCACATTCCTTTATATAAGGAATGCTGACCTAATTGTAATCGGTGCAGCTTAGGAAACCTAGCAGCCGCCATACCGAAGCATGTGTGCATGAATGTTATTATCCCAATGCAGAAAACCCTATTTCTATATAACCGTGTACTGTTCCATTGAATATTTATTGTGTTCTTGCTATATTTACTTAATTCTTGTTCTAATTCCGCTGTGATTAAACTCTAATTGATCAAACTTAGATCACTGATCCTAACAAATGGTATCAGAGCAGATTAATCATTGATCGGTTTAACAATTGATCATTGAAACTGCTATTTTGATATCTATAGTTTGATCGAATTAGCATATGTGCAAGAATTGGTTATAAAGATTGATTTTCTGCTGCTTCTGGTTATTTAAATTGAGTTTCTTCTTGGTTCTTATTGAGTTTGTTGTGTTTTTGTGCTAAATCTTTTGAAACTTGATTGATTTGGTTTGAATCTGAGAATGACTACTCCATCTAATGATCCTCACAATACTGGCTCCTCAACCAAGCCTCCGATGCTGGTTAGGAGTGAGTATAACATATGGCAACGAAGAATGCTCCATCACCTATCTGTTAACAGTTCAGGTTGTTGGACATCTGTGGTTCACGGTCCACACAAGCCTATGGTGAACAATCCGGAGACCAATCAAATGGTTCCGAAGAAGAAGGAGCAATACTCAGATGAAGATCGTAAACTGTTTGAGATTGATGCTAAAGCCCATGGAATTCTGGCCATGGCACTGCCGAATGAAATCTATTCTGGGCTTATGCATCATGAAACTGCTCATGACCTCTGGAATGCTTTGAAGGAACAATTCGGAGGAACTGATGAGGTCTTAGCAAACAACAGAGAAATCCTCGCCCAACAATATGAGACATTCTCTCATAGGAAGGGTGAGACACTGACTCAACAGTTTGAGCGTTTCTCCTGCTTGATCTCTGAGCTGAAAATGGTCAAGCATGAGTACACTAACAGCCAGATGAACAACAGATTCCTCAGATCACTGCCTGAGAGATGGGACACATACACCATTGTCCTACGCTCCAGTGCAAATCTGGATAGCCTATCTCTCACCCAACTCCATGGGAAACTGCTTACATTTGAAAGAGAGATAGAGCAGAAAAGGAAACTGGCATCATCAGGAAAGCTCTCTGATGACTTTTACCAGGTAACACTGCCTTGGTCGGTCATGAGTCAGAATATGCTGGATCAGAAAGTCATTATGATGAGCATATAGATTTCTCTTCAAACAGTTCTGATCATGCATTTGTTGGTGTTGACAGTCATTCTGGGTGTAATAGTGATAATTTATGCTTTATTATGGATGATTTGCAAGGTATTGCTGATGATGATTTAGAAGAGATGGATATTTTGATCCAAATGGCCCTGATCAATATCAGATCTCAAAAGTTCTACAAGAGAACTGGTAGGAAATTTCCAGGACTCTCTGGCAAAACCAAAGTTGGTTTTGACAAGAGTAAGTTGAGGTGTCACAAATGCCACAGGCTTGGGCACTTTGCAAGAGAGTGTAGATCAACTGGATCTAACTCCTCTGCACCCTTTGTGACCTTTCCAAGCAATAGCTCACAAAATAAAGAGCAACATCCTGCTAGTTCTGGTCATCACTCACAACCTCAATCTCCTGCATACTTTGTCCCTCAGGGTCCAATGCCATATCCTTATCCCTGCTTTTACATGCCACAGCCAAATCCTGTTCATGTCCCTATAGCACAACAACCTCAAGCCCTACCTGAGCCTCAACCATCTCCATCACAATCTCAACCTCATCACAGCTTCTTCACACCAGGAGTTGTTGACTGGAGCAGCTTACCAGATGATCTTTCTGGTTTCAATGAGCAATTATCTGCTGGTGCTGGTCAACATGGTGGTGAACATCCTTTTGGGAATCTTGCTCTCATGGCCCTGGAGTCTACTGAGGGTTCCTGCTCCGATGCTTCATCTTCACAGGGTTCTTCAGCATGCCAAAGGAGCATCTGGTATGTAGACAGTGGAGGATCTATGCATATGACTGGGAGCAGTTCTCTTCTTAATGACTACTCTCAAGGAAAGGGGATTTGTCTCATTTGGAAATGATGCTAAGGGTTACATCATCGGGAAAGGATGTGTGTCAAATGGAGAAATCAGATTTGATGATGTTAACCATGTGGAGAATCTCAAGTATAATCTACTGAGTGTCAGTCAGATGTGTGATAAAGGGCATGTTGCACTTTTCACAAGCCAGAACTGCCGGATTCTGTCTTCCAAAGTTCTGAGGCTGATTGACAAGGTATTGGATGAACATACTCTCCTGAAGGCCAACAGGATAGGAAGAGTATATGCCTTGGATTTGTCAAAGAAGATTGCTTTAAAAGGTCATCCTTGCCTGTTCTCCAAGGCCTCTCCTCAGGAATCTAAACTGTGGCATAGAAGGCTGGGTCATGTTAATCTCAAAAACATGAATCAGCTGATCCACAATAGTTTAGTAAGAGGTCTACCAACAAAGGAGTTCCTCTGTGATGAAACCTGCACTGCTTGTTTAAAAGGAAAACAACACAAAGTCTCATTCCCTCCTATAGAAGAACCAAAGTCCACTGCCTGCTTGCAATTACTGCACATGGATCTCTTTGGTCCTGTGAGAGTAATGAGCATGGCAAAGAAGAAATACTGTCTGGTAATTGTGGATGATTACTCCAGATTTGTATGGACCTTCTTCTTGCATTCAAAGGATGAGGCTGCTCAGACAATTATTAACTTTGTGTTGTATGTTGAGAAGCAGTATTCCCTATCAGTCAAGTGTATAAGAAGTGATAATGGAACTGAATTTAGAAACCATACACTTGATGATTTCTACCTTTCAAAAGGAATCAAGAGGCAGTATAGCATTCCAAGGACTCCAGAACAAAATGGAGTAGTGGAGAGAAAGAACAGGACCCTAATTGAAGCTGCAAGGTCCATGTTGGCTGACTCTGGTTTGCCACTGACCTTTTGGGCTGAAGCTGTCAACACAGCATGCTATGTGCAAAATAGAGCTCTAGTGAATCAGAGGTTGATGAAGACTCCTTATGAAGTTCTACATCATTTGGCTCCTCTAATTTCATTCTTCAGAGCATTTGGGTGTCCTTGTTACATTCTCAACACAAAGGATCAACTCCAAAAGTTTGATTCTAAGGTGGATGCAGGGTATTTTGTTGGGTATCATCCACTTGCAAGGCTTACAGAGTGTTCAACTGCAGAACAAAGATGGTTGAAGAAACCTTGCATGTGAAGTTCAATGAATCTCCTAAGGACAAAATCCCACAAAACCCTGTGGAGTTGTTTGATCTGGACATACTGCAATATGTTCCTTATCAGCCTCCAGCTGTTGCAGATCATGTGAATTCATCACCTTCTGCAGCTAGTCATCCATCTGGTGGTACTGATGTTCATGATGATCCCAGTACTCACCTATTCAAGTTTAGTGATCAACTGCCTGAGTCTACTCAACTTGATGTTCCTGTAGCTTCAGTAGCACCATCCACAACAAATGCTGATGAGATTTCTGAATCTTCTACTTCATTTGACCTGCCATCTAACACTTGGTTTCAAGAATCTGGATCAACATTGTTGCTGCTGAGCGTGCTACAAACACTTGCACAGATCTCATAGTGTATCCAGAGCTGAAGAATCACCCAACGTCTCAAATCATTGGTGATATCAATGCTGGTGTCTCAACTAGAAGTCAATTGTCCAACTTCTGCTTCTATGCTCTTTTCATCAGTCAGCAAGAGCCAAAGAACTATCATATTGCATTAAGAGACAATGGATGGGTTGATGCCATGCAGCTTGAGCTTCTTCAGTTCAAAAAGCAGCAAGTGTGGGAACTGGTTCCTCTACCCCCAGGTAAGTGTGCAATAGGCACTAAATGGGTGTTTAGGAATAAAACAGATGAAAATGGGCAAATTGTCAAGAACAAGGCCAGACTGGTTGTCCAGGGGTTTTCACAAGAAGAAGGTATTGATTATGATGAAACCTTTGCCCCTGTAGCCAGACTGGAGGCAATTAGATTGTTCTTAGCCTATGCTGCATTTCACAATCTTAAAGTTTTTCAAATGGATGTCAAAAGTGCATTTTTATATGGTAAAATAAAAGAAGAGGTTTATGTGTGTCAACCACCAGGTTTTGAGGATAATAAACATCCTGATTGGGTGTATAAACTTGATAAGGCTCTTTATGGGTTGAAACAAGCTCCTAGAGCCTGGTATGAAACACTGTCAAACTTTCTTCTTCAGAATAATTTCACTAGAGGCTCCATAGATAAAACTTTGTTCATTAAGAAAGTGGGTCAGCATAAGCTCCTTGTTCAAATTTATGTTGATGATATTATTTTTGCTTCCTCTGATCCACAGTTGTGTGATGCATTTACCAAGTTGATGCAACAAAAATTCGAAATGAGTGCCATGGGAGAATTACAGTTCTTTCTAGGTTTGCAAATCAAACAAAAGGCTGATGGAACTTTCATTCATCAGTCAAAATACACAAAAAGTCTTTTGGCAAAGTTTGATTTACAACACTGTAAGCCCTGTTCTACTCCCATGTGCAGCACCACACAACTGGATGCAGATCAGAAAGGTAAAGCTGTTGATGAAACACTTTACAGATGTATGATTGGGTCCTTGATGTACTTAACAGCTTCTAGACCAGATATTATGTTTGCAACTTGTGTTTGTGCTAGATTTCAGGCTGCTCCTAAAGAGTCTCATTTGATTGCAGTCAAGAGGATCTTTAGATATCTGCAAGGTACTCAATCTCTAGGTCTTTGGTATTCCACTGGGCACTCTTGCAAATTAGTTGCTTTTTCTGATAGTGACTATGCAGGGTGTAAATTAACTAGAAAATCAACTTCTGGTGGATGTCAATTCCTAGGCAACTGTTTGGTTTCTTGGCAGAGTAAGAAACAAACATCTGTTTTACATCCACTGCTGAAGCCGAGTACATTGCTGCTGCAAGTTGTACATCTCAGGTACTCTGGCTTCAGAATCAATTACTGGATTATGGCATTACAGAGACTAAGACTCCATTACTAATGGATAGTGCTTCAGCTCTTTGTATTGTCAAGAATCCAGTCCAGCACTCTAGGACCAACATATTGAGATCAGACACCATTTTATTAGGGATTGTTTTGAAAAAGGTCTGATTGATCCAAAGTTTGTTCCTAGTGCTGATGAGCTTGCAGACATATTTACTAAGCCTTTGGACAGTTCAACTTTCCAAAACCTAGTGTTAAGGCTTGGTATGCTGCAGCTAGAATAAGTGACAACTACTGATGATCTCAGTCAACAAGTACTGATGAGCATTCGTATACTACTGTCACAAATAAGTACTGAAGTTCTTTTATCCTCAGTAGTTTTCATAACTACTGAAGACTAAATTACTTAAAAGTACTGAAGTACTCATCTGTTGAAAAGAACTGATGTGGTTACAACTACTGCTGTAGTTACAACTGCTGATGTCAGAATAACAGATAAGTACTGATGACCTATGAAACATCTGAAACTCAGACAAAGTCTGATGAAGTGTTGAGGTCAGAATGAAACAGCTGATGAGCTAAGAATTGACGACAACAGCTGATGAGAAATATTTCTCTTCAGTTGTTTCTACAACTGCTGCTTCACTTCAAACAACTGAAGCCAAAACCATGTCTTCAGTAGTTTCACAACTACTGATGACTAATACCAAGTCTTCAGTTGTTACTTCTGAAAGTTAAAACCAGGTCTTCAGTTGTTTTCAAACAACTGATGACAGCACCAACACTTTCAGTCATTTTATATCAGTTTTTTTTTCCCTATAAATACCTAAACCTACTTTCAGAGGTTTCATTAGCCGTTTTCCATCCTTCACTCTCTCAACAATGGCGACCATGAAACTCAAACCCAGACACAACTGTGTTGCCTACCTCTCGAAATCGGCCTTCTGGAACAAATTTGATAACGCCATCGATCTTATGGTAGATTCCCAGTACCGAACCGCGTTTCTTCTGAATCCTACCATCTACCCCGATTCCCTAAGCCAGTTCTGGACCAACGTCTCTGTGCAAACTAGTGAGAATGATAGCCAAATCACTCTCCAGTCGTTGGTCAACCAGAAACAGGTGGTCATCACTCCGGACATCATTCGACAAACCCTAGATCTACATGATGCCACCTGTGTCACAGAATACCCGAAAGGCACAACCGATATGTCTTTCATCAACAACGGGTATGAAGGAGACTTAAGTGCTACCACCATTCTGAAGAAGCACTTCCATGATGCTGAACGCCTTATATTCCACATGGTGAATGTCTGCCTTGCACCAAAAACCTCCTCATGGGATCAAATGTCTTCCCGATGGCAACAGGTATTATACTCTATCTTTGAACGACAAACTTTAAATTTTTCTGAGATAGTGTTTATGGAACTAAAGGATCTGGCCTTGAAACCTGTGGCAAACAGATGGATATTATATCCCAGGTTTCTCATGGCCATAATTTTAACACAGCTAAAATCAGACGGCCTTGTTGGCCTTGGAGTCCCTGCTCCGGCTGTATTGCCTGAAGTATACTCCAGGCACAACTCTGACCCTACAATGAAAGGGGCTGCCCGCTGCTCAAACCCAAGCAGCGGGAACCCACAGCCTCCACTTCCAGATCCAAAGTCCCCACCAAACCCAAAACCAAAAAGCCCAAAAGGCTACTCAGGGAGATGAGTCCCCTGAGGATGCCCCTGTAACACCAATACAGGTAACACTTACTGGTTCTAACCCCCCAGTAGTGTCCAAGACTCTACCAACCCTAGCCGCTCAGGCATCCTCTCAACAGGATCCTGATGCAACCAAAATTGGGGATACCACAATGCTGGAACCTATCTCAATTGAGAAGGTTACCATTGAAGAGCACCAGTCACCCCGGGTGCAATCTGCTTCAAACCTATCTCCAAATGCAACCGCCCCTCAAAGCCCAACATTTATTGTTGCACAAGTGTTGAGTCAGCTGCATTCCTCTCCTCCTCCCCAGACACCAATTACAATGGGGAGAACCTCCACAGCTGAGGAAGAGGACCAAAATGCTGCTGATAACCCACAGCACAGGGGTTATAATGTTCAATCTCCCCGTGTAGAGGAGGAGGTTAGAACATCTGGTGAGGCTGCCACTTCTACTGATTCAGCAAATGAACAGGATGAAGTTGGTAACATCTCTAAGACCTCACCAGAGGCAACTGCCGATGAAGGACTCAGTCCTGAGGCAGGAAGTCCCCAGAACCAAGAACAAGGGGCACATGCTACAACTGATCTACACTCAGGGCATGTACATCCTGATTCAATCAGGAGGTCAGATGATTCAGCAAAGACTGATGATGACCTGGGCTTTTTCTTTGATGTTTTAGCCCATAACACAATCCTTGAGGCTGAGGTGAGCAGACTCAAAGAACTGCTTGCCAAAATGTCTCAGGATCAAAGTCCATCTGCCCCAATAAACCCACAGATGGCACCTTCATCTGAAGGTTTACCAAACACTCAGCCACTACACTCAACTGAGCCCCCAGCCACTGTTTTTGGCACCACCTCTCAGGGACAGAACCCCTCTGAGCAGATGGTTGCTACATTTCAAAATTCCTTACCTCTCATCACTCCCATCATCAATGAGATTGTGCATAAAGCCATTGATGAGAGGATTTCCTCAAATCTACAAACACTTGTTGATGATGCTGTGCAAAGGAAGCTTTCTGCCATTCAAACCCCTGAACCCAATGCACCCAAAAAGGGGAGTCTAAGGCAGTGAAAGAAAGAAAAGAAAGAGTGTGGAAAATGAGAAACAAGAGAAAGAAAAGGAAAAACAGCTGATCACATACAAAAGAAAGAAAAGTGCTGAAACTCAAAAGCCTGATGAAGAGAAATCATTGGAAGATCTGATTAAAGAAGCCGATGAAGCTCACAGCAGATCAATGGACAGAATAATAGATCAACTCTTCAGACAGGGCTTTGATACAGCTACTTTAGACACTGAGATCAGAAGGCTGGAGATTGAAGAGATACAAGAAAATGGGCCAGTTATAGTGTGATGGAAAGGGAGAGGTTGGAAATAATGATCAGGTTTACTGCAAAATACTTGGGAAGATCATTAATTGAGATTAAATCATGGACCAGAGACAGTATTCTGGCAATAACCACCAGAATCTGTACTTCTGAAGCATTCAACAAGGGGTTAATTATTGAAGCACTAGATGAAGCAGGTGCTGGGAAGAGAACTGATATGGCCAAGCTTTCCAAAGCCAAACTCACCATAAAAATGCTAGATCAGCCTTCCCAAACTCCCTCTCAAAAACAACCAACCCCACAACTCTCCAAATCAACTCAACCCTCAAAACCAACTCCCTTACCCCAAAAACCACCTCAAACCACATCCAGTGATGCACCCAGAAGGAGGAGAAGGGTGTTGAGGATGGTAGAAGATGAAGAAGAAGATGATGAAGAAGATAGTCTGCCAATCTCTGCTGTTCTGAAATTACCTGAGCCCAGAAGTCAACAAATGATCACACCAGACTTTCAGAGGCAAATGGTGAAAGTTAAGATTGAAGAAGAAGAACAGCAGAAACAGCACGATGAGCAACTTTTGAAGATGATTGACAAAGAGTTTCCTCAGTCATCATCTATACAAGCGATGAAGAAACATGCTCAAAGGCTGTATGCTCTCAGGTATACCTTTCAATATCAAAAGGAGAGAGTAAGGATTTGGCCAGACCCCAGGGTTAGTTCTAGAATTCATAAGAAATCCATACCAAGTAGATACAATGGCCAAGTGAGAAAGACCATAGATGCTGCTATTATGTTGGCCATTGTAGTCTCACCCTGGGAAATACTTGAAGACTTCAAGAGA
This sequence comes from Flaveria sonorensis, assembly GCA_025506505.1. NCBI lineage: Eukaryota > Viridiplantae > Streptophyta > Magnoliopsida > Asterales > Asteraceae > Flaveria > Flaveria sonorensis. The sequence continues at coordinate 17,811,077 of CM046433.1, read as the reverse complement.
GCCTACAAGTCAAAGATGACCCCTCAAACTCTAATGGAGAACAAAATGGTCAAGAAGGGGTTGTTATACAAGAGGCTTGAAGAGATCAAGAAAAATGAACTCCAGTTGTTATTAGAAGGGACTCACCCAGATGAATTTGCTTACAGAGAGATAACAACTGTTGAGTTGAAAAATGGAAAGACGATGAAGTACTTATCAGAGTACTATGGCCCAGAGTTCTTCTTCGAAGGAGAAGCAGAAGAACTCACTAAGGAGGAACAAGTTGTTCTCCTTGAGGCCTACGTCAGAGAGTCTTATAGACTCATAATGGGAAGTAGGTTTCATGGTTGGGATAACGGCTCTGTGTCCAGTTCCCCAAGACAGAGTTCCCTTCCATCCTTTGACATTCACATCTACTGAAACCTGTTCCCTGGCCTATGCTTATCCTATATCTCTAAAGCTGATCAAGAGAGTATTTCTGCCAAGAATAAGTGGGACCTCAATAAGCTTAAAGGTTTTGGCTGCATTGGTTCAGGGGAGTTTGTTGGACCAAAAGAACCAATGAGCCTGATCAGAAAAACCTTTAAGTCCCACGGACATTACAACAACTGAAGTAGTCTGCAACAGCTGAAGACATCAGCTGATAACAAGGTCTGAAGACAAAGTCTGAAGTGAAAGAGCTGAAGACAAAGTCTGAAGTGAAAGAGCTGAAGACAAAGTCTGAAGAGAAAGAGCTGAAGACAAAGTCTGAAGACAAGAGCTGAAGACAAAGTCTGAAGTGAAAGAGCTGAAGACAAAGACTGAAGACCAAGTTTCAGATGATTGTCACAACAGCTGAAGAAGACCTCTTCAGTAGTTGTGATGGTTTCCTTTCAGTAGTTGTATTTCCTTTTCTGTACTTGTAGTTTCAGTAGTTTTATGTTTCTTCGTGTACTTAGAATACTTGAGATGTTCTCAGTTGTTGTGAACATTCTCAGTAGTTTGCTTACTTTCAGTAGTTTGTAATAATTCTGTTAGACGTCACTATCAAGTGACATCAGCAGACGTCACATTCCTTTATATAAGGAATGCTGACCTAATTGTAATCGGTGCAGCTTAGGAAAACCTAGCAGCCGCCATACCGAAGCATGTGTGCATGAATGTTATTATCCCAATGCAGAAAACCCTATTTCTATATAACCGTGTACTGTTCCATTGAATATTTATTGTGTTCTTGCTATATTTGCTTAATTCTGTTCTAATTCCGCTGTGATTAAACTCTAATTGATCAAACTTAGATCACTGATCCTAACAAGTACTGCTTGGGCGCATGAACACTATACAGGCACATGTACCAACACTTAGGCGCCTGAGGGCCAATCTTGGGAGCATGACCACTATATGGGCGCATGAGTTAACACTTAGACTATTTGAGCAGTAGGCGCATGAGTAACCTTGGGCGTATGAGAAACTATCAGGCACATGGCAACTATTGGGCATATGACGAAGCACTTAGAAAATATTTGGGCAATTCCCTGGGCGCATGAGCCCTATTTGGGAGCATGACCCACACTTAGGCACTTTAAGTCAAATTTTCAGGTGCATGAGCTCTATTTGGGCGCATGACCAACTGTTACACATATTTCAGACTTATTTTTCAATCCAATCTACATACTAACATGTTCTAAGCTTATATCCACCATTCTAAGCATCAGGAACACACACACAATCATAAACACAAACATAAACACACATAAACATTCAGATAGATATTAAATAGTTGTAAAACATTTCAAATCATGCATTTTCAGCCCCAAAAAGTTTAAAACACATAAAAAACGGGGTCTAGAACTCACCTAATGCAACCAACAAGTAAAACTCCTCAAAACTTGTGTGTACGAGAGTTCAAACACCTAAAACACACCAAAATAAACACCCAAACACATAAAACACTTAAAAATCGGTTTTAAGGATGAAAACCCAACAAAACCGAGCCAATTACATAAGAAAAATGCTTACCTTAGAAAATCAGCTTCTTCTTCCTTGAATATCCGAAAATACAGCTTCTTCTTCTTCTTCTTCTTTTCAGTCGAAAAGCAGATTGTGGATGTATACATGGGCGGCCATACTCAAATATTAATAGAATATTTGACTTTTGTACTTTTTACACATAGCCCCCTCCACTTTGGCTCCTTTTCATTCTCTTCAAGATACTTTCTTTCCTTCTTTTTATTACTTTATTTTCTTTCATTTGACAAGAAATTTCGGGTGTTACAAGTCTACCCCCCTTAAAGAGGTTTTGTCACCGAAACCTGTTACTCTTTGAACAACTGTGGGTAATGCTGTCTTATTTCTTTTTTCGTTTCCCACATGGACTCAGAACCCTTCTGGTGTTTCCACTGCACCCGCACAAGTGGAACCACTTTATTTCTCAGTCTCTTCTCCTTCCGGTCGATGATTGCAACTGGTTGCTTCACATAATTAAGCCGTTCATCCACCTCGATGTCTTTAGTGGTACAATCATATCTTTATCAGCTAAGCACTTTCTCAGATGAGATACATGGAATGTCGTGTGAATTCCACTTAACTCATAAGGCAGTTCTAACCGATAGGCCACCTCTCCCACGTGTGCGATGATTCGGAAAGGCCCTATGTACCTTTGGCTAGCTTACCCCTTTTCCTAAACCAGATGATCCCCTTCCAAGGTGAGACCTTCAACATGACTCTATCACCTACGTTGAACTCAATCGGTCTACGCCTTTTGTCGGCATACGACTTTTGTCTATCTTTCGCCGCCTTCATAAAGGCTTTGATCTTCTCCAACTTCTCCGTCGTAGCCTCGATCACCTCAATACTTTCCAACTCCTTCTACCCAATGTCTCCCCAACACACGGGCTTTCTACATCTTCTACCGTATAGCATCTCATATGGTGGCATACCAATGCTGGCATGATAACTGTTGTTGTATGAGAATTCCGCTAATGGTAGGTGATCATCCCAACTTACTCTAAAGTCGATCACGCATGCTCGAAGCATTTCCTCGAGTGTCTGAATCATCCTTTCAGACTAACTATCTGTCTGGGGATGGTAAGATATACTGATGTGTAGCCTCGTCCCCATTGCATCATGAAATCTTTTCTACAACTTCGATGTGAACCGGGTGTCACGGTCTGATACGATAGACACCGGCACACCATGACGAGCTACAACCTCGTTAGTGAACAGATTCGCCAGTCTCTCGGATGAATACGTCTCGCGGATTGGTAGGAAGTGAGCACTCTTTGTCAGACGATCAACAATCACCCATATGGTATCGTACCCTCGTGCCGTACGAGGTAATTTCATGATGAAGTCCATGGTGATGTGCTCCCACTTCCACTCGGGTATATCCAACGGTTGGATCTTCCCATAAGGCTTCTGATGCTCTGCCTTCACTTGCAAGCAAGTAAGGCACTTACTCACATACTCTACTACATCGCACTTCATTCCCGGCCACCAGTAATCTTTCTTCATGTCTTGATACATCTTGGTAGCATCGGGATGAATGGAGTATCAAGTTTTATGAGCTTCATCCATAATCCACTCCCGTAAACCTCCATAACTAGGGATCCACATCCGCTCGAAGCGGGTTCTAACTCCATGGGTATTTTCTCCCAACTCCGTGACTAGACCTTTCATCCTTTCAGAGTTAAGGCGGTCTTCTTTCAATGCCTCATTTTGAAATTCTTTGACTTGGGTCATCACGTCAGAGGTCATCAACAGTTGATAAGCTTTCACCCGATTGGCTCTGGTCTCTCCTTTCGACTAAGGGCATCGACCACTACATTAGCTTTGCCCGGATGGTAATGGATCTCACAATCATAGTCTTTGATCAACTCTAACCACCTCCTCTGCCTCATGTTGAGATCCTTTTGCTCGAAAAATACTTTAAGATTTTGTGGTCCGTGAAGATTGTGCACTTTGCCCCGTACAGGTAGTGCCTCCAAATCTTTAGTGCGAAGACCACAGCCGCTAGCTCCAAATCATGAGTGGGATAATTTACCTCATGGATTTTTAATTGTCGGGACGCATAGGCTATTACCCTTCCACGTTGCATCAACACGCAGCCCAGTCCCGAATAAGAGGCATCCGAATATACCACTAAATCTTCGCTCCCTTCGAGTAATGTCAAGATAAGAGCTTGAGTTAATCTTGCCTTTAACTCCTCGAAAGCATCATCCTGTTCTCGACCCCATACAAACTTCACCTCCTTGCGAGTCAATTTAGTCAAAGGTGAGGCTATCTTGGAAAAGTCTTGGATAAATCTTCTGTAGTAGCCCGCCAGACCTAAGAAACTACGAATCTCAGATGGCGTCTTTGGAGACTTCCATTGCATCACCGCCTTAACCTTCGCCGGGTCCACCATAATTCCTTCAGAATTCACCACGTGACGCAAAAATTGAACTTCGCGCAACAAAAAAGCACACTTGGAGAATTTAGCGTACAGCTTCTCTCTTCTAAGTGTCTCCAAAACTTCGCATACGTGGCCGACATGTTCTTCTTCGCTCTTTGAATAAATCAAGATATCATCAATAAACATAATCATTGATTTATCTAACATTGACTGACACACTCGGTTCATCAAATCCATAAAGGCAGCTGGCGCGTTAGTTAGACCGAAAGACATAACGAGGAACTGGTAGTGTCCATAACGCATGCGAAAAGCTGTCTTAGGAATATCCTGCTCCTTAACCTTCAACTGATGGTAACCAGATCGGAGATCTATTTGTGAGAACCAACTGGCACCTTGGAGTTGGTCAAACAAGTCATCTATTCTAGGCAGGGGATATCGGTTCTTCACCGTTAACTTGTTCAACTCTCGGTAGTCGATGCACATCCTTATACTACCGTCCTTCTTCTTGACAAACAAGATCGGAGCACCCCAAGGAGAGATACTCAGCCGGATGAACCCTTTGTCCATTAACTCCTGTAGTTGCACCATCAGTTCCTTCATCTCCATCGGAGCTAATCGGTACGGTGCTTTGGCGACGGGTTGAGCACCGAGTGTCAGATCAATCTGAAACTCAATCTCACGATCCAGTGGTACACCTGGTAAGTCTTCTGGGAACACGTCCGGAAAGTCACACACAACTAGTACATCAGACAATTGTGGTACTGACGCGCCCACATCCTTTACGTAAGCCAGGTAGGCACTACATCCCCACTTCATGCACTTCTCTGCCACCGCCATCGAAATCACCTTCGAAACAATAGTAACGCGATCACCGTAGACCGTCACCGAACTTCCATCGGGCGCAATTAATCGAATCATCTTCTTGCAACACATATATTTGCCTCATAGGCTGCTAACCAATCCATCCCTAGTACTACATCAAATCCGCCTAGGGGCATCACAAATAGTTTAGCAGAGAACCTATGGCCTTCTAGTTCTATGTCACAATCTTCTATCATATCAGAAATTCTGGTAGACTTACCAATAGCAGTTTCTACATCAAATGGCTCATCAATACTTCTACTACTAACAAGAAACTTAGGACAGAAAGTAGTAGAAATGAAACTCCTACTAGAACCAAAATCAAATAATACAAAGGCACAAGTTTGGTTTACTAGAAACATACCTGACACGACATCGGGGTCTACCCTGGCCTCCTCCCGGGTCATCGTGAATGCTCTAGCGCTTGCCCTCTGCCCTTCATTCTCCATCCTCTTCTTCGCCCCGAAACTCTCGGCCCTAGGCCTCTTGCAATCCCTGCTCAAGTGACCCTCTTCACCACAGTTGTAACATTTTATAACCCCATATACTTTTGCCACGTGGCCGGGCTTCCCACACTTGAAGCATACATTCGATCCCCACTTGCACTCACCAGTGTGCTCCTTCCCACATTTGCCACACCTTTTCATCCCCGAGCTTAATGACCCCGCTCTTTGGTCATCCATTCTCATCCTCTTGTTGTTTGGAGTAAAACCACCACGTCCAACCTTTTCCCACTCCAGTGCTTGTCACCACCACCAGTCTTCTTCACCTCCACCACACCTCCTCTCTCTCATCATACAATCTACCTACCCAGGTCTACTACTGACCAAAAGGTATTCAGCCGGGCAGTAATCAAATGCCTGTGGATATCAGCCGGCAACCCCTGAATGTACCTCTTGATTTTCCTTGACACCGGCGTCACCTGATCCGGTACCAGCCTCGCCATTTCGTTGAACTTGGTGGTGTATTGCTGGTGGGTCATGGTTCCCGCCTCAAGCTATAGGAATCCCTCTCAATCTTATCAAGCTCTCTATGAGGACAGAACTCCTCGATTACCATATTCTTCAACTCTCCCCATCTCATCTTTCTGATGGCTTTGCTGCCTTCGGCTTGGACAATATTGTCCCACCAACACAAAGCCGAGTCTACAAATGAGTGAGTGGCGAACTTCACATTCTAGTCCTCCCTGCACTCACTAATCTCCAGCACCACCTTCATCTCTCTTACCCAGCAGTGTGCAGCGGCAGCGTTACCGTTGCCATCGAAAGTTGGGGGTTTGCATCGTTGGAATGCCCCATAACTACACCCCTTCGTGGTTTCCCTTGCTTCCACCTCCTTTTCATCACTGGAGGTTACCATCCCAGCATTCAGTTCCTCCTCCTCACCATGATCTCCCTCATTCTCCCTTCTTCCATTCCTCTTCCTTCTCTCCTCCTCCTTCTCCTTCTTCTCATCTTCCCTTACAGCCTGGATAACTTCAGTCACTACAGACGGTAGGATCGTCTGCATGACTTGGTGAACCTCCTCAACCACTGCCTCCTTTACTGAGGCTCTCAGTTTAGCACTCTCATCACCACCCTCCGGGTGATGAAGCTCGGGCTCAGCTGGAGCTGTCTCCACAGTCTAAGTCTTGTTCCTTGTGGCCCGTGGTCTACCACTACGACCACCCTGTGTTCCACCTCGAGAAGCCTTAGACGATCTTCCACCAGCCATCCTCTAAACGCTATAAGATTCAAACACCAACACGGTCATTCAAGGTAATAGCTCAGTTTATGTTAAGTATAGTAAGTCCCTAATTACAGTGGCCAGTTGTGATTAGCCACTTACTTTACTCTTCATCCCCAGAGCATTTCCTATCCTGACTATATTAGTATTCAAATCAACTAAAAGCACATAAATCAGATAGCACACGCACATAATACCGGTTATCATTAAGAAAAGAATTACCTGATGGCACGTAGCTACTTGGGCTGGCATCCCTCCATTCAGTCCCATTCTCAGTTTAAGTTTAGGTTTTGAAAATATTTACCCATTTCTCTTAAACTTTGGCTCTGATACCAACTTGTAAGGCTACGTTCCCGGAAACCTCACAGTTGGTCAATCATAGCATTATACATATAAAACATTACACATTTCATAAAATTTTGCAGCGGATCAAGTTAACAAAAACCATACATCTCATTAATAATTACTGTTGCTAAGTAATACATCATTGTTTCTTAAGTTACAAAAGACCTTTTAATAGCATTACAAAACAACAATATCATTAAGATCGAACGGATGCCAGTCTTCCCCGACGAGTAGCTTCCCCCGCGTGCCATCCTCAGCAATAATTACCTGCCAACTGAAAATGCATAAAATCAGCGTTGCTGAGTGAGTTCTAGTTTTAAAACGTTTAAAATACCTTGGAAGATTTATATATGAAAATATCCTTTTCAATAAAATATTTCCTTTACTTTTGCACGTGAGCATATATCATATATACATCAAGGTATAAACTTATTATCTTTTATTATCGTATGCATTCGTTCGTTTTGTACTTTTCATTGTCTTTTACTATTTCTAGATCCTGACATAACTTTACCCCCATCGTTGGGCACAAAGCCACCTCATTCTTGGGGTTAAGTGACAAGGACCTCGTTTCGTACGTATGGATCAATCACTAAGACTGATCCCCCTGTGTGTGAACCCTCATGGGTTAGCCAAGATCGCACGCTATATTACACACAGTTGAGCTAGCAACTCTCAATGAGTTGTGAACCTCCTTAATCATTTTGCTTGCAAGACTTTCATTCATTTCTTATATTCCACATTCATTATCATTAATCTTTCATTTTCATTATGATAATACTTTACGTATACGAGCATAAACACACCACGTAAAGCCACTTAATAATACGTATTAAGGAACACAAGAACAGCCCAAAAACATGCATAAAATGAACAATTAAAAACATCAAGTCAAACCAGGGTCAAAACCCTAAAATTTTGATTTCTCAAAATTCCAGAAATTTTTCTAAGTCTTTAGGCGCATGAGTACTATGCAGGCGCATGAGTACTGTTTGGGCGCATGAACACTATACAGGCGCATGTACCAACACTTAGGCGCCTGAGGGCCAATCCTGGGCGCATGACCACTATATGGGCGCATGAGTTAACACTTAGACTATTTGAGTAGTAGGCGCATGAGTAACATTGGGCGTATGAGAAACTATCAGGCACATGGCAACTATTGGGGCGTATGACCAAGCACTTAGAAAATATTTGGGCAATTCCCTAGGCGCATGAGCCCTATTTGGGCGCATGACCCACACTTAGGCACTCTAAGTCAAATTTTCAGGCGCATGAGCCCTATTTGGGCGCATGACCAACTGTTACGCATATTTCAGACTTATTTTTCAAATCCCATCTACATACTAACCTATTCTAAGCTTATATCCACCATTCTAAACATCAGGAACACACACACAATCATAAACACAAACATAAACACATAAACATTCGGATACACATTAACAGTTGTAAAACATTTCAAATCATGCATTTTCAGCCCCAAAAAGTTGAAAACACATAAAAACCGGGGTCTAGAACTCACCTAATGGAACCAACAAGTAAAGCTCCTCCAAACTTGTGTGCACGAGAGTTCAAACACCTAAAACACACCAAAATAAACACCCAAACACATAAAACACTTAAAAATCGGTTTTAAGGATGAAAATCCAATAAAACCGAGCCAATTACACAAGAAAAATGCTTACCTTAGAAAATCAGCTTCTTCTTTCTTGAATATCCAAAAATACAACTTTTTCTTCTTCTTCTTCTTCTTCTTCTTTTCAGTCGAGAAGCAGATTGTGGATGTATACATGGGCGGCCATACTCAAATATTAATAGAATATTTGACTTTTGTACTTTTTACACATAGCCCCTCCACTTTGGTTCCTTTTCATTCTCTTCGAGATACTTTATTTTCTTCTTTTTATTACTTTTCTTTTCTTTCATTTGACAAGAAATTTTCGGGTGTTACACATTTGGGATTTAGGATTTACAAATGATTTAAAATGTTGTATATTTAGTATATAGTTTGATTAAATAAAATAGAATAAGTGATTTAAACTCAAAAATAATGATTAATAATAACTGAAATAAAGTAAATACATATAATTAAAACATTTAGTCTAAAGCATTTCAATGAATATTAAAGTGTGAAAAAAAAATAATTAATTATGTTATAACTTGATCAAAATAGTTAATTGAATAATTAACTATTTAAAGAAATTATATTTATGATAAATTTTGAATCAAAATAATTTGAAATAACTTATATTGTTTTTATCATAATTTTTATAAATTTTAAAAATTATAAATAGATTTATGATATTTATAACATTTATAACCTTTAAAATAAAGAAAATAAAAGTTACAATTTACTAGAATTTATAGAAATTAGTAATTAAATTCTGAATTAATATAAATTAGCAATATAGTTTTTATTTCATTATATTAATATGATAGTATTTTGCTAAAATTTTAAAATAATTAAAAAATATGTTTAAAAATGAAATGGGGCTTACGGGGGTTGAACCTAGGTCACAGGTCCCCTTTGTATAAGCTACTTGTTTTAACCAGTGGACCAATGCCTTAAATCTAATTTAAGACCCTTAAACATATTTCAAAACATTAATGAAATAAAACCTCAAATTGAATAAACCCTAGAATCGATTTTGATTTCAATTGAACCCTCAAAATGAGTTGATAATCGAATTAATCATGGGACTTTTGCTTCCCACATGTGATCGTGTGTGTGAGTGTGTTTGATTTACCTAATTAAGATCAATTTAGTAGTGGTATGATAAGGCACGGTCGCGACATGAACGAGATCGAATCCTCCAGGATGATGATGTTTTGATGAAATTAATCACACAAAAAGCTTCTAAGGGTGTTATGATTACTACCCCTCAACCAATTTCGATTAATAAAGCTCAGAAGGTGGATGCCGGCTAAGTTGCAGGTCGATGAAGGAGATGGTGATAGAACTCCATGTGAGCATGTGTTTTAAGTGGAATTAAGAGCTTAGGGAGCTTAGGAGTATCGAGTAGAGGGTTTACCCTTAATTATAGAGGTTCAATTTGTTCAGTTTCAAGTCAAATGGTTTCAATGCTTTGAATGGGACTCCGGTTTCGAGTGCACAACCATAACAACTTAATAAATTTAATTGAAATGGGTATTGGGTTTGAATCATACATGTGAGAATCAGAGACCGTTTAATTTGATTCAAGTCAACGTTTTAGAATGGTTTAATGGTCGTCGGAAGCCGCCGGAGATGTGTGGTGGCCGACGGGGGGGGGGGGGGGGAGGTCTTTGATGTTTAAAAGGGTTGTTAATTTCTTCTGCAAACATTTTAAACCAAGTTGTTAAAATTACATTTTAAACCCTGGGTTTAGAAAACTTATTATTCCATGTAAAAAGTTTATAACTTAAGTTTCAAAACTTACAATTTAGACCTTAATCTTTTAAAACCCTAACTAAAAAAATAACACAAATTATTTATAAAATATATATAAACTTTATAAATTTGTTTAACTTTGAAGTTTAATTATTTATTTCAATTTTAATAATTAAAACTCATGAATGACAAATAAAACTTTATAAAATTATAAAACTTTATTTTATAAATTATAAAATTGTTATAAAATAATTAAATGATATAATTAATGAAAATCAATAATACAATTCACAAAATTAGTTAAATAACATATTTATTTCTTTTGAATAACCAAATGTATAAAATAGTTTAACTAATGTAGTTGATTTTCATAATTGACCTAATGTGTTCGGGTTTACATTTTCAAAATGGGGTAAATTTTACAAAATCCTCTAGCTGTACGGGGTAACTTTATAATAAAATCCATCATTATATGCTCTCATTTCCATTCGGGAATGTTCAATGGATGAATCTTTCTGTATGGTCTCTAATCATTAGCTATTACTTACAAGAAAGGCAGGCACTTGCTTACATAATCCACTGCATCACGCTTCAACCCTAGCCACCAATAATCCTTATTCATATCATGATATATCTTTATGGTAGCTGGATGAACAGAATACCACGTCATGTGAGCTTTATCCAAAACTTTCCCTCTATGGTTCCCATATCTCGGAATCCACATCTGTCAAAATCTAATTTTTACGCCAAGTGTGTTTTCTCTCGGATCCATGAGCTGTCCCTTCATTTTATCATAATTGTATTGATCCTCTTTTATGGTTTCCACCTAAAAGTCTTAGATATGTTGCATTATATAAGGTGTTACTATCAACTGATAAGCTTTCACTTGAATCAGCACAAGTCTCTTCTTATGGCTTAAGGCGATAGTAACTATATTGGCATTGCTCGGTTGATTATGAATTTCACAGTCATAGTCTTTAATTAGCTCTAACCATCTTCTTTACCTCATATTAAGATCCTTTTTTAATAAGTACTTTAAACTCTTATGATGGATGAAGATGGTGCATTTCGTTCCATACAGATAATGCCTCCAAATATTTAACGTGAAACAGCTGCTAGTTCCAAATTATACGCATAATTAACTTCATGAATCTTCAATTGCCTACAATCATAGGCTATAACCTCTCCTCAGTGCATCAAAACACAACCTAGTCCTGAATACAAAACGCCATAATAGACCACCAAATCCTTATTCCTTTTAGGTAACGTAAAGACGGGGCTTGAGTTAACCTTGCCTATAACTCTTGGAATGTATTTTCCTGATCTGTAGCCTATTCAAACGTCACATCTTTTCGGGTCAGCTTCGTTAATGGAGAGGATATCTTGTAAAAGTCTTGAATAAACCTTCTATAGTAACCTACCAAGCCTAAGAAACTGTTGATTTTGGATGGCATTTTTGGGGAGTTCCATTTGATTACATCTTCTACTTTAGCAAGGACAACCATGATCCCTTTCCAGATTAATAACATGGCTTAAGAACTGTACATTTGCGTAGCCAAAATACTCATTTTGACAACTTCACATACAACTTTTCCCTCATCAATGTTTCTAACACCTTCCTAATATGATTCGCATGAACCTTCTTGCTTTTTGAGTAAATCAAGATATCATTGACAAAGAAAATCACTGACTTGTATAGTGTAATTTACATTAGTGTAAACTTTTTTACGTTTACGAATTTACACATATACACAAAAGAACATATTTTTTGTATATGTGCAATGATGTTATTCCTACAAAAAATTAACGATATTGATTCATCTTGAAAAGTTAACACAGTTATCGGATTAATAGAGTGTTAACATTTGAACCTTACCCTATAAAGGGTTAACAAACATAATAATTTCGATTCATCCTACTTCAACAAAATACACACCATGGTGATGAACAATCATACCTTGATGAAGTAGATGATGATGATCATCATAATCATGATAAAGCTCTAAAGAATGATGATGATGATTTATGTATGTACCTTACGTATATATAATTAGCAAATAGAAGAATACATCTTCTAAATGAACCTATGATGATACATATATGCAAGCGCACTTTGTTTTTTATGTGGAGCAGGGCACTAAATGTTACATATATGTACCTCTTAATGTTACATAGAAACATTTAATATTTATTTGGATCACTTGTTCTTCTTAATATTTTATTCTTATTTCTTCTCCATCGTAACACTTTGTTCATAATGTGATTAGTATACGAAACATACGTATCTTACATTAATTTTGTTGCTTGCGTATAAGGAACATACGTATACGTACGATGCCATGTTTTTTTTCTTAGTAACCTAAACCACCAAATAAAACTACACCTTATATGCTTACATATATGTAGCAACCATTCTTTAGTATATAAACAAACCCTAATCGTATTACTACACGAACAAATACATACCTATATGCATACATATATAGACCATACGTATACTTACTAGCTATCCATTTGTTATGTATCCTTAAATTTTAAAACCTCTTAAAATTATGTATTTTATTTAAAAGATTAAGAGATTAGGAGAGATATTTAGGGATCATAGAGAAAATGTTTTTTAAGAGATTTGGTAATCATTGATTAATGAAAGTTACAATTACAAATATGATTTTTCTATTATGCCTTCTACACTTAATTAGGCAAGGTTTTTTTAGACGAATTTAAAAATGTTATGCTAAATTATGACCATTGATCGATTTGTTTAATGGTTATGGTCTAGTTTTCTTGGTTTTCATTTGATTCTCCCTATATATATATATATATATATATATTATATATATATTATCTATATATATATATATATATTATGTATGTATATATATACATATATGTAATATATATATATATGTATGTATATTATATATATGTAGTATAATATATAGATGTATAATATATATGTATGTATATATATATATATATATGTATGTAATATACTAGTTTAGAAACCCATGTACTACACGGGTTGAATAAATATTAAAACTAACAGATACGATATATATATACACACACACACATACACATATAAAGAGCGAGAAGAGAGAGAGAGAGAGAGGAGAGAGAGATTGAGAGAGAGAGAGATTTAGAATACAAGCTCTTTTCTCTCCGTATAAAATGAGTGAAAATATTATGCGAGAACACTTGCCTAAAATTATCACACAGATATAAAATTATCATGCATAAATACCTCATGTGATTATTCCACTCTGCATGATAATTTTATTTGTGTGCACCTCTCGCGTTATAATTCTTCCATAATATTTTTTTTCATGATAATTTTATACACTTCATAATTAAAATGGAATTTGTATCTTAACTTTACCTACGTATATAAGGAAGAAGGTACTATATATACATACATATATATACATTATACATACACGTATATATATATATATGTATATATATATATTATATTATATATATATACATATAGGGTCAGGATTATTACAGAACCACTTTTTATTTTCAGAACCAAAAAACCATTGATTTACATAAATATAAATTACGAATCATTAGATTTACATAAATGTAAGTTAAAGTTGATAATATTTAGTTGTTTTACATAGTTTTTGTTATGTCTGATTACACATATGTAAAATATATGAAATATCACCAAACTTAATTTATATTTATGTAAATCAATGGTTCTGTGGTTCTGAAAATAAAAAAAATGAATTTGTATCTTAACTTTACCTACGTATAAGGAAGAAGGTTACTATATATACATACATATATACATATATACATACACGTATATATATATATATATATATATATCTATATAATATATATAGATATATATATATATATATATATATATATATATATATGTATATATATATATATATTATGTATATATATGTATATATACATATAGGTCAGGATTATTACAGAAGCACTTTTATTTTCAGAACCAAAAAAACTATTGATTTACATAAATATAAATTACGAATCATTAGATTTACATAAATGTAAGTTAAAGTTGATAATATTAGTTGTTTTACATAGTTTATTGTTTATGTCGATATACACATATGTAAAATATATGAAGTATCACCAAACTTAATTATATTTATGTAAATCAATGGTTCTGTGGTTCTGAAAAAAAAAAAAGGTTCTGTAATGAACCTAACTCATATATATATATATAATATATTATATAATATATATATATAATATATATATATATATATAATATATTATTTTTTTTTTGAATAGCAAATTTTTTACTCATACTTCAAAATTACACTAAATTACACCATGTCTCGATTCAGGTTCCACTTCCCTTAAATGACAAGACTCTACCAAATGGGATAAGAAAAGTTACTATATATTCATCACATAATACATAAAAATTTTAATTTGTCGTTTACGGAATAGTTAATAAATGTTGCATTTATTAACCGAAAGTAGCTTACAGTGTGTTTAACTTTACAACTTCGTAGGCTTGTATCAGAATGATTTATATTTAATCATTTATAATGTGCATTAATAATTATTACTTTAAAAGGACAAAAAGTATCAAAAAATCGTGATCACGAGTAGAGTTTAACTCATAATATTATTTTTCGTTAAGCAACATTTTTTACAGCTTTACTTATAAGATTTAAACCCTCATCATTTTAATATGACATCATAATTTAACGTTTTAATATCATTAGACTTCAAACCATTTAATAGCTCATAATATTAATTTTGTTTTTTAACGACAAGTATCAATTAAGCTAGTAAGAAGCTAGAAATGAATACGAACACCAATCGAGAGATATGTAATAATACAACAACAATTACATGTATAATACAACAACAATTACATATGAAACAAAGAGTACGCCATTGCTCCGGTTCATGTCCAACTTTGGGTGACGATTTCTGATCCACAAGAATGAGATGGATTTAATCGTCCCAACCATCGAATCCACGATGCCTTTTTTTTAATGGACCCATTCGTTTCTTGACTTCCAAATCACCCAACAGGAGATTGTTATGATTGCCTGCAACAAATTCTTCCTTTTATTACTGCATGGTGAATATAAATGGATAGATGTCGTTAAAATCAAATGCAAAATTGAAGGGATTTTAACCCATTGCCCGATGATAGCACATAAATTATTTGCAATATCACATAAGGTGAAAACATGGCCAACAGAGTGAATCCAATCAGGACATATAATCGTAGGGACGTTTATACCCCTTCTCGACAATTAATAATATCTAACCTATTGTCATAACAATTAATAAAAAGACACATGTTATATACTTATATTTATATTATAAAAAATTGTGATCATATTATCTGTATCTTTCGCTTGACTTTTGAACTTGTTTACATTATTTGTATCACAAATGTAACAAGTTTTGTGTTCTTAAAAACATAAAATATTCTAATAAAAAATAAAAAATGGAACTTTTTATTAGAGAAAGACGGCGAAAATTTCGTAACTTCTTCGGTTTTTCTTCTTGGAAAGGAAAACGTGCATAGGAAGGTGCTAGGCAGTCATTGCATGAATGCTTTGACTCTTCACTCCTTTCTTAATAACCGTGATCACATGGTCTCAGTTCATTACTTTTCTAAAAGCTTAACTTTTATAATCACATATATTTAGTCCTTCGATTTTTATTGTATAAATATTTTTATAAACGTAATAATAAAAATGTTTTTATCTTATTTAGAGTAAATAACGATTGTGGTCCTTGTGGTTCGGTCTTTTAACTCTTTTGGTACAAACAAAAAATCTTTTGACATCCCCAGTGGCGGAGCTTGGATATCTTTATAAAGGGGGCGAAGGCGAAATTAATTATTTTAAGAGGGCGAACTCGTTATATATGAAAAAATTTACACTACCGTACTAAAAATTTGTACTACCGAATAAAAAATTAGCAATACTAATGAAAAAAAGAGGGGGGGTGGGGGCCCCTCCTAGCCCCTAAAGAGCTTCGCCCATGGACATCCCAGATCCTGACGTTGAATTGTATAAAAATTTTAGCCACTAGCTATTAACCCTATTAGTTTTGTCAGTTAAGTTCAAGAGCATTTTGTTATTTTTAACTCCTGTTTTAATAGTTATAAAGTTATTTAACATTAATAAGACTAGGGGAGAGATTAAATAAGAACTCTTTTTTTTTTTTGTTAAAACTCTAGAAAACAATGAAAAAGAGTAAATAACGAAAACATAATAAAAAAATTATAAACTATAAAATAACATAAAAATAAAAAATAAATACACAAAAATGTTTATCTCGTTTCCTTCTTTCATAAAAAAAATAAAAAAGCTTTTATAAAAAAAATCTTGTTTTTTTACGACATTTTTTTAACAAATGTGTAATACCAACCGGATTTACACATGTGTATAACCGGATTCACACATGTGTATAACTGGATTTACACATGTAAATAATGGGTGAACGAGTTTTTTTAAAAATACATCAATATGGTAGACGTTGGAAAGATAAAAAATACTGAAATTAATAGTGAAATGTTTTTGAAAAATGATATCATGAAAAAAGTTGTAAGCATTTTAAAAAATATATGAAAATGTCATGTGACTTGTATGTTTTGTTGAATGTGTGTCTCATATGTAACTATTTAAACTAACAAAAACCAACCCAAGTTTAATAAGTTTTTAATTGTGTATTTAACAAATATTAGCATTTTTTAAAAAAGTTTTTGGTTATTTTTATTTTAATTTTATTGTTTTATACTATTTTGATTATTTTCTAATAAGACATGTTTTAAATACACAAATAAATACGTCTTTTCCAAAGTATGATTTAAAAAAATGATTTAAAAATAAATGACTTTTTTACATAAAAAAAGAATGATTTTAAAAGAAATTTTAAAAACGAACTATTATAAAAAGAATGGTTTAAAGAAAAGATAGAATCGTTCATTTTCTAAAACTGTTTTATTCAAAATCTCTGGTTTTAAACTTTCCTTTTTAAATTCGTTCTTTCTTAATCCGTTGTTTTCAAAATCGTTTTTTTAATCGCTAGTTTTAAAACCATTCTTTTTAAATCGTTCTTTTTAATTCGTTCTTTTTAAACAGTTCTTTTAAATCATATTTGCACCATTTTTTTAAAATCATTGTTGTTTTAATTTTTTTTTTTAAATGAAACACTTTAAAAGACAAATATTTAGAAAGCACGCTTTTAAAAAATAAACGGTAAAAGTTTTTTATAAAATGAACAGTTTTATGAAACAAACACTATTTTAATAAACTAAAGGTTTAATAAATGAACAACTTTTCTTTTTAAAATTTTTTTTGTTGAAAAATACTCATTTTTTAATTAAATCATTATTTTTGTAAAACTGTCGTTTTGTAAACTCTTTCTATGGAAAAACACATATATATTTGTATATTTAAAATATTTTTGATTGAAAATAATCAAAAAGTAAAGAAACAAAAAAAATGCCAAATAAATTAAAAAGATAATGCTAAAACTTTTTAAATATACAATTAAAAACTTATTTAACTTCGGTTGGTTTTTAGTAGTTTAAATAATTACATAAATAACCTTTAATGTTAACTAACTTTCAAAATGTCCCTGGGTAAGAAAGATCAAATACCCTTGCATTTAACTAACAAGACTAACATAGTTAGTGGTTAGAGGTCAAAACTATTATTAGACGCAAAGTTAAGGTCTGATATGTCAAAAGACTCGTTTTTAGGCCAAAAGAGTTAAATAAAACAAATCACAATATCAAAATAGTAATTTACTCTCTATTATATAAGGATAAAAATACGTGGATGGTCCTATTTGCCCATATTAGTCTTTGATTTCTAATTTTCACAAAAATACGTGAAGTGTTACATACAACCAGTAGCAAAACTCAACGTCTAACACCGTTTATTTGCATATTAATCTGTAATCGGTTACCTAACGATTCAATTTCTGCTAATCCATCAATTAATCAGTCAAATATCAAAATCAACCAAAAATAATAATAATCGGTCAAATTAGGCAAACTTTGGTCAGATTTGGTTGAAATCGACCAACAATCATAGAAATCGGTCAAAACTTAGTGAAAATTGGTCAAAATTGAAAAATAATATATATATATGTGCAAATTAACATATAAAATTTCAATTTGATTCGTCCCTAGTAGGTACCCTACTTCCGACTAACGCCTAGCCATTTTTACAACCATGCCTACAACCACTAAGACCTTTTCTACAGCTAGGGTCCATCGTTATCTCGAGAAAAGTCGGTATGTATAACGTATGGTCACTTGTAACCCAGCTTACCTTGTTGTTCTCGACTACCTTGCTACAAATTTGTTTCCTAAAGTTTCATTCTCTCTTCGTGGTGTTCGATCTTCTGAACCTTAGGCTAGTTCTTCTGCTATAAAAGTCCCATGATAATAAGTCGAAGGAGCCTATAAAATCTCCGTTAAAAGCATCAAAATCACCGAAGACAGTGTAGAAGTTGGTGGTTAGATTTCATTTCCTTGATGGTATTTCTTTACCTGTTTGTGTAAGTAGGAACGCAATTTATTTTGGTTAGGACCATTTTTTTAGTTAGATGTATTGAATCCCATTGTTGGTTCTAGGTTTTTTAAGAACAACGATCTCTTTTATTCAAAATGAAATTAGAATTTCTTTATTATAGGTTGGAGGGGTTATTTTGGCTAGTGATGGTGTCGATTTTGAGGTGACTAGAGGGTTATTTTGGTGTTATAAGGTTCGAGAATATCGTCATAGATAAGGTGGCTGAAGATTGGATGGCTGTTGCTAGTGAAAGCACTTGAGAGGGAGGTGTTCGGTAGGTTTAAAGTTAGTTGGGTCCGACTTGTTTTAAGACTTGTTTAATATTTAAAACTTTTGGGATATATGAGGATGATGCTAATAAAAAATTATGCTTGACTTATTTAAGTGTTGGCTCATCTCTAAGTAGTGGAGCTAGCTTAACACTACAAGATATCAGAATTCACTACTCAACTGTATCATCGATTTCCTTGTGTTTTCTTTTACTTTTATGCATCTAATTAGGGAACTTAATCATGGAATGTTACTATTGTAAGGTTAATAGCTCTAGTATGTCATCGATCATGAACCCTAGTATAACAAAGATTCATTATAACTTGTAATACTTCTGTGAAATATAAAAAGATTTTGAAATCCTACTTGTGTTCTTATTGTTAAATATATTCTTAGTATTTATTTATGTTTTAAAACAAATAATTAATAGAGATTCCAAAAATGGTTGCTACAAATAATTAGTATTATAGCTTTGGCTATAGATTTATTAATTTAATCATCTTCAAATCATTTGATTTCTATTAGATATTCTTTCATATTATTCAAAAATGGTTGCTACTATAAAGTTTAACATTGAGAATGAAACCACAAGCAAACCTCCATGTTTATTCCTTATGATTATGATATATGGAAGATCAGGATGGAAGGCTTAATCAAACATCAAGATCACATTATATGGAGTTCTATCATTGAATGACCCACATACCTATGGTCAAAGCTACTGGAGAAGAAGGTGATTTGATTCCAAAGGATCCATCAAAGTAGTCTGAAGAAGATTTTAGTTGAACTAATATTGATTTCAAGGCTATTTAGTTGATTGAAATGGTGATTCCAAAATTACCATTCATAGATTCATGAAGTACATGACTACAAAACACTATGGGATGCTCTAAGAAGAATGAATGAAGGGATCAAAGAATTGAAGGAGAATAAGAGAGATGTGCTAAAGCAAAATTATGAAAGCATCAACTACATCAGAGGAGATTCTATGACTGCTTAGTATATCAGATATGTTCAACTTGTGGATGAATTGCAAATAACTGGGGTGAAGATTGACAAAAATGATAACATCAAAAAGTTTGCCATATATTTGGAAAATATACACGGTTCTAATCCAAAGAAATAAGAAATTAAAGACACTACAACTTGGAGAACTGTATGGAATGCTTAGTGTATGCATACCAGATGGAGAATGATGCAAACAATGAAGAATTAATATATAATTTTCATTTATCTAAGATTTATAAATTTACATGCACCTATCACTTATTAAGCTCCTATTTATCACCTACCCACTCACCACCTAATTCCAACTATCTCATACCGAGTTCCATTGATCACCTATCGTAAACCTTCAGCTGCATATTCATCTTGAGCATCACCATTCAGAAGCACTAGCCCAACATAAGCTAACTCAAATCCATCTAATGGAGCTTTTATGATCGGATAAACAAACTTCTTCCAACTCTCAAAAAAGGATCAGCACCGTATTCATCCAAATGATTTAGAGGAAATAGATATTAACTATCAAATAGCTATGATCTCTTTCAAAGTTAAGAAGTTTCAAAACAAAACTATAAGGAAGTTCCAGAAGGGAGCAGGTCTGGTTTTGTACTAAATAAAAGCAAGCTAAAATACTTCAACTATTAGACGAGTCATTTTGCTTAAGAATTAAAGCTCCATGAACACATTTAGGATCTACTAATGTTGCACCTTCTAAAGCATACGGTTCAAACACCCCAAGCTCAACACATTGCTATTGTGGGCTTATAACAAGACCAAATTTATAGGATTGAAGAGTTTATAGTAGTAAAAAATTCTTTAATGGCAAATGTATCAAGCTTAACTAACAAGGTAAGAGGACATATATGTACTTCTAAATGAATTGCCAAAGTCAACTTGTATAGAAAACACAATATTTTAATGTTAAAAGTTTTAAGTCTATTCAGATCCTAAAATCTATTTTTTAAAAGGTTGATATTGCATATGAAGAAAACATTAGAAATTTTAGAAAAACTATATGATCTTTAAAGCATGAATAAACAAATCTTAAACCATAAATTTATGACCTTTTGGTAAAGTTGAAATCTGCTACGGGTGAACTAACAATAACTTAATCATATGCAGAAAAGTACTCTTGTCAATCTAATAAGTTTAAAAGTTATTTTCCGTAAATGAAAACTATTGAACTCTAGCTATGCTATTGAATGGCTTCATGATTTTACACCTATATATGCACCAAAATGTGATTATACGCAAAGCGTATAGATTTGAAAAATGATAAAGAAGTTGAAGTGGAACATATGGACATCTCACAAGATGTAATCATTCAAAGTAAGAGTAGTATTTTCTTATATCAATACATGATCACCAATGAGGAACCTAATTCTAAGAAAAGCTGTAAGAAACAATTGTGAAAAAAAACCTTTTTTTATAAATAAAATAGTCTTGTGTTAAAAGACCATCTAAAAGATTTGAAAACAATTCCTCTATTGCATCTGATGAATATGTAAGTTGTTCATTTGAGGT
This sequence comes from Flaveria sonorensis, assembly GCA_025506505.1. Classification (NCBI taxonomy): domain Eukaryota; kingdom Viridiplantae; phylum Streptophyta; class Magnoliopsida; order Asterales; family Asteraceae; genus Flaveria; species Flaveria sonorensis. The sequence goes on along the minus strand of CM046433.1, from coordinate 17,789,074 downwards.
TTCATTAAAATGGATCTCAACACCCATCTTAATTTTAAGTTAAGGCTGATATTGAGGAAGCTACAATTGCTGGATGAGGTGAAAGAGATCGAGAAAAATATTAGAACCCAAACAAGATAAATAATGTGAAGAGAAGGAAGAACACAGAATGCTTAATGTGTGGTGATTGAGATCATTATTCCAAGACTAATTGCTACAATCCAAAGAATATGGATCATAGATGGCTGAATGTTTAGAAAAACATACAAGATAGAAGGAAGCAAGAAAAGAAGAACAATAATGTGAATAACGGTTGTTCAAGGTACATGACTAATGAATAATCCATGATAAATAACATTAAACATTACGATAGAGGATCTGTTTCCTGTAGTAGTGATTCTAAAGGAGGCTACGCATCAAAAGAGGATGATCAATTAGAACCGGGAAGGTAAGCTTTAAAAGGTAAATTTATGAAAGAAACTGAATTACAATCTGTTGTGTCATAAGTGTGTGATCTAAAGTATGACATGTTCTCCCACAATATCAATGCGTTGTTCTACCTCATAGGTTCATAATTCCAAATGACTAAATTCAATTAAAAGAGCCCAAGAAGGACAACATGTACATGCCTGATATGAAAAATATAACTCTCGTTAGGAATGTATAATATTTCATGTCAAATGCATTTGTTGATGAATCACCATTTTGGCACAAACGATTAGCTTATGTAAACTACAATAATATTAACAAACTTGTCAAAAGTAATCTTGTAAATGGTTACCAAACAATAAGTTTACATGTGCTGATTATTGTGTTGCTTGTCTCAAGGGAAAGCAACATAAGTCTCATCATAGAACGAAAGAGATGAACTTAGTCACTACTCCATTACACCAACCGTACATGGAATTCTTTGGTCCAAACATGTGTAATAGTTAGGTAAAAAGTCATACTTATAATTATATATAACATTTTAGGTACAACTAGGTGTTCTTCCTTAAAAGCAATTAAGAATGAAACTTAAGAAACCTTAAAGTCATTCATTTTGAAAGTTAAGAATGAAATTGGTCACAAGTTCAATATTATCATAGTGATTAAGAACATGACTTTCAAAACTATGTTCTTGATTCATATTATAAAGGGGTAAATGTATCATTATGTAATATTATGCTCCTAGAACTCCACGGCAAATTAAATAGTATTGTTGAGAGAAGGAATATAAGACTTATTGAGGTTGCAGGAATGTTGTCTGACTCTAAGCTACCGATAGAACATGAGGAAACTTCTTATGAAATTGGAACAAATAAGACCATACATTAGGTTTCTAAAACCATTTTTTATGGGCATCATCCTAGATACCAAAGATCATTAGCCAAGTTTGTTGAGGATCAGTAGATGGATAGTTTATTGAATACACTTCATAAGCCAAAGCTTATAGAGTATATAACAATGATGATAGGATCATTGGGAAGATTGAGAATGTTATATTCAACAAGCATACCTCTAATGAACCTGCCATAAGTCCTGATTGGTTGTTGGATCTCAATGAGTTCATGATATGCTTGGAGTGGTATATAAATATTGATGATTTTACACGTAACTTAAGCTTTAGATTTATAACATTGTATTCTATGTTAGCACACCCATCATATCTATTAAAGCTTTGCCAAGATATCATGCATTGTCCAAGTATACAATCATTGTCAAAATTCAAAAGATATGTGCAATAAAATAACAAAACAAAAGTAAATGCAAATAAACATCAATCACAATAACGAGTACTCGGTTTTGACTTCCTTAATGATACAATTAACTTCATTATGTGGATTCTTAAAAGATCATTACTTTTTATATAAAAAGATCTATTTTACTTACATAGTACAACGACCCATTCAGGAATTCAATAAACCAAGCCTTTTTAATAAACTCAGTGGTAGAGTAATCCCATGGTAATATGTAAGCCCTCAGTTCAAACCCCATAAGGGGCTATGTTTGTTTGTTTTTTTTTCAGTCTTCCTATTCATATGAAGAAGCGATATTCTTAATAGGAATAAAAAAGCAACCAACTGTATAATCATCTTATGAGTTATAGTATATTAGTGATAATGAATCATGATAATTGAATCACAGTAAATATTCCTATTTTCAATTAGGCCAATGAAATCCATTGTAAAGATTAAAATTTAATAAAGGAAAATAAGTGAACCCGACCCATTGAATTATGACTATATCCACTATTCTAATACTCAAATTTATTAGAGATGAAATTGAAAAATTTTATGAAGATTATGACATGAAAACCACCTAAAGTCGTTCCATGAAGTGCAATAATAATGTATGTGTTAGTGCCATAAAAAGGAGTGACTTCGACTAAGGTTATCGACCCCCATAATAATTTTGAAAGTTTCCATGAATTATGACATGACATCTACCATAATGTTGGAACTAAAGTATCAAGTGCATGATTTTAAACAAGGGGTTTGTCCCACCAGTCACTGTAGATCCCTTGGTTTGATACTATTTTTCCAAAGGTAGTGGTAGTGATACAAACCAACTGTCATACTTTGAGTGTAATACCTCTCCGTGTATGGCAAGTACTTCTAAAACTAAATGCATAAATTATAACTTTTACTTTTTAGTAGGTTAACATGCTAATTCTACAAAGAAATTGTAAAACATAAATGTTAACAAACATAAAGTTATTGACTTGGTTCAAAGGTTTTAAAAGCTCACTTTTGATGTAAAAAGATCATCACTTGTAGTAACTAACACAAATCAACATTAAATCTATACATGAATTTAAAAGATCAAATAAGGTTCATCTTACCCAAGTGAGTTAAGAACACTAGCCAAGCATGGTAATATAATAAACAACAAAGATCAAACTTGTATTAACATAATCAAACATCACTACAAGATTTGAAAAATGTTGGATATGATTCTTGGAATTAAAGATGAAATCTATAAACTAAACTAATCTACTTATTAAACTAAGGATATGAGATGGAATGATGTGGTAGAATTGGAAGAAGTTTTCTTCAAATGAGTCAAAAGTTGAATTAATAGAATGTCCATAAGGTGGGCCACAACGTGTGCCTAATTGGGCACGACCCTGTTGTCGGGTACAACTTTGCTCCACTACCATGCATGTAAGAGCTTTTGACACCATAAGTGACCATGGGAGCGAGGTACTAGAAGCATAAGACTTAGTGGAACGTAAGGAATGACGATGTAGTACCTGCAACATGAGGGCATGGTAGTCAAGGATGATATGTCTTCAAGTGTTAGAGCACGAGGGCGTGTTGATGAGGCATGACTTGTGCCTGAACTACCTTCTTGATCATTTCTTTAATTTTCATCTTGTTTTTTCTTGTATAAGTGTCTAGGGGTTAATTCATCCTGAAAATTTAAATTAAACGAATTTAGACTAAAATATCATAATATCGTCAAAGAATCAATTAAAATAGGATCTAACTGATGTAAAATATATGTATAAATTTATGCATATCAGTTCATAAATGCATTTAGTTATTTAACTGAGTAAATTTTCAAAACTTCAATAAGCAATCAAGTAAGAAATGAAATATATAACAAGGTAAACATGCCAAGATCATTATATGATGCTCCTAAAACATCTACCCCACAACCTACATTCATGAAGATATTAAGCAAACAGAAACTCAATTGATAAGACTGATATCCTATCACACCCTCGCTGATAGCAGAAGCATAAGGATGCGACGAACGAAATCATCATAATAGATTGGGGATCACGATGTCCCTCGACACATAAAGAACTAGTACCAATAGTAGTCAGTTCCATAACAAAATTCCATTAGAGCACATACAAAGTAAAAAGTTCCAAACCTGAACAACCAAGGTAGACACGCTCGACCAAGTATAAAGAAATCCAACAAACAATCCAAATTAAACACAAAAACATTGTCCAAAAACTTTTCAGATTTATTACAACTATCATAAGAGGAGTCTTATTTATAGTATTTGAGTCCAAGCACTCTAGTGTTATTACCTAAAAAGACATGCTTTAAAAGGTCAACGTACTTTGGTGAATTCATAAGTTTAAATAGTCAAAATAAGTTTTCATGTAAGTCAAGTCCAATAAATGTGTGTGAATAAGTATATAAGAAGTCATAGATACCAGCATAAACTCATGACCAATCCTAATAAAAAACATGCCCCAAGTATAAGCACAAGTCCAACACAACCAGGTTCTATTCACCCAAGGGTACATCTACTCCAAGTCAGTCTTAGCTAGCATAATGAAAATAATAGTGGGGGTGTCAACCCATTACATAGTCATGATTTAGAACACATGGACTTAAGAACAAGAGCACACTCATGAAAGACATCTAGACTTAATATTATGACCCCAACCAAACGCGTCAGCCTAATCCCTAAACTAAAGTAAAAGACTCATCTTAAATGAGTAAAGAATGAGAGAGATATGACAACTTGAACATGGACAAACATTCTGCCTAAAAATTCAGATTTGACCATCAGTTTTGTTTAATGTGTTAAGAGGACCAAACGATGTGTGATTAAGGTGACACACCACTTAGGTTAGTTAGAGGACTCTTTGAAATTACTTTAAGACATGAAATGTTACCCAAACGAACTTCGTATGACCAAGATATGACATGTATAAGATGACCCAAATTGCTAAGATCATTCTATCCAATTCCCAGCCTTCGTCTATTCTAATCCTATTCAAGATTTTTGACCACGTTTGACCCAGGACTCATCCTTTTCACTTATTTTATATTTTAGTTGACTTATTCACTCATCTACACCAATGATTAACCATTGATTTCAATATGGTCTTATTAAATAATGTTTTCTTAATATTGGTTTGTGTTTTTCACCAATTAACAGAAAAATCCAATCTATGCATGTCTGTACCCGTTTAATGACTTGTCACACCCCCGTTTATAGCGAAAACCCAAGAATGTAACTGACGAGATTGTCATAACACATTGATAGTTGATAGATATGTATTAAATGATGAAAACTAACGTGTCATGATGTCACCGGACACAAATGGATACTTGTGTTGTAGTTAGTAAATTCCACAACAAACATAGTCAAACAAGAATATCCAAATTGAATCCCACAAACCGGGAACCAGTAAAGGCCAACACATCCACAAATGATAACATAAAATGTAACACAAATGTTTGAAATGCTAGAGCAAGTCTATTATGAGATCCTTAGGGTCATCTCTAAGGCATCAACTCTAGCTATCTTCGATGATTGCTATTACCTGAAAAGATATGCTTAAAAGGTCAACACATGGTTGGTGAGTTCGTAGGTTTAAATAATGAATAAAAATTGATGCTGTGTATAAGTTTGTTGGACATAAGTGTATACAGTTATAAGTAAGCAATATCACATGTAAACATGAGCCTCACAACTAAACCTATGATGTACACACAAATCTTGTCGGAATATATTCACCCTAGGGTCTGTTCGTGACCACTATCAGTCCCAACTAGTATACCAACAAACAAGGGTGGGAGTGTCAGCCCAATAGTACTATCAATATCTGTCCGTCGGCTCCAACACCGGAGTTAAATAGTTGTGAATAAAGAACCACATACAAAACTCATGCATGTACCAGATATAAACTTGCAAAATAGTAACACATAGTCCCAAATGAATAATTGCTATTATAGCAAGGAAATGGGTTGAGCATACTTTTCCCCCTTGATGTTGTAAATCATTGTAATAAAACAGGGCCACAAAACTCACCTTCAAATAGTACGGTCCACATCCCACAATACGCAAAGCAAGTACTAAAAGTACAAATCACAAAAGGATTACTAAAGAACAAAGTGACCAATATGATTGTAAACCTTGTAGCCCAGTCCTTAATGCCTATCAAGGTTTTTATTTTATAAAAATATGATTTACTAATAGAACAGGTCCAGTCTTGGGTTTAAACTTTAAATCTCGCCACATTTAGGGTTTCAGTTGTCACTTTATAATAATTTATTATAGCCCTTCAATGAACATCTATTAGTCCATATTCAATGAATTATTGATATTATTAACTTATTCTTTAAAAAAGTTATTTAACCACTTTTAACTACAAATCTCGCCTTTATTTGATTATTTGGTTTCAAATCCTTAGTTTTAAGTTTATCAAAATATTTCAGCATGTAGAGCTGATTGCGCACCAGTTTTGCATAAACGGTTTGGAGGTCGAAACAGTAATGAAACATTGCATAATAGGTATCATTTAAAAGATAAGACTTTAAATTAAACTCCAGAAAAGGAATCATCTCCATTGGATAAAATATTAGAAAGATATGACTCGACGAACACAGACTGAAGCAATCATCTCCATGTGGTGAGTGAAAGGGGTATACATGTAGATCCTTCAAAGATTGAAGCAATCAAGGATTGGCCGACGCCAAAAACTCCTACTGAAGTGTGGCAATTCCTTGGTTTGTAGGGCTATTATAGGTGATTTATCAAAGTATTCTCAAAGTTGGCACAACCTTTGACTGCCCTGACTCAAAAGGGAACTATCTATAAATGGGGCAGCAAAGAGGTATCAGCATTTCAGGCGCTTAAGGACAAACTCTGTAGTGCGCCAATTCTAGCTTTGCCAGAAGGGACCGATGATTTTGTAGTTTACTGTGATGCATCCATCCAGGGTTTGGGGTGTGTACTGATGCAACGCAACAATGTTATTGCTTATGCATCTAGACAACTCAAGGTGCATGAGAAGAACTACACAACGCATGATCTGGAACTAGGAGCTATAGTGTTTGCCTTGAAGATCTGGAGGCACTACTTATATGGAACCAAGTGCACGATCTATACAGATCATAAGAGCCTCCAACACAAATATGATCAGAAAGAGTTGAATATGCGGTAACGACGGTGGTTAGAATTGCTCAATGATTACGATTGTGCAATCAAGTATCACCCGGGTAAGGCTAATGTGGTAGCCGACGCCCTCAGCCATAAGGAAACACCGAAACTCCGTCGGGTGCGTGCATTGCAAATGACCATCCATTCAGACCTACCAGTACAAATTAAGGCTGCACAATCTGAGGCCTTGAAAGTTGAGAATCTGAAGGCAGAATGCATGCGGGGCATAGAAAAACAATTAGAGATAAAGACTGAGAGAATCCGTTATTTCATGTAACGGATCTGGGTGCCAAAATATGGGGATTTACGGGAGCTGGTAATGGACGAAGCTCATAAGTCACGTTACTCAATTCATCTGGGTTTAGGCAAGATATACCAAGATCTGAAAGAGTTTTACCGGTGGCCGAACATGAAAGTTGAGATTGCCACCTACGTAAGCAGATGTCTAACTTGTTCTAAGGTTAAGGTGGAATACCAGCGACCATCCGGTTTACTTCAGCAACCGGACATTCTAATATGGAAATAGGAGCAGATCTAGATGGACTTTATCACAAAATTACCTAGGACTCCCAGCGGATGCGATACCATTTGGGTTAAAGTAGATCGCTTAACAAAATCCACGCACTTTCTGGCAATCCGAGAGACTGATTGAATGGAGAAGCTGACACGAATTTATTTAAGGGAAATAGTCTCTCAGAATGGTGTGCCAGTATCTATCATATTAGATCGTGACGCTCGGTTCACTTCTCATTTTTGGCAATCCTTGCAACGGTCATTGGGAACGTGGTTGGATATGAGCACTGCGTATCATCCGCAAACCGATGGCCAGAGTGAGCGTACAATACAAACACTGGAAGACATGTTGCATGCCTATGTGATCGATTTTGGCAGAAGTTGGGAAACTCATTTACCATTGGTCGAGTTCTCCTACAATAATAGTTATCACACCTCAATCAAAACTGCACCATTTGAGGCACTGTATGGACGTAAGTGCCGATCACCTATCTGTTAGGCAGAAGTTGGAAAAAGCCAACTTACGGGTCCTGAGCTTGTGCACGAGACGACTAAGAAGATCGTGAAAATTCGTAATCGTATGGCAGCGACACGTGATCGACGGAAGAGTTATGCAGATAGACGTCTTAAACCATTGGAATTTCAGATTGGTGACAAGGTACTTCTAAAGTCTCACCTTGGAAAGGTGTAATCTGGTTTGGGAAATAGGGAAAGTTAAATCTGCGCTATGTGGGACCATTTGAGATTATCAAAAGGGTTGGTCCAGTAGCCTATCAGCTGAATTTACCTAAAGAGCTCAGTGGAATACACAATGTGTTTCACGTATCAAACCTGAAAAAGTGCTTAGCTAATGAATCATAAATCGTACCTTTGGAGGAACTGGAAACTGATGAACAGTTACGTTTCATTGAAGAACCGGTTGAGATTATGGATCGAGAAGTCAAAACCCTAAAGCGTAGTAAGATTCCTATAGTACGCGTTAGGTGGAATTCAAAGCGTGGACCAGAGTTTACCTGGGAACGTGAAGATCAGATGAAAAAAGTACCCGCAACTGTTCAAAGATCAGGCATCTACTTCTTAAGGTATCATTCTTAAGATATCTTTTTCTTTGAATTTCGAGACAAAATTCCCTTCAACAAGGGGATGATGTCACAACTCTCGCGAAACCTTACAATTCTTCCTTATTGTCTTTGTCTAGATTCACAGAAACTCTATTCTATATGTGTTACAGATCAATGAGTCTCGTGTTCTCTGTTGAACCTGATGTTCTACTTTCGGGATGAAAATTCCTACAACAAGGGGATGATATGACAACTCGAGTCTTCGAGTTAACGTCATTCTTCGCAACTTTATAATTAATCAATTTTACTTGTTTAATAAAAGGGATATTTTTTTTATTATTTATATTTAATTCTAATAATTTACTCAAAATAAACAAAACTTTAATTAAAACCAAACTACAAACTTTATTTAAAACTAAAACTGCAATTTGGGAAAATTTAGGGACCAGTGGTGTAACTTTCACCCAAATCCTATATGTAAGCCGTACCCCCCCATCGGCCATTCTTCAACCGCAACACTTTGGAAACCCTAAACTTCTTCCTCTCATAACCAAGCGACGGCAGCCCTCTCGGCAACTTCCTTCGCGACGACACAATCCCGGAGAATCCTATCTTGTCGATCGCAGCCCTCGTCTATCGATACGGTATGTTCTTTAATCTTGTGCGATCAGTTGTGATTTCGGTTTCGGCTTCGTTTTGGTTTAGCGGGTGCACGGTGCGATTGGTTGTTTCCGTTGTGATTGCAGACTATTGTGTGTGTTGCCATTTTATGCGTTCTTAGTTGTATGTAGGTATGTGTTATTGTGTGCGCGTGAATGTATTCTATGTATATACGATGTGCATGTGTGTGTTCCATGGTTGTGTTTCAGCATGTGTGTGTGGCTTCTTGCGTGTATAGGTATGCTTATATATATGTGTGTGTGTTCTTGCATGTATATATATTGGTACATGGGTGTGTATATATATGTGTAAAATGCTTAAGGATGGGAATATGGGCATTTGCCAGGGGGGGTAGGCACATGGTGGTGTGTATTGATGGTGTGAGTCATGTATGGGGGGGCTACGTGTGCTTGCAGTGGGTGTGATGATGTGTACGGGGGATTATGCATGCAAATAATGGTTATTGGGTTCTGAATGGGGTATGGTATGGGCATGGATGTATGCATGCGTGGTTTTGTTAGTGTATACATGCACATAGAGTGTTGGTTTGGGCGCATGGGATAATGAACATGGTTTGGGCGCATGGAGCTATGATTATGAGTGGGCGCATAGATGTATGAGTGTGGATATAAGTGTTGGGTGTGTTCATATGTATTCTGCATGTATGCTTAGGAGTTTTGGGAGTATGCATGTGAATGGCTGGTGTAGGTGTGTGTTCTTTATTTTGTGTGGGGTGTATTTGTGTGCTTGGCAGTGTAAGAATGTATGGTTGTTTGGGTGATGTTATGTGTGTTCGTGTGTGAATGGGAATATCGATAACCGTCCCTATAACCGAACCATGAACGCGGAACCGTACGACCCATTGTTAATATTTAATATTTAATATTAATTACATAATAACGTGCATCCTGGTTTTTCGGAAACTTAATCGTACGTGCTTTCACTTATTGACTTTTGCTGTGCATTTAAGGTGAGTTTACAACCCCACTTTCATACTATACTCTCTTTTGGGGGAGAGAAACATGTTGTTTTCATAGACTATACGTTACTTAGATTTGTAATACTACGTATATTGGTTTACTATTGTGATACCACTACGCCTCATTCGGACCGTTAATATGGTATTAGCAAGGTGATTGTTAGTAGATCTATTGGGTTTGATAAACCCCGCCCGGCTATTCGTGCTAGCTTGATTGGAGGTCAAACGGGTGAATGGTTAGCCTGTTTTATTGTACTGTGGTCTGGTATCCATAGTCGGGGCATTCAATACATTATTACTGTCAGCTTGGTCGCGAAATTCATACACATAGTGACTTGTTGTAGGCTAGCTACCTACTTATATGCTTTAATTACTAAATCTGAATTCATTACTATTATTTACTATTTTCTGTTAAACTTGTGAACTCACCAACCTTGTGTTGACACTTTAGCATGTTTCTTTCAGGTCCTTAAGGTGCGCACGACTAGAGCATCTCATCTTTGCATACATTCTGATTTCTTTAAACAGTTAAACAATGGTTTTTACAAATTATATTCCTTGGGTTTGCGCTTGTTTTGCGCTGTTTAATTTATAAATGTTTACGCTTCCGCAATTATTTTCAAGTTTACGTTATTAACTATGTTTTTGGGAATTTCAAATGTTATCGAGCAATTATATTTTGTAATTGATGTGTCGTTTGGTGTAACTAGTGGCTGAGATCCTGGTATGTCATACGTTTAACGTAATACCCCGTTAGTGGAAATTGAGGGTGTGACATACCTTCTCAAAAATTTTCTTCTCCCTCTCGGTTTCAACATCAACCACGCTCATCATCATAAGCACCATTTTATCAACACAACATCAACCTTCTTCAACCATCTTTGTGACAAACACTCAAGTTCAAGAACAACCACACCAAGTTGATCATCAAGAGCCTAAGAACAATCTTCTAAACCTTTCTTATACTTCTAATCAAGGTTTGATCCTCAAAAATCTATGATTAACAAGCTTATAAAGTGATATGTGTATATAACATACATATAGATCAAACCCTTTATGTTATAAACCATCAAAACTAGTTACCAATTTTATAAATACTTAATTTTCAATCAAAATCAGTAAGAAAAGATTATGTAACAGAAAGTTTGAGATTTTTATAAAAACAAAAGATTCAATTAAGAACAAAGGGTTTAAAAGTGTTAAAATAATTGTTATTTCATGATTTATTAGGTGAATTACGTTAGATATTTAAATGACTATGATTGTGGAATAAATTTTAGGAATTAATTAGAAAATATTAGAAATAATAATCTGGAAATTATGGAAAAATTATATAGGATATATTAATTTATATGTTAATTCATGGAAATAGAAGAAAAATACCAAACAGGAGATCTGAATTTGATAAAAATCTAGAAAAATTGTATGATGACTCTAACATTATATTGGAATTATAGAATAAATTTCGTGAATTAATTCACTAGTATAGTAAAGTTACATATTTTAAAATGAATAATAAGAAGAAAATCTATAATAATAACAACCAAACAATAGGTAAAAATCATGAAAATTTTAAATATTGAGTAGAACATTGTTTATAATTTTTAGAAATTTTGGAGATGTTTAGCTATTTATGCCATTTAATGTGAAATTTTTAAAATTCCAGGAATTATCCGTAAATAAATACTAGTTGAAATTTATATGTGATAATCTGGATTTTTGGGCATTACTGTTGGTAAACTTTGATAATTTTTAGACAACCATAGCTAATGTTTAGAAATTTGATTTGATTAAAGATATAAATGCTGAAAATTTTAAGAAATAAGATTTATTTCTAACAAATAATTATTTTATAGGAAATATTTGACTTGTTACTGGAAATAAGGTGAGTAACATAGCCCCTTTTTATTTATAAATTTTTGAAGGAAAAAGCATACTGTTTAATTTATTATTTGATGCTAATGTAAATAAAGATTTTTGATAAGAAACTGTCATTTTGACACAACCATTAATTTGGATGAGGAACCATCAAATAATATAGGTAGCACTACTTAGGAATATGTCATCCTGCATCTGCCAGATGAGGGTTGTGATGTATATTATTTGATTCTGTGATTTATATTTGTGACAGTTATGAATCACTTGGCATATAAGTAGGTTTGGTTGTGAATTTGCTTATGTTGCATCATCTAAGAAAAATTTCTATTAAATTATTAAACCTATGGTCTCACCAACTTAATGTTGACTGTTTGAGTATGCTTTTTTTTAGGAAATCAGAATGTTTTATAATTTCGTGTACACGTTCAACATCATCAGTGATTGGCACGACTATATTGGGAAGCTGTGCATATGGGTGGTTATTGATCTATCAGACTTCAGCCTCTTCGTGGATGTTCACGTCCACTACTAGCTGAAGAATAAATGAAATGATAAAGACATGTAATATGAATTAGGATTACTAATGTAAAAGTCTAATTATTAGAATAAATATTGTATAATGTAATCCTACAAATATATGACTAATGGAAGACTTATGTTTAGTTAAATTGTTGTGATTGCATGTTATTATAATCAATGTGTTTTGGACCGAAAAGTTACACCCAAGCATTTCATGCTTCTGTCGGTATGTGACACTTTTGACAAAAAAAACAATGCCTTTTCAAGGTAACAGCTCATATACTGCCCATAAAAATAAAGCCTCTTGAGATAGGTTTTTAGGTTTTACAACCTATTTACTGATATCTCTAGATTATGACTGTTGTCTATTATCAAAAGTTAGATTCTAGTTCGGATTCTGATTTCACATTCAAGCTATCAATAGTGTTTATATATAGGGTGTACCGCAGCTAACCCACCACACTACTAACACCTTGATAGTGTACCAGTCACCAACCATATCTAATTATTAGGTCAATCAACGTCTGAGAACATGTGCCTAAAGCAAGGGTTCCTTTGATTGTTAGTGTAAATTTCTAACGATCTTGAGTTGCCTTGAGTCTGTCTGCGATCCAACCCCTAATCATTCGTCTTTTGAATGATTTATGGTCCAGTCATCTAACTTTACACGACTTCTGCCCATTACATCGGCAATCGACACTTACATTCATTTAGTGCCTCGAACGGTGCTCCTATAAGACTCTCATTGCAGCTATTGTTATAAGGAAATTCAACCAATGGTTGGTGGGTCTCCTAGCTACCTCCAAGTCAATGATAAAAGACATTAACATATCCTCCAGTGTCTGAATAAGTCACTCACTCATACCATCAGTATGATAATGGTAAGTCTCAGTCATGTCCAGACGTGTACCCAGTTCCTACTATGAGCTATGTCGAATTGTTTCATGAAAAGACCGGCACGAACAGGGATAATTGACATAAGTACTCCATGTCTATCCACAACTTCACTAACATAAATCCTTCCAAACTTTTCAATCTCGTACTCCTTACGAATAGTCAAGAGATGACTAGATTTGGTCATGTTATCCACGATGACTCAAATCAAATCATGCTCACTACTAGTTCTTATTAGCTTCGTGATGAAGTCCACAATCATATTTTTTTCCACTTCCGATTCAGAATCTCAAACTGTTTTAATAGGCTAGGTGGCCTTTGATGCCTCACTTTAACATTTGAAAAAGTCAAACACTTGCACACATAGTCCGCTATGTCTCCTTTCATTCCAGGCCACCAATATAATTCCTTATGATCATCCCACCTCTTATTTGCACTAGGATGAACAATATACTTAAACTTGTGTGCTTCGTCCAACACCATTGTTTGCACATTCCCCATAAATGAAACCTAAATCACTTAATAAAGTACAATCCTCCATCGTCTTTTTGTACAAACTATTTTTTAGACCTCTCAAGCCCACGTTCTCCACATTCAGTCCCCTTATCACGTTTAACTCTCTCCTTACAACTCATCACATTCGAACCCACATTTTCCTTTCTGGGTTATACTAGATTACACATTCATAGTCACTGAACAATTCAATCCAACATCTCTATCTCATGTTTAGTTTTTTTTTGGTGAAAAAAAATATGTTGAAAACTCTCGTGGTCAGTATAGATGACACACTTGTAGAACCTAGCGTATAGTTTCTCCTTTTCAACAATTCCAAGACTGTCCCCATATGTTTTTCATGATCCTCCCTATCCTCAAATAAATCAAAATCTCCTCAATGAACACGATGAAAAATATGGCATACACATCTAATTCATCACGTCCATGAACACCGCAAGTGCCTTTGTTAGCCCAAAATTCATAACTAGGAACTCGTAATGTTCGTAACGAGTTCAAAATGCTTTCTTCGGTATGTCATCCACATGTACTCTATGTTGATGATTTCCGATCAGAGATCAATATTCAAAAAGGTACGTCGATACTTGAAGCTGATTGAATAAGTCATTTATCCTTGGCAAATGATAGCGGTTCTTGTCCGTTAGTTTATTCAGCTTTTGACAGTCCATGCACGTCCTGTATGATCCAACCTTCTTCTCGACAGAAAGCACTAGCACCCCATGGTGAGTGAATGGGTCGTATAAAACCCTTACCGAACCACTCCTGAAGTTGATTAGACAGATCTTGCATCTCTAAGGGTGTTAATCGATAAGAAGCCGTAGGAACATGCACCGCCTTATGTACCAGGTCAATCCAAAGGTCCACCTATTGTGAAGTACGTAATCATACCAAATCCTTCAAGAACACTTCTTAGAAACTTCACACAGCAAGTATATCATCTAACTCTTATTCCTCCACCTTCATGCTCGAGATCTGCTTGTTGTCCTCTTCTGATCTCTCACCATACACGTTAAGTGTCTCACCGTTTAACAATGGTATTCAAGCAATCTTCTCACAGTAGATGGTCTTAGCACTATTCCTTGACAATCAATCCATCCTAGTGACCATGTTGAAACTTCCGCGCCCAAATCGTACAAGAACTATTTTCAATGCATGATCCTCTAATAGCATAGTACAGTCCTATATTACTTTCCTAGTCTTTACAAGTTTATCATTAGCCCATTTAATAACACATATCCTCATGACTTGGGTTAAGCCCAACTTAGTTACAAAAGTCAAAGTCACTACGTATGGCTCCTTTTGGGCATCATTGACACCAATCCTGAATGCCTTTCTATTAATAGGGTTGCCATATTACCTTGCCCTGGGTTTGCACAAATTGCAGACTAGATTTGTGTTGTTTTTCCTTTTATTTTTGATTAGCCATTTGACCTTGAGTCCTATTTAACCACAAATATGCATTTCGATAATGCTCCTGACTTCCACACTCATAATGTCAATGTCAAACTCTTGCTTATTTGACCGCATTAATCAGCACAACTCGGTTCACAAATACTATAAAACTCTTTGCTAAGCGTTCCAATTGCTTGAAATTGAAACACACAGGTCATGACATCATAGTCGTGTAGTACAGATTACACTTATTAATCTCTAGACAAGTGCCAGCATAATCCTTCTTTGCCAGCACGGCAGCCACATATTCTTTCATGACCTTGTCCTTCTTGTCTACTTTAACACTAGCTAGCTCACCCTATTCCCTAACATCGTTCTACGTCTCACAAGCTTTCTCGAGGGTCTAATACGAACCATTTCATCAGCTAAAGTACATGTCTTTAGTATTGCACTCTAAATGGTTGGTGGTGCAGCAGCGACCATCATTCCACGAACTGTGGAACCAGCCCCCTGATGTACTTCTCCATCCACTTTGATTTATGTGTCATAAATATGGCACCAGCTTTGCCAACTTATGGAATTGGTAGCGATAGGTGGCATGACCTGATCCCACCATTACTTGATTCCAAAACTAATTATCTATATTTTGCATCTTGTCCAGAAGGTAGTACTCCTCAGTTACTAATGCTTTAAGCCAGTCCAAAGTCATGGCCATCATAACTTTTCTACTTCATACTTGAACTTGGATATTCCACCACGTTAGTGCTTTGCCCACTAATGGCCAAATAACACTCTTTGCCTTTTGATTATTAGCATAGATCTCGATGTCCACATTCATTTCCGTCTTCTCAATGCAATGGGTCAGGGCTATTGCTCTAACTTTCCCGTCGTACTCTTTGGCTTGCATGTCATGAACTCCGTGCACGTATAACCAATCCTGCCTCTAGTGCTATTTCCTTCCACATTATCAGTCTCACCATGTCCAACTCTAATCCTCTAGGATCATCACATAGCCTAGTTCAGGCACATCCTTAGCATAATGAAAATGTTTATGTATAGGGTTCCGCGCAGCGTTCCCACCACACCAATGATATACCAAGGACGACGTCTAAACTGGTTACATGAAATCCATTTACTCCATCAAGTATAATGCAAGAATGTCTCAACAACCAATGCTCCAAGTATTAATATCAGTTTGAACAAAGCAGCATAGGTACAAGGAGTCTCACCTCTCTACTTCAACTCTTAAAAGACCAAGTATATTTTGAACATGTAGTCAATTTTCACGATCACAGAAACAAAAGCGAGAGAAACGTCTCATAGATACTGGGCTAAAATGTCCCAGTATGATTCCCATGAAGGCTCAAGATCTAATTGTACTTGTGTAAGGATAAATGGGATTGGTGTTTCCATACCATTGATTATCATAAGAGCAGGAACTCCAATGTCCCATGTATAAAATGGAAGATTCGTACTAACTATGACGTTATCTCACGAAAGGTTTGCTAGATATTGCATGCACTACAAATTACAATTACGTGTGTACCCGTAATGGTAATTTGCATTGCATGGTCACAGCTAGCTCCTCCTACTAGAGTTAACATGTGTGACATCCGGTAATTTTCCGTTACCAAACTCCGTTTGTTCCGTTAAGTCTTGCATACACGTGTCGTGCACACACACTAGTTGTCGTTGAACGTTGGTGACTTAACAATAATCAATAATGTTAAATTGATGATAATTAAGTTAACAATGTGATTATTAAGTTATGCTTATGTGATTTAAATGTTAACTGTAATTTTATCGCGTAACGTGGAAACGTGTGTATTTACTTTGTAAATCTTGTAGCTTATAAAGATAATACCTATAATTGCTACTACTAGTTTATATGTTTATTATTCTAGTTAAAAACATCTTAAAAGGATGTTAAAAGTCTAATTTTATAAAAATACAAAGTGCAAGGGTTAAAAGGTAATTATGCAAAACTTAGTTGATTAAAACACAAAAACCAAACCCTAAGCACCCTCTTCGGCCGCGACTTCACCTTCAAACACACACACACTTCGATCATCGACCAAGAACAAGCAAATACCACGATTTGGGTTCGGATTCAAGCAATACATCAAGTTAGAAGCATCAAAGTTCCATTCTTTCTTCGAATTTAAGGGTAATTTCGTGTTCTTTGGATGTTTGTAGTTAGCCGAGGGTTTGGGGATCGAAATCTTCAATTGATGGTCGAATGATGCCTAATGGTTGATGTTAATGTGTTTGTTAGATAGATTACATGTTAATTAACGTCAAGTATGCAATAAAGGTTGGATTTTTACAAGTTTTATGGGATTTACATTAAGGCCGAAACCCTAGTTCGAATATTGCAATTGAAAGTCGATTTTTGGTTGTTTGTTGATGTTATTATGTTAGTTAGGTTAGATTGATGCTAGTTAACGTCGATTATGCAAGAAAGCTATGATTTTGGTACATTGTTCATAGGTTACTAATAATAGTAACTTTATTTTGCATGAATTGATGATTGGTTGATGTATGAATGTTATGGATGTGTTTGTGATGATGATTAGATGCTAGATGGTTGATATGAATGTTAGGAATTCAAGAATGCATGTTGTAGTTCATACCTTACTAAAGATAGTAACTTTTGGTGTTGGATGTTGAGGAATCATGATAATTAGGTGTTGTTGATCATGTTTAGATGTTGTCATAGTCTTGAATTGGTATATAATTGATGAATTCATGAATGTAGTGTGAGTTTGATGAATTTGGGATGAACTTTCCCAAAAGGGAAACTTTATTTGTGCAAATCTTTGAATTGGATGATTTGAGCATGTTTGGGATATTAGGATCATGCTAGTGTATTCATGGAATTTCTAAGGTAACTAAATGTGTTGTTTGTGTCGTATGAATGTTTAGTTGGATAGTTATCTGATTTGGCCTGTTTGTGGGAATTCATGGTAATGGGTCATATGGGTATGTTAGGACTATTGTTGGGTTGTATGTTGATCATGTATGATATGCTGTTGTGTTAGTGTTAACGAGTTATCACCTATAATGTCACCAACGGGTCAAACGGGTCAACTGGGTCAAATGTGTCTTGTCTTTCTTAAACTTTGAGTTCCTTGGTTTGTAGAGCACTTAGGGTTTCGTGTTGATTTTGTATACACGTACTTATGTACTCTTGTGTTCTAGGTGACCTTTGAAGGTTGTCTTTTTCTTTCAAGTTAAGCTCTAGGTTAATTCTTGCGCGCATCAGGTGAGTTCTTGCCCCACTCATTTTACATCATCTCTTTTGGGGGAGATAGCATACTGTTGATCACAAACGCTTTTATTTATGAGTGTGTATAATATTGATATAGTGTTGTTTACCATGGAAAGTCCTCACACTTTCGGATTGTTAATATTGAATAGCGGGGAAATCTTGGGTAGTACTACTGGGTCTGACGAGCCCCACCTGTGCGACTCGAGGTCAAACGGGTGCAATTTTGTCCTAACACATATTCGTCACGACCTGGTAAGTCGTGACGGGAGGCAACAAACGTAACACAGTCAGCTTCGATCGCGAAATCACTATGATTAATATTTTTATGTTAATAGACTAGCTATCTATTGCAATACACTACTTATGCTCTGGAAACTATTGATTGGTTTATATTTTAACGCAAACTCTTGAACTCACCAACCATGTGTTGACTTGTTTAGTATGCTATTCTCAGGTTAAGGTTGCCAGTTGCCTAGGAGCACGCACATCAGCATCGTTGAGTTGTCTACATTGTTTGTTTACACATTTGGATTTATTTTCCTATTAAACATTTGTGTTTGCGGCGCGTATGTTTTGCGCATTCTCTTTACATACTACTTGTTTTGAGTTTTCTAGTTTTAAAAACGCTTCCGCAGTATTTTAAACGTTAACTCTGGTTTTGTTTGTTAATCATATAGAGTCGTTCTTGGTAACTAATGACTGAGATCCTGGTATGTCACGCGCCTCGCGGTAAAACCCCGCTCGCGGATTTTGAGGGTGTGACAGATTGGTATCAGAGCCATTGGTTATAGGGAACTAGGTTGCATACACACACTAGACTATAACCGCACAGTTGTTAGTTACTTATCGTTTACTCTCCTTACTGTATACTCATTGGCATACGCAACACGTACTTCGCAGCATGGCATCGTCGTCCAGAAATTTAGGCATGAGACCTGCACGATCTGAATCACCTCCTACTTCTCCCATACCGGATAGGGGATTTAACTGGCCTCGACATCCTTATCCTCCTAGCGAGATAGACTGGGATCAGCCTTTCATACCTCCTGAGCTCGATCCTCCGCGTAACTGGGATTTCTACCCCACTTACATAAACCGTATGGCTTATAGAGAACGCGTACCACCAGTAGCACCTACACGACCTAGGACTAGGTCATCAACCGCCTCTACTTTGCCTACACTTCCTACTTTGAGCATCCCTCTGGAGCAGGCATTTGCAGCCCTAGTAGCCACACTGGACACAGAGCGACACGGATTAGAGGACTCACTGATGAGAACTCTGCATTACGATCTGAGATGCGTCAGCTGCGTTACCAGGTAGATACGCTTCAGGAGCGACTTTCGATGGCCATTGGTGGACATCATACTCTGGCAGGCAACGTGGTAGCACTTAGTGAGCGCATGGACGCACAGGAGCACCATAATATGGAGATCGATAATAGGTTTGCTGAGTTAGAGGCACAGCTAGCAGCACTCCAGATTGCTGAAGCTCCTGCACCTTTGGTGGACCCTGATGAGGAAGACCCAGAAGAAGAACCCGAGGAATCCCCCGAAGAAGAACCAGTAGAGATGGATGAGGACAGTGACGGATCTGATGTACTGGACTGATCCTACTTTTAAATGACTTAGACTATGTAGTGTTTCTTTTCTTTGAAACCTATATGGGAAGGGTTGTTTCCCACCCAACTGACAAACTTAAATTTTGACATTGATGGAATATTTTGTGACTCAATTGCAAATTATTTATCTTTGATTATTATTTCTATTATAAATGTTGTGGTTGTGGTGAATGCATTATTTCTTATTGTTTACTGTACCTTGATGAGATTAATGTGTTGGATGTTACTCATTATTGTAATTGTGAATTTTAAAGTGAAATATGGACGCACGTGGACGAGGACGTGGGCGTGGTCGTGGACGTGGCGCCGGAGGCCGTGGAGCCGGAGCCATAAACATGACGCCTGCGGAATTGGCGGCATTAATTAATGAACATGTTCAGGCGGCAGTGGCTGCTGCCCAACCGGGACAACCAGCAGGTAAATGATAACAAAGGTTAAACTAATTATCCTAGTTATTTGTCTAGGATATCTGACTAATGTTTGGGTTGTCAAAACAGGACCACCACCATGTACCTACAAGTCCTTCATGGACTGTAAACCCCATACCTACAGCGGGACGGAAGGAGCTGTAGGGCTTGTAAGGTGGTTTGAGAAGACAGAGTCTGTCTTTGCGAAATGCAACTGCCCGCCTGCTGATCAGGTGAAGTATGCCACCGGGACATTGGAAGGCGCAGCACTTTCCTGGTGGAATGCCCAGGTACAAATGCTGGGTCAAGCCATGGCCAATGAACTACCTTGGGATGAATTCAAAGAAATCATGACTGAAGAATATTGCCCCCGGAATGAAGTGCAGAAACTGGAGATTGAGTTCTGGCAACTCAAAATGCAAGGCTCAGAAATTGAAGCCTACACGACTCGTACTCATGAGTTAGCCACTTTATGCCCAGGGATGGTGAATGAAATGCACAAGAGGGTGGAGCATTATATACGGGGATTGGTGCCTGAAATTCAAAGTATGGTAACTGCTTCTAACCCCACTACCATACAACAAGCAATCCGAACAGCCCACAGGCTGACTGACCAGGCAGTTGAGCAAGGTCGGTTACCCAAACGGGGTGCGGTGGCAAGCGTGCCCGACCAGAAACGCAAGTGGGATGGTTTAAGCAACAAGGGATCGTCATCCAGTAGCCAACTCAACCCCAACAACAGCAGCAGAGTCAGCAACAGCAACGGAAGTTTGATAACAACCGAAGCTTCAACCAGGCGCACTCAAATCAAGGACCCGGCGGGTATGGTGGAAGACTGCCGAAGTGCAACCGGTGTAACTACCACCATGTGGGTCGGTGTGATAACTTCAAGTGTCAACGTTGTGGGAAGATTGGTCACGCAGCCAAAGACTGTCGGGGTGAACTGATGAGAAAGCCACAACAATCACAAGAAACTCCGAAGGGTTGTTTTGAATGCGGGAAAGAAGGCCATTACAAACGCAACTGTCCCCAGCTTAAGAGGAATGGTAATGGTAACAACAACAATGGGAACAACAACAATAATAACAATGGCAATAACAATAACAACAACAATGGTAATGGCAACAACAATGGAGGCAATAACAACAATGGAGCCAAAGGAAGAGCCTTCGTCATTGGCTCAGGTGAGGCTCTAAACGATCCTACAACAGTAACTGGTAAATTTTCGGTTAATGGTTGTTTTGCTACTGTATTATTCGATACCGGAGCCGATAGAAGTTTCGTGTCCACTAGGTTCTGTAGTCTTTTAAGTGATATGCCCTCAGCCTTAGAATCTAAATACACAGTGGAGTTAGCTAACGGCACACAGATTCACGTAACGCATATTCTTAGAGACTGCAAGATAGAGCTTGCTGGTCATACATTCACTATAGATCTCATGCCTGTTACACTAGGAAGTTTCGATGTGGTAGTAGGCATGGATTGGCTTTCCGATAAGCAAGCGGAAGTCATATGCCACGAGAAGATCATACGGATTCCCCTTGGTGAAGAAGTCCTTACGGTCAGAGGTGATAGGAGTGGTGCGGTGATAGGCATCATTTCGTTTATGAAGGCACAAAAGTTGTTACGAAAGGGTCGACTAGCCATATTAGCACTCGTCACAGATAAACAGACTGAGGAAAAGAAGATAGAGGATATCCCCGTAGTTCGTGAGTTTCTCGAGGTGTTTCCGGAAGACCTTCCTGGATTACCACCTCATCGTCAAGTTGAATTCCAGATTGAGTTGACTCCAGGAGCCGCTCCAATTGCGAGAGCACCATATCGGTTAGCTCCGAACGAACTGCAGGAATTATCCGCCCAACTACAAGAGTTGTTGGATAAGGGTTTATCCGACCGAGTTCGTCGCCCTGGGGAGCGCCAGTTCTATTTGTGAAGAAGAAGGATGGTACATTTCGAATGTGCATTGACTATAGGGAACTGAACAAGGTTACTATCAAGAATAGATATCCCTTACCTCGTATCGATGATTTGTTTGATCAACTGCAAGGATCAAGCTATTACTCTAAGATTGATCTGAGGTCTGGGTATCATCAGCTGAGAGTTCGAGAAGAGGACATCTCGAAGACTGCTTTCCGTACACGATATGGTCACTATGAATTTTTGGTCATGCCATTTGGGTTGACGAATGCACCAGCAGTATTCATGGACCTCATGAATCGCGTGTGCAAACCCTATCTTGATCAGTTTGTTATCGTCTTTATTGATGACATACTAATATACTCAAGGACCGAGGAAGAACATGAGAAGCACTTACGTTTAATCTTGGAATTACTTAGAAAGGAACAACTGTACGCAAAGTTTTCTAAGTGTGATTTCTGGATACGTGAGGTACAATTCTTGGGTCATATTGTCAACGAGAAGGGAATACATGTTGATCCTGCTAAGATTGAAGCGATAAAGAATTGGTCTGTTCCTAAGACACCGAGTGAGATACGACAATTCCTTGGATTAGCGGGATATTATCGACGATTCATTGAAGGATTCTCTAAGATTGCACAACCTCTCACAGCCTTGACTCACAAGGGAACGACGTACAAATGGGGTGAGAGTCAGGAATCTGCTTTTCAGTTGCTGAAACATAAATTGTGTAGCGCACCAATATTAGCGTTACCGGATGGTAGTGATGACTTCGTAGTCTACTGCGATGCGTCTATTCAAGGACTTGGATGTGTCTTGATGCAGCGGGATAAAGTGATAGCTTACGCCTCTAGACAATTGAAGATTCATGAGAAGAACTATACCACCCATGACTTGGAACTGGGTGCGGTAGTTTTTGCCTTAAAGATCTGGAGACATTACTTGTACGGTACCAAATGCACCATCTACACCGATCACAAGAGTCTTCAGCACATCTTTGAGCAAAAGGAGTTGAACATGAGGCAAAGACGCTGGGTGGAATTGTTAAACGACTATGATTGTGCTATTAAGTACCACCCGGGGAAAGCAAATGTAGTTGCTGATGCGTTGAGTAGAAAAGAGACTGCTAAACCTCGACGTGTGCGAGCTCTACAACTAACGATTAGTACGCAATTACCTGAACAAATCCGTGATGCTCAAACTGAAGCTCTGAAGGTAGAAAATATGAGTTTAGAAGGGTTGCGAGGTATGGAAAAACAATTGGAAGTATAAGCGGATGGAATTCGTTACTTCATGGATAGACTATGGGTACCTCTACATGGAAATCTGAGAGATTTGGTCATGAGTGAGGCTCATAAGTCCAAGTATTCTATACATCCTGGATCTGACAAGATGTACCACGATTTGAAGGCGCACTATTGGTGGCCTAACATGAAAGCAGATGTAGCTACTTATGTGAGTAAGTGTCTGACCTGCTCGAAGGTTAATGTTGAGTATCAGAAACCATCTGGTCTACTACAACAACCCGAGATCCCTATGTGGAAGTGGGATCAGATATCAATGGATTTTATTACTAAGTTACCTCGCACTTCTACGGGTTGTGATACAATATGGGTTATCGTGGACCGATTGACAAAATCTGCTCATTTCCTAGCGATAAAGGAAACAGACAAGATGGAAAAATTAACCCGACTCCATCAAGTATAATGCTAGAATGTCTCAACAACCAATGCTCCAAGTATTAATATCAGTTTGAACAAAGCAGCATAGGTACAAGGAGTCTCACCTCTCTACTTCAACTCTTAAAAGACCAAGTATATTTTGAACATGTAGTCAATTTCCACGATCACAGAAACAAAAGCGAGAGAAACGTCTCATAGATACTGGGCTAAAATGTCCCAGTATGATTCCCATGAAGGCTCAAGATCTAATTGTACTTGTGTAAGGATAAATGGGATTGGTGTTTCCATACCATTGATTATCATAAGAGCAGGAACTCCAATGTCCCATGTATAAAATGGAAGATTCGTACTAACTATGACGTTATCTCACGAAAGGGTTTGCTAGATATTGCATGCACTACAAATTACAATTACGTGTGTACCCGTAATGGTAATTTGCATTGCATGGTCACAGCTAGCTCCTCCTACTAGAGTTAACATGTGTGACATCCGGTAATTTTCCGTTATCAACTCCGTTTGTTCCGTTAAGTCTTGCATACACGTGTCGTGCACACACACTAGTTGTCGTTGAACGTTGGTGACTTAACAATAATCAGTAATGTTAAATTGATGATAATTAAGTTAACAATGTGATTATTAAGTTATGCTTATGTGATTTAAATGTTAACTGTAATTTTATCGCGTAACGTGGAAACGTGTGTATTTACTTTGTAAATCTTGTAGCTTATAAAGATAATACCTATAATTGCTACTACTAGTTTATATGTTTATTATTCTAGTTAAAAACATCTTAAAAGGATGTTAAAAGTCTAATTTTATAAAAATACAAAGTGCAAGGGTTAAAAGGTAATTATGCAAAACTTAGTTGATTAAAACACAAAAACCAAACCCTAAGCACCCTCTTCGGCCGCGACTTCACCTTCAAACACACACACACTTCGATCATCGACCAAGAACAAGCAAATACCACGATTTAGGTTCGGATTCAAGCAATACATCAAGTTAGAAGCATCAAAGTTCCATTCTTTCTTCGAATTTAAGGGTAATTTCGTGTTCTTTGGATGTTTGTAGTTAGCCGAGGGTTTGGGGATCGAAATCTTCAATTGATGGTCGAATGATGCCTAATGGTTGATGTTAATGTGTTTGTTAGATAGATTACATGTTAATTAACGTCAAGTATGCAATAAAGGTTGGATTTTTACAAGTTTTATGGGATTTACATTAAGGCCGAAACCCTAGTTCGAATATTGCAATTGAAAGTCGATTTTTGGTTGTTTGTTGATGTTATTATGTTAGTTAGGTTAGATTGATGCTAGTTAACGTCGATTATGCAAGAAAGCTATGATTTTGGTACATTGTTCATAGGTTACTAATAATAGTAACTTTATTTTGCATGAATTGATGATTGGTTGATGTATGAATGTTATGGATGTGTTTGTGATGATGATTAGATGCTAGATGGTTGATATGAATGTTAGGAATTCAAGAATGCATGTTGTAGTTCATACCTTACTAAAGATAGTAACTTTTGGTGTTGGATGTTGAGGAATCATGATAATTAGGTGTTGTTGATCATGTTTAGATGTTGTCATAGTCTTGAATTGGTATATAATTGATGAATTCATGAATGTAGTGTGAGTTTGATGAATTTGGGATGAACTTTCCCAAAAGGGAAACTTTATTTGTGCAAATCTTTGAATTGGATGATTTGAGCATGTTTGGGATATTAGGATCATGCTAGTGTATTCATGGAATTTCTAAGGTAACTAAATGTGTTGTTTGTGTCGTATGAATGTTTAGTTGGATAGTTATCTGATTTGGCCTGTTTGTGGGAATTCATGGTAATGGGTCATATGGGTATGTTAGGACTATTGTTGGGTTGTATGTTGATCATGTATGATATGCTGTTGTGTTAGTGTTAACGAGTTATCACCTATAATGTCACCAACGGGTCAAACGGGTCAACTGGGTCAAATGTGTCTTGTCTTTCTTAAACTTTGAGTTCCTTGGTTTGTAGAGCACTTAGGGTTTCGTGTTGATTTTGTATACACGTACTTATGTACTCTTGTGTTCTAGGTGACCTTTGAAGGTTGTCTTTTTCTTTCAAGTTAAGCTCTAGGTTAATTCTTGCGCGCATCAGGTGAGTTCTTGCCCCACTCATTTTACATCATCTCTTTTGGGGGAGATAGCATACTGTTGATCACAAACGCTTTTATTTATGAGTGTGTATAATATTGATATAGTGTTGTTTACCATGGAAAGTCCTCACACTTTCGGATTGTTAATATTGAATAGCGGGGAAATCTTGGGTAGTACTACTGGGTCTGACGAGCCCCACCTGTGCAACTCGAGGTCAAACGGGTGCAATTTTGTCCTAACACATATTCGTCACGACCTGGTAAGTCGTGACGGGAGGCAACAAACGTAACACAGTCAGCTTCGATCGCGAAATCACTATGATTAATATTTTTATGTTAATAGACTAGCTATCTATTGCAATACACTACTTATGCTCTGGAAACTATTGATTGGTTTATATTTTAACGCAAACTCTTGAACTCACCAACCATGTGTTGACTTGTTTAGTATGCTATTCTCAGGTTAAGGTTGCCAGTTGCCTAGGAGCACGCACATCAGCATCGTTGAGTTGTCTACATTGTTTGTTTACACATTTGGATTTATTTTCCTATTAAACATTTGTGTTTGCGGCGCGTATGTTTTGCGCATTCTCTTTACATACTACTTGTTTTGAGTTTTCTAGTTTTAAAAACGCTTCCGCAGTATTTTAAACGTTAACTCTGGTTTTGTTTGTTAATCATATAGAGTCGTTCTTGGTAACTAATGACTGAGATCCTGGTATGTCACGCGCCTCGCGGTAAAACCCCGCTCGCGGATTTTGAGGGTGTGACAACATGTCTTGTTACGTACATAGTGTTATCTATGATTGGAGAATCAAGGATATGGTCACTAACCGAAGGTTAGGAAATCGAAGTTGTACAGAGGAATTGATTAAGAAAGCATTCACTTGGGTAAGGAATAGTCAAAGGAATCCATTTAGTATAGTCCCAAATCCAATAAAGCAGTCATCTGACTTGAGTACGACATGGTTCTTGTCTGTTGGTGTCATGATAGCTAGCGTGTCCATCTCCCAAGGTTCAACTTACAAGATATAAATAAGGACTCATAGAACATAGCTAACTCCAGTAGATACACATAATAAAGGTTGGCTTAATAACCAAAGTTCTTTAAAAATCCTTATAGCCGCACTTATCAATCCAAACCAAATAATAATCAAGCGCATAACGAGAGGACGTCCTTACCTAATGCTTTCTCAAGGCATGCACAGATGATACAATGACCAAAATTTTCCAAATAAGTACATCACAAATAACACGTAACACAAGCTACTCAACACAACTGATAATGCACATAGAACATTCACATGTATAGCTGTACACACATAATCCTATGATGCATACTACATGTGGGTACTTAGGTTATAGTCTAGGTCAAATAATCTACCTAATTCTCTATAACCAATGGCTCTGATACCAATCTATCACACCCCCGCTTATAGCAGAAACACGAGAATGTAACTGATGGGATCGTCATAAAACATTGATAGTTGATAGATATGTATTAAATGATGAAAACTAACGTGTCATGACGTCACCGGACACAAATGGATACTGTGTTGTAGTTAGTCAATTCCACAACAAACATAGTCAAACAAGAATATCCAAATTGAATCCCACAACTCGGGAACCAGTAAAGGCCAACACGTCCACAAATGAGAACATAAAGTGTAACACAAATGTTTAAAATGCTAGAGCAAGTCTATTATGAGATCCTTAGGGTCATATCTAAGGCATCAACTCTAGCTATCTTTGATGATTGATATTACCTGAAGAGATATGCTTAAAAGGTTAACACATGGTTGGTGAGTTCGCAGGTTTAAATAATAAATAAAAATTGATTCGGTGTATAAGTTTATTGGACATAAATGTATACAATTATAAGCAAGAAATATCACATGTAAACATGAGCCTCATAACTTAACGTATGACGTACACACAGATCTTGTCAGAATATATTCACCCTAGGGTCCGTTCATGACCACTGTCAGTCCCAACTAGTATACCAATAAACAAGGGTGGGAGTGTTAGCCCAATAGTACTATCAATACCAGTCCGTCGACTCCAACACCGGAGTTAAATAGTTGTGAATAAAGAACCAAACAGAAAACTCATGCATGTACTAGATATAAACTTGGAAAACAATAACACATAGTCCCAAATGAATAATTGATGTCACAGCAAGGAAATAGGTTGAGCATACTTTTCCCCCTTGTTGTTATAAATAATTATAATAAAACAGGGCCGCTAAACTCACCTTCAAATAGTACGGTCCACATCCCACAATACGCAAAGCAAGTACTAAAAGTACAAATCATAAAAGGATTACTAAAGAACAAAATGACCAATATGAGTGTAATCCTTGTAGCCCGATCCTTAATGCCCATCAAGGTTTTTATTTTATGAAAATATGATTTACTAATAGAACAGGTCCAGTGTTGGATTTAAACTTTAAATCGTGCCACATTTAGGGTTTCAGTTGTCACTTTATATTAATTTATTAACGCCCTTCAATGAACATCTATTAGTCCATATTCAATAAATTATAGACATTATTAACTTATTCTTTAAAAAAGTTATTTAACCACATTTAACTACAAATCTTGCCTTTATTTGATTATTTGGTTTCAAATCCTTAGTTTTAAGTTTATCAAAATATTTCAGCTTGTAGAGCTGATTGCGCACCAGTTTGCATAAACGGTTTGGAGGTCGAAACGGTAATGAAACGTTGCGTAATAGGTATCGTTTAAAAGATTAGACTTTAAATTAAACTCTAGAAAAGGAATCATCTCCATTGAATAAAATATTAGAAAGATATGACTCAACGAACACAGATCAACCTGCTGCCCAGATTCGTCAATTTTGACCTTCATATTTGTTTGTCACGTTTGGAGGACCAAACGATGTTGAAACGACAAGAAACCACTTGGGTTAGTTAGAAGACTCACTGAAATTGATTTTGGACAAAAGTTTTGGCCCATTTGAACTTATTATGAACAATTTATGACCTGTAAAATACGTCATATTTTTCTGACAGCAAAGTGTCCAGTTCATTAGTCTTGTTCCATTGCATCCCAAACCTTAGTATTTGACCATTATTGACGCGAGTACTTAAAGAACGTTTATTACATGAACTAATTGACACAACCTTGAATTAAACACTTAGATTATCACAAATTTTCAGTCCCAAAACAGTTAATTTAGATTTTAATCTTCCGGTTCATATTAGTAGTTAATCGGTACATAGTTTTCATTGCCAACACGTCTATCCATTCAAGAAACAAGATTAATGATTTCAAAAATGATTTATAAGTCCAAGATGTCGATAATGAACAGGTCATCCAAGATTAAAACCCAATTTTGATAGATTGAAAGAATATATACAAATATTGAGAATTAGGGTTATACCGTTTAGAAGTTCCAATACCCGAAACAACTTGATCTTCATGATCCAATGCCCAAAACCATGAACACAAGGTTATTAGATGATGATTTAGAGGTTTGATGATGAAAATCATCAAGAACATGAACAATAGAGACTAAAATCATCAAAATAAACGGTTTTCTTACCGGTAAAGGTGTAAATGATCAAGACTTGACTAAAATCCAATCTTGAATGAAGAAACAACACCAAAATCAACGTTGATGATGATAGATGAACAAGAAGAAGTATGACGGCGGCTAGGATTTTCACTAGAGAGAAAAACTTGGAGAACAAGAGTAGTGAAAAGAAAATAATGAAGGAAAAATCAAAGGGAATCCCCTTTTTTGAGGGTTTGCGGCTAAGGGGGCCCTGAATGGGCCTCCCGGCCCTTTGCTTGTCTCGTCCAATTTTGTCTCACCCTGATTCGCGCGTCATTCAATTTTCACGTTTATAAATTCTACATGTTAATACGATGCCAACGAGCTATTATACGCTATATAAATTATAAAATTTATATTTTTAAATTAAATTAAGTGTATTTAGTAGACTTTAGGCAAAGCCCATTGATGTTTGATTTGTTTGCGTTCTTAAAGTAAGATGCATATTTTACATTTTTAAGTCTTTAGTCCAATTTTAAGCACACAACCAGCATACTAAGTCCAAATCGGTGAACGTCCACTATCACCATGTGGAAGGCCCACTAGCACATATTAAGCTCATAATGCACAGTTCTAGAACTTAGCGTGTCTACACGCGTCTAATGTACTAATCTCATATCAAGTCATCATTAGTCAACTTTCAAGTCAAAGCTCATATTTAGACCAAGTCAAAGTCAAAGAGTCAAAGTCAAAAAGTCAAAGTCAAAGTCAACGGTCAAAGTCAATGATCAATGCACCTATTTTAGGGACGGATGTCACATGAATCCATTAACATTTCTTTAGTCTTTTTATGGAATTTTTTTCTCAAAGTACTAGCAAACTATGGAGTACAACCAAGGAATACAACTACAAAAAGAAGTCACAAAACTAGGATTTACTGGTGCATGATGATCCAAGTCCAAAAATGCACAATCCTTCTCAATTTAATCCTTAATATGATGAACAACATTTTATTAGATGATGAATTTTATGGTCAATGATGAATATCATCAAAAACAAGAACCAAATCATCAAAATAAAGAGATTTAATTACCGTAATGCGTAGTAAACTAAAGATTGAACAAAATCAAGTCTTAAATGCTTGAACAAGACCAAAACTGATGAGAATGAAAGGGAGAATGATTGATGATGATGAAGATATGCGGATGGAGGATTTGTTTTCATCTTTGAGAGAAACTTGGAGAAGAAATGAAAGAAAAAGAAAGCAAAAGAAGGGGGGAGACCCCTTGTTGTTCTTAGCCATAAACAAGGAAGGGGCAAGGGACCCGGGCCCTTGGCCCATCTCGTACAATTTCTTCCTATCTTATTCTGTGTTTTGCTCGATTCTTGTGTTATTAATTTATTTGAGTTTTTATGAGTCTTTCAAGCTATTACTTGATTTATAGTTATTATAATTAATTTTTGGTTGAGTTATGTTGATTTAGTAGACTTTAGACAAAGTCAACCGATGATCTGATTTTGTTTCATTTTTAACGTAAATCTTTATGATCTTATGTCTGTTAAGTTCTTAGTCCCAATCAAGGCACAAAACCATTATGCCAAGAGCAATCCAATGAACGTCCTATAATCTCTATGTCTAAGGCCCATTTGCCTCTATTAGGCTCGTATCATACATTTTAAGTATAATACGTGTCTAAAGCACTAATCATAGTCCAATTCAATGGTAAGTCAACTTTCAGGTCAAAGTCCAAAGTCACTCGCAAAGTCTAACATCAAACTCAACACACTTGTTTACGATGGATGTCATATATCCATCCAAGTAATAATGCTGGTTTGGAACATGTTACTCATATGAAGAAAGTTATTAAGATAAAGAGTATCATGCTAGTGATGATTACATCAATGCATGTGACTCTACTGCAGATAAAAAAATTCCATTACTTGTCCCTAACACCCATAACGAAGGTGGTAGAAGCACTATAGTAGATCACAACTTGGAAGCTCCTGAGCTTAACTTTCAAACCTTAGGTTCAATCAAAAACTTGAAGTAACGCCAAGACTGAGGATCAACAAGTTGCACTTGGTAGTGAGTATAATTGGTGGAAATGAAGGAGGAGCTAAGACAAGAATTAAAACTCTTGAATCAAACATTCATGTATACTGATGGTTCTTGTCTCAATTACAACTTAAGAAGGTAGAAGAAGCATTAAAAGAGAACAACTCGGTAAAAGCAATGTAGAAAAACTTCTATAATTTTAGAGACAAAAATTTTGGATCTCACACGCACTTCTGAAAAGGAAAATTGCAATTAGAAATTAATAGATTTCTATAAACAAGAAGGATAATGAGGTTTAGTGATAAAGAATAAGGGAAGGCTAATGGTACAAGATTACATCTAAAGGGAAGGCACTAATTATGATGAAGTGTTTGCTCTTGTAGCAAGAATCGAGGCAATAACAATATTCTTAGCAATTACTACTTCAAGAAACTCTGAAGTCTCTCAAATATATGTGAAAAGTGCATTTTTGTTTGAAATAATTGATGAAAAAGTGTATGTTTGCCGCCCTTCTAAGTTTTAAGGTTTAAAGATCTAAAATTCCCACACCATGTATGCAAGCTTGATAAGACCCTTTAATGCTGACATCAAGCATCTAGTAAGTAGTTTAAGACTCTCAAACTTCTTGTTGACAAATGAATACACAATAGTTACAATAGACAAAACTCTATTAATCAAAAAGATAAGAGGAGAAATATTGATATTGAAGTATATATCGATGATATCATCTTTAGATCCGTAAGTGATCAGCTCTGCAAAGATTTTCAAAGTCTTTGAAGTCAAAATTTGAAATGAGCTCAACGGATGAATTGACCTTTTTCTTGGTCTACAAGTGAAGCACGCCTCAGATGAAATCTTCATAAAGCAACCTAAATATGTCAAAGATATCTTAGTAAACTTTCACTTGATTTCAAAGTTACCAATACTCTAATCTCTATAAAAACATCCTTAGGCCCTGATTTTAAAGGAAAGGATGTTGATTAACATGATTATAGTATAATGATTGGTTCTCTTACACTTAATCTCTATAAAAACATCCTTATGGACTCAAACTCATATGAGAGACTATGGAATGACCTTCTTGAATACTCCTATCCCAATTGATAAGGAAAATGTCATTTTTATCATGAAAAATCCAGTGAAGCATGCAAAGACAAACCACATTAATATTAGGTATCATTTCATTTGTGATTGTGTTATGAAGAAGTTAATTCTGTTAGTCAAAGTTTAAATGATCAATATATAAATCTCTTCATAAAAGAATTTGATTAAGCAAGGTTTAAACTTAACTCTATGATTGGGATGATGAACTATGACAAATTTGAATTATTTGTCTTTTTTTATCTTTAATTTGTTATTAATAATTAGTCATATCCCTAGTTAAGCTTAGTGATTCCTAACAAAAATTTGAATATTGTGTTTTCTTTGAAACTGTGAATCGATAGAAGGATTGGTATAGAAGGGTTATCACTTTCTTTAGAAGCTTAATTTCTTTAGATATGCATAAACTAATAAACGTTCATCAACTTAAAAAATTCTATATATCTTTAGAATTAAATGTCTTCTTATGACTTAAGAAGATGTTTATTTTTTAAGCCAAAATTTTCAGAAGTTGTTTTATCTTCGGATTCATTTCAAACTCTGTGGGTTTCACTTTTGCACTTCTGATAGATAATGTTTAGCGTATTCTTTTTCTGTTAAAAGTATCATTTTATCCTTACCCACTGGTTCAGATATCAAAATTTTCACTATTCACCAGATCTATTACTTAAAACCCAAACATACATTAAATCATTTTTTACCTCCTCATCACCCGCATTACATTCTAAAAAGCTGCCACTCTCAGTACTATTCAAATACTCAAACTCTTAACCCTTAAATTATTCATCTCTATTATTGACGATCACTAATCTAATGTTCAAACCATGCCACAACATTATTGCATCATTATTATCTACTAATGGTGAATATTTCTGACCTTTCATCCCTTTTTAAGTATGAGCAACTATTTTACTACTATCGCTCTTAACCCCACAGATTATAAGAATCATATCAAATAGTTCTTGGAAACATGTGAAGTAGTAAAAGTAGATAGAACCAAACATCTTAAAGCCCCCATTAGCTATCACGCCATGATAATCACATCCATTTTGCAAAGAAAATAACAATAATACTCTGAAAGTTATGGGATATAAGGAAGAAGCCCTTCATTCTTTAACTTTGGAAAGGGAAAGGTTTCATACAACTAGACATTTTTGTTTTGTATCTTCTTACACTGTTTGTCCAAACAACCTAAGGGTTGGGATCAAGTTCCATATAACTTAGATTTGGCTATTCATTGACTTGTTAAAACTGTCATATACAACTTTTTCAACTTCATCTTTCCAAATCTGATTGTGAACCAAAACTCATCTTGAAGGTTTAAAATGTACCCCATATTTTTACGATAAATTTTAAATTATGAGTTGGGTGAGTTTATAAAACTTGGGATATACATTATGAGGCTGAGATTTAATCACCTATGTTTTTAAATTTAAAAAATCTAACCAAAAACTTTTTTTTGGTAAATTTAATCATTTCTTTACAACAATACTCAGAGGCATGTAATCCTTAGGGTGCAACTTGGTAGTTCCAACCAACGTTGATCCCACACCCTCCACTTCAAAAACCAAATATTACAAAGACATACTCTAAGAAACAAACCCTTGCATGACCCATTGAGTATATGTAGGCTCCTAAATCATAATTTAAAAAGGTGAAGCTGGAAGTTAGGGTCCCAACCAAGCCTAATGTGAAAGCCACACCTAAAATCAAAGGCACAAAGAAAAAGAATCATGTAACTTCTTTTTGTGCATACCCCACCTAAGAATGTAAACCCTCACTCCGAGTCATAAAACTCAAGTGAAAATACCAAAACAGATACGCACATGACTGGAGGAACTTCTTTGGTTTGTTAAGAAGCTATTTATTAGAAACCAGACCACATCTTGGGTCTATAGAAACTGCTCCATAAACACCCATACTTATTGTTCAATACCTAAAGACCAAGGCACATCTTCTCATCAACAGAATGAAACACTATCTCCCTCAAGCCTATCTTTGAAAAGAACAATGTAGAAGGGGCTACCACTACCTTTGACTCATCAATTGGTTAAATCGATA
Source organism: Flaveria sonorensis (assembly GCA_025506505.1). Lineage (NCBI taxonomy): Eukaryota > Viridiplantae > Streptophyta > Magnoliopsida > Asterales > Asteraceae > Flaveria > Flaveria sonorensis. Next base: position 17,754,018 of record CM046433.1, on the reverse strand, counting down.
ATGGTAACATTATTAGGACCCGAACGACGACAACCTAATTTGAGGATGTTTCTTTGGAATCATTCCTTAATAAATTGAAGAGGTTAGACCAAAGTTCCCATCTACTCACAAAGATTCCACTAATGTGGATGAGGGTAGCATGCAAATAAAAATCAATGAATTGATGCCTCTATATACATCATTGGCTATTAAGGTGACTTATCTTGAAAATGAAACAATCAGCTTGAAATAAAGGATCAAACTCCAAGATGCCGAAATACTAAGTCTTGAAGAGCTCATCTATTATGTTCTAACCTTTTAGTCTAGCTCCATAAGAACCTTTAGATATGCCATCCTCTTTATAACTTAGTAGCTCCTCACTCAAGGGTCATGCTACCAAAAATGAGGGGATATATATATATAAGCTAGTGAAGGGATGGAAGGTGAACTTAGATATTACATCTAAAAGACTCATTTTTGTTCCCAATACGTTAAAGAACAATGCTAGCTTGATTTTTGGTTCGGTTCGGTTCGGTTTATAAACAAGTCAAGCACGAGCAAAGGTCCGATCTGTTTGACTTGGCTCATAAATAGCCTTACAACTATAGCTATTTAGAGAACAAATCCTTTCTATACTTAGAGCATCTACTAAATTTGTGATCGGTCAACCGGAGGTTAATGTTGAAAGTATGGTTAATTCTTAGGTGGACGATGATACCAATGGCCTACCACTTCTAAAGTGAAAACATGTAAGGCTTAGTTACAAGAAGTCCTCATAGTCTTCACAGTTGGTTTCATACATCATCAATAATTCTTAGACTAAATAATTCAAAATTCACTGAAACGGAATCATATAAATCATTTAAAAAGGAAACATAAAATTACATTGTCAAGTACATAGAACTATCATTGTTTTAACATTTATAACATAATTATTAAGTGGGATGTCAGTCTTTAGTCCAGGAAGCTTCTTCTTACCATTCTAACCCAAGCTCAGTCACACTTTGAATTATCTAACATGCATACTAAAAGTCAATGTTGTTGAGTGAGTTTTATTTTTTAATGAAACACAGACACTTAAAGATTGAGTATTTATAAAACCTTTGATTAGTCATAAAAATGAAGTCATGTCAACCACATATCATAACAGTGAAAAGAATAACTTCTCATAAGCATAACATAAGGCAACCATATGAAAATATCATTAGGCAACCTATTTGTACATAAATATATGACTCTAGTCACATGCTTGCACGAAGCAAGACTATAGTGAGCATGTAATGCATAAAGAAAGGAAATCATATGCTTGCACTAGTGTCACACCCTAGTTTCAGGAAACCCCAAGAGCACTACTGAATGGTGCATGAGTTTTCTTTTGTTTATTTGAAATTTCAAAGTTTACGTGACGTAAAACATTTTTTTTGTAATTTAAACTTTCATATATTTGTAAGGATTTTGCATCCTTGTAACATCATTTAACATTGCTATTTTATCAAAATTTTCTGCCATAAGAACCAATTACATAGTTTTAAAAATAGCCACAAGATATAGTCTGTGCCTTGGATTCATTATCCATTCTAGCACCTATCCTTAGCAACACTAAGCATGCTACCTGAAAAGTCAGCATAAAAGCCGGTATTTTTATACATTCAATACCCACGAAATAGTTACATATGAATATGGATAAATAGTTTAATCATAATTTTATGATAACTACACATTTAGCAGTCTATTTCAGCTATGGTGTACACCATTCACATATATAAGTCTCTTTGTCAGTCGGACTAATAACGAGACCATTCAAATCATCATTATCTATACTTTATCAAAACCTACTCTAGTATAGGATCTTCACCTATCCCTGGGATATAACTTGGCCAAACTATACATATACTTCTAGTCTAAATGTTACCTTCAGTAGCACCTTCATGCATTAAAGTGTGTCAACATATTAATGCCATTATCAGATATTTAATTCATTTATTTATTATGAAAGTATTAAATGTATTCACCTTTCAGTTTTGAGTTGATATCTACTTACAATAAAAAGGTAGTTCATATGTAACCAGCACTTCGTCTTACGTTAGTTGGTTTCTATTTTTCAACCGTTATTCATTGTGTAGTACCTCGGGATCACCTGATGATTTTAGTGTAAGAGAGAGGTTGGAATATGGGTATGAGAGAAAGTGGGCAGAAAGATTTTGTGTTTCATTTCTTACCCAAATGCCTTTTATATAGGTTGCCTTGTTTCACCTCCAAGTCAATGCGGGCCACATATCTTTGGTGCGATGTGTGATTGACATGTGCCAACACCCCATTGATCCTAATCTATTGATGACGACGCGACTCACATCCAAAAGCTGATGTGGCCCGTATCGTGGCCATTTTTCGAAATTTGGTCCTTAGTCATTAATCTGGTGTCATTTCTCTACTTATCGTTATCAAACACGTGTCAACAACAAGATATCCATATCCATATAACCTGCGATGCGGCCCACATCATTCCTACATTTTCTAAAATTTTATTTTCTTTATGTTGAAAAAATAGGGGTTGTTACAACTAGGCAAAACTCAAGTAGCATGCTACACAAGGTAAGACTTTAGTGACCATGAAGTCACAAAATAAAGCATTCATATGCTGCACTTGGCAAGAATTCGCTAGCATGCTTGCACAAGTCAACCCTAGTGACCATGCAATGAATAAATCAAGGCAATCAATTGCTTGCAAGAATTCATTAAATATGTAATGCATACATCATAGCAATCAAATGCTTGCACAAGGCAAGATTCTAGTGACCATATATTGCATAAAGAAAAGTAATCAAATGCTTTGAAAATTCTAGTGATCATGCAATGCACAAAGCAAAGCAATATTGCTTGCACAAACCAACACTCAAGTGATTGGTAGACCATAAAGGTAACCCTCATAACATGAAAATCACATAACACATTGTCCTTTAATAACTGGGATATAGATTGGGTCTTAACATACTTATACTTCTTGGTGACATAATAAATCTTTTAAGTATCATCATATTCTGGTAAAGGAGTAGATACAAATGAGCAATTATATTCAATTGAACAACCGACCATACTAAGGAGTTTATTTGGAAAGTAAGACAAAACTAGAATAACGTATAACTTGACGGGTAACGTATAATATGATGCTATTGGCGTATCATACATAGCCCCCTTAACAGCTTTAGGATATTTTTTGGAATGTTTCTCCTATTATCACTCAATCTCCAGGTTTTTGAATACAACGTTTTCCAGTGATTTTTGGACGAAGCTAGGGTGATTTTAAGAGCTTCTTCCACCACAGTTCTCCAAGATCGACAATCGAATGTTTCAAATCAATCATCGCAGATCTAATCTTATTGATGTGCGGCTAATTCCTTCGTAGTCACCTTTGGTGGAAAGTTCTTGTAACTGAAATATTAGACATAGTATAAATTGGGCTTTGGTTTATTTTCTTCTTGACAAGAATAATACATTATACGTTTGGTTAATTTAATTTTTTTTATATTTAAGTATTTATGTTTTATCAATTGCATTCGGTTTTCTTCAATTGTGAGCAATTTCATATGAGTGTGAATACTTTATATCTACCAATTGATAATAGTGTGAATTAGTGAATCTTAGAAGTTTGTTTCACGGTTATCACTTTAAATAAATGATTTTAAAAATTCATGTCTATATGATTTCCAACCAACTCAATAAGTCTCGTGAGAATTTGAATTTAAACCCCGGAAGTGGTTACCTTTTCTCATTAGTGTTTCAAAAACTCAATCTACTTTGTTGCTTTCATAATTGTTTTTTTTAATTTAATCTGTAGAAAAATTCAAAAAAATTACTTTCATATTAATTCATCAAGTTATGGTTTACACTAATTTTCTGTGAAGACGATCTTATTTAACCGTACTAGTATATGCAACTAAGACCTTATAACTAATTTGTTTATGATTGACCCATAATAACTCGATCACATACTTAAATCGCCAAATACTCGGACAAGTACATCAGTCTCAGAAGAGTACATCAGTCTATGATGGGTCTATGCACTTGAATAGCCATTTGTAATTCAGAAAAGTCGGCAAATTTTGATTAAAGCATGAACTCAGATGATCAATCAAAACTCTAACGACCATACTATTTGGATAACCAATCTCTTTCTCATCGGAGTCTATACGTGGAAGAGCTACGAACTCAAATCAATACATGGAGTTAAAGCAACACTGAGGACTCGAATAGCTTAACTAGTAAGACAACATCATCACTTGGATAGTCAAGTGGTCTCAGATACAATTAACAAGAATTAAACATAGGAACTTATCCGAGTGATGCGTCAAATGAACAAATAAGCGCACGAATCTTACTATCATCTTTTAACATTTTTGTTTCCACACTTTATCCTTTATCTTAATCAAAACATGATTATTTTAGGGTTTTCATAAGCACTTATCATACATGTACACTATAACAACATCTTTAACCAATAATTATCTTATGTACAACATTAAAGTTCCTATTTTGATCAACATACCACTAATATAAACATTTATGTATGCATACCTGTCATAAAAACATTAAAACATAAAAAGGAAACTCACACGAAAACTTTAATTATGGTGTCCCCCACTGAACAAATCTGAAAACATATTAAGATCGGACATTTATCATTCTAATCTTATCAAAACGCTTAATAGGCATGGTTTCATACATATCCTAAAGCTATAGCATGATGGAGATTATAAAGCTCTTACCATTTCTTATTTTTGAGACTTTCTCCCACTGGGTCTCTTTCTCTTTTTCTTCTTTTCTCCTCTTGGTTCCATGGAAATGAAGGAACACAGGTTGTAGGTGGTGGCCATCTTTCTATAATTCGAGGGGAATTACGTTATCTTTAACCTCTTAGTCGTTCAAGGTTTCATTATGTTTCTCTTTATATCCCAACTTTGCAATTTAATTTTTATTGCTATAAATGGGATGTTACAGTATACCTCTTCCTTGAGTGCCCCATATAAGTATGCTCTCTTCATATCATTTTGGTATACCGTGAAAATCTGAGGCAAAGCAAATGCAAGGAAGATGCAAATATCCTCTATCCTAATCACATTAGTAACAGTTAATTTCATCGTAATCTATACCTTCTTCTTGAGTACTATAGCCTTGTACAACTAACCTTGTTTTGTTCCTCACCATTATAGTTTTTTTTGTCACCCATTTGGTTTCAATGGATAACTTACCATATGCGAGTTTTCACAAGGACCATACATTCTACCTTTTAAATTATAAAAGTTCTTCTTGCAATGTTTCACCTAACTACTCTTGGTTCCTTGTGAACACTAGTACATACAGTACAAACTGAATCTCACAGGAAAATAACATACACAACACATTTTTCATATTGTTCAAATATGAGATTACATGGGGTATATATTGTTAACTAGAATAACTAACTTAAAGTAACTAACGAAGTGTGTAATTGTGTAACACCCGAAACTTCAGTCAAAGTAAAAGTATTTGGAAAGAAAGAAAGAAGAGCCAAAGATGAGGGGTGTTTTGTGTAAAAGTACACGAAAGTCAAAAAGTTCACTTTATATGGGCATGGCCGCCCATATCACCCTGCTGTTGCTTTTCTTTACGGTTGAAAGGAGAAGAAGAGGAAGAAAACTGAATCCTCTCGGTTTTAAAGTGAGAACGAAGCTGAAATCATCTAAGGTGAGTGCTTTCTTGTATAATTGGTTCGGTTTCTCGGTGGTTTCACCCTTAGGAACCGATTAATAAGTGTTCTATGTGTTTTGGTATTTGTTGTGTTTGTTTTTAGGTGTTTGAACTCTTGTACAAGCAGGTTGGGAGGCGTTTTACATGTTTGCTACACTAGGTGAGTTCTAGACCCCGATTTCTATGTGTTTTAAACTGTTTTGGGGCTGAAAATGTATGGTTAAAATGTTTTACAACTGAAATATGTTACCAGTATGCATATGTATGTTTATACTTGTGTTCTTTGGTTGGTTAGGTGTTATTGATGCTTAGAATAGTATATTTAAGCTTAGGACAGGTGATGAAACAGGTTTGAACTGATTCTGAAATGTAGAAATGCACAACAGGTAATCATACGCCCAAACAGGGCCCATGCACCTGGGATTTTAGTGAAAATATGCCTAAGTGCAGGCCACGCGCCTAAACAGGGCCTGTGCGCCTGTAAATTTCATTAGAAAATTCTAAGTGGGGGCTCGTGCTCCCCAATACTGCCCACGCGCCCAAATCTTTTGCCTGATAAGCCAGGTATAACCTCATGCTCCTGAATATTGTCATGCGCCCAAGATTTTTCTCTAGTGACTAAGTGTAGTCTCATGCGCCTGAAAGGCTCATGCGCCCAGAATGTAAGCAAAATGCCTAAGTGTAGGATTCATGCACCTAAATAGTGTTAATGCGCCTAAGCAGGGCTCATGCGCCTGCATAGTGCCCATGCGCCTATGACACTTAGAATATTTTCTGGAATTTTGGGGAAATCAGAATTTTAGGGTTTGACCCTGGTTTGACTTGATGCTATTATCTGATTATTTTATTCCTGTTTTGGGTTGTTCTTGTGTTCCCTATTATATTATTATGTGACTTTACGTGGTGTGGTTTTACTCTTATTCGTAAAGTATTATCTTTAAAAAGTGAAAAGATTAATGAAAGTGGAACATAAAGAACGTAAGAAAGCCTTGCAAGCAAATTCACAGGAGGTTCACAACCACTAGGCTGTTAGCTCAACTGTGTGCGATTTAGCTAACCTGTTGGATGCACACAGGGTCAATCGTTGAGATTGAGGGGACCATTGTCGTTGCCCCGGTACTGGAGTCAGCTTTGTGCACCACGGATGGGGTCTATTATTAGACCTCAGGCCCAGTACCAGGTTTATGCGTATTATATAGGGGGTATAGCTCTTTGATCCATATCGAAGTGAAAGATTAAAAGTAAAGGTTCAAGTGAACGACTAGGGAAATGGTGAAAAAAGATATTAATGTTGATAATGAATAATATTCGAATGTATGTATGATGTATGATCACATACTAAAGAGTAAACAGTATTTTAAGGAGTATTTTCACTATTAAGCGATACATCCAAGGGTTGCCCGCTGACATTTGCAGGCATTTGATCACTGCTCGACCGAGCACTTTTAGGTCGGCAGTGGATTTGGTGGGAAGGCTGTATGATGAACGAGAGGTAGTTGTGGTTGAGGTGAAGAGGACTGGTGGGGGTGATAGGAACTGGAACGGGAAGCGATTCGGATGTGGTGGTTTCACCCCGAACAACAAAAGTCCAGGGTGGATGACCGGCAAGTGTTTACTGCAGGCCCAGGAATAAAGAGGTGTGGTAAGTGTGGAAAGGAGCATAACGGGGAATGTCGTTTGGGATTGAACGTCTGCTTCAATTGTGGGAAGCCCGACCATATAGCAAAAGATTATGGAGTGCCGAGGTGCTTCAACTATGGCGGAACTGGCCACAGAAACCATGAGTGCAGGATGCCGAGAGCTGAGAGCTCTGGGAGCAAGAAGGTGGCCGAAGAAGGAGGGCAGAGGGCAAGTGCTAGAGCCTTCATGATGACCCGAGAGGAAGCCCGAGTAGACACCGACATCGTGTCAGGTATGTTTCTAGTAAACCAAACTTGTGCCTCTATATTATTTGATTCTGGTGCTAGTAGGAGTTTCATATCTGCTGCTTTCGGTGCTAAGTTGCCTGTTAGTAGTAGGAATATTGACGAACCATTTGATGTAGAAACTGCTATTGGTAACTCAACCAGAATTTCTAATATGATTGAGGATTGTGGTATAGAGTTAAAAGGCCATAAGTTTGCTGCTAAACTATATGTGAAGCCCCTAGGAGGATTCGATGTAGTACTAGGGATGGACCGGTTAGCAACCTATGAGGCAAACATCATATGTCACAAGAAGATGATTCGATTAGTTGCGCCCGATGGAAGTTTGGTAACAGTTTTTGGTGATAGCGTTACCACGGTTCCAAGGGTGATTTCGATGGCGGTGGCAGAGAAGTGTATGAGGCGCGAATGTAGTGCTTACCTGGGTATGTAAAGGATGTGGACGCGTCAATACCACAATTGACTGAAGATTTACCAGGTGTGCCACCTGACCGCGAGATCGAGTTTCAAAACTGATGGATCGGTTGCTGGAGTTGATGGACAAGGGGTTCATCTGAACAAGCATCTCTCCCTGGGGTGCTCTGGTCTTGTTTGTGAAGAAGAAAGATAGTAGTATGAGGATGTGCATAGACTACCGGGAGCTAAACAAGTTAACGGTGAAGAACCGATATCCTTTACCAAGAATAGATGACTTGTTCGACCAGCTCCAAGGTGCCAGTTGGTTCTCAAGGATAGACCTCCGATCTGGCTACCATCAGCTGAAGGTAAAAGAACAAGATATTCCTAAGAGAGCGTTTCTCACGCGTTATGGACATTACGAGTTCCTCATTATGTCTTTCGGTTTAACTAACGCGCCAGCTGCCTTTATGGATTTGATGAATCGAGTGTGCTGGCCGATGCTAGATAAATCAATGATTGTGTTTATTGATGATATCCTGATTTATTCAAAGAGCGAGGAAGAACATGCCGGTCACATACGCGAGGTGCTGGAGACACTTAGAAGGGAGAAGCTTTATGCTAAATTCTCTAAGTGCGCTTTTTGGTTGCGCGAAGTTCAATTTTTGGGTCACGTGGTGAATTATGAAGGAATCATGGTGGACCCGGCGAAGGTTGAGGCGGTGATGCAATGGAAGTCTCCATAGACGCCATCCGAGATTCGCAGTTTGTTGGGTTTGGCGGGCTACTACCGAAGGTTTATTCAAGACTTTTCCAAGATAGCCTCACCATTGACCAAATTGACCCGCAAGGATGTGAAGTATGTGTGGGGACGAGAACAGGAGGATACGTTTAAGGAGTTAAAGGCAAGATTAACTCAGGCTCCTGTCTTGACACTGCCCCGAAGGGAGTGAGGATTTAGTGGTCTATTCAGATGCTTCCTATTCAGGACTGGGTTGCGTACTAATGCAGCATGGAAGAGTGATAGCATACGCATCCCGACAGTTGAAGACCCACGAAGCCAATTACCCCACACATGACTTGGAGTTAGCGGCGGTGGTCTTTGCGTTGAAGATTTGGAGGCACTATTTATACGGGACGAAATGCACAATCTTCACGGAACACAAGAGCCTAAAGTATTTCTTTGAGCAAAAGGATCTCAACATGAGGCAGAGGAGGTGGTTGGAATTAATCAAGAAATATGACTGTGAGACCCATTACCACCCGGGCAAGGCCAACATAGTGGCCAACGCCCTTAGCCGAAAGAAAGATCAGAGCCGATTTGGGTGAAGGCGTATTAGTTGGTGATGACCTCTGACGTGATGACACAGGTCAAAGAATTTCAAAATGAGGCATTGAAAGAAGATCGCCTCAACTCCGAACGAATGAGAGGTTGTCATAGAGTTGGGAGAAAACACCCACGGGGGTAAGACTCGTTTTGGACGGATGTGGATTCCTCGGTATGGGGATCTACGTGGGTGAATTATGGACGAAGGTCATAAGACTCGATACTCCATTCATCCCGGTGCTACCAAGATGTATCAAGATATGAGGAAGGACTACTGGTGGTCGGGTATGAAACGCGACGGGCGGAGTATGTGAGTAAGTGCCTTACTTGCTTTCAAGTGAAGGAAGAACATCAGAAGCCATACGGGAAGATCCAACCCTTGGATATACCCGAATGGAAGTGGGAGCACATCACCATGGACTTCATAACGAAGCTACCCCGTACTGCGAGGGGTACGATACCATCTGGGTAATAGTTGATCGATTGACAAAGAGTGCTCACTTCCTACCGATCCGCGAGACATATTCCTCCAAGAGACTGACGGATCTATTCATCAAGGAGATTATGGCTCGTCATGGTGTACCGGTGTCTATTGTGTCAGATCGTGACACCCGATTCACATCGAAGTTTTGGAAGAGATTCCATGATGCCATGGGGATGAGACTACACATTAGCACGGCTTACCATGCTCAGACAGATGGTTAGTGAGCGGACGATTCAGACGCTCGAGGATATGCTCCGTGCATGTGTGATCGACTTTAGAGGAAGTTGGGATGATCACCTACCATTGGCGGAGTTCTCGTACAACAACAGTTATCATGCCAGCATTGGTATGCCACCATACGAGATGTTGTACGGTAGGAGGTGTAGAACGCCCGTATGTTGGGGTGACATCGGGCAAAAGGAATTGGGAAGCATCGAGGTGATCGAGGCTACGACCGAAAAGCTAGAAAAGATCAAAGCCTTTATAAAGGCAGCCAAAGATAGGCAGAAGTCGTATGTCTATAAGAGGCGTAGACCAATCGAGTTCAATGTGGGTGATAAAGTCATGTTGAAGGTCTCGCCTTGGAAAGGGATCATCCGGTTCAGGAAGAGAGGCAAGCTGAGCCCTAGATACATAGGACCTTTCCGAATCGTTGCACGAGTGGGAGAGGTGGCCTATCGACTAGAATTGCCTGATGAGTTAAGTGGAATTCATCCGACATTCCATGTATCTCATCTGAGGAAGTGCTTAGCCGATGAAGATATGATTGTACCACTAGAAGATATCAAGGTGGATGAACGGCTTAACTATGTGGAGCAGCCAGTGGCAATCGTCGATCGAAAAGAGAAGAGGTTGAAAAATAAAGTGGTTCCACTTGTGCGGGTGTAGTAGAAATACCAAAAGGGTTCTGAGTCTACTTGGGAGACTGAAGAGGAGATGAGACAACATTACCCACAATTGTTCAAAGAATGACAGGTTTCGGGGATGAGACCTCTTTAAGGGGGTAGACTTGTAACACCCGAAACTTTGGTCAAAGTAAAAGTATTTGGAAAGAAAGAAAGAAGAGCCAAAGATGAGGGGTGTTTTGTGTAGAAGTACACAAAAGTCAAAAAGTGCACTTTATATGGGCATGGCCGCCCATATCACCCTGCTGTTGCTTTTCTTTACGGCTAAAAGGAGAAGAAGAGGAAGAAAACTGAATTCTCTCGGTTTTAGAGTGAGAAGGAAGCTGAAATCATCTAAGGTGAGTGTTTTCTTGTATAATTGGTTCGGTTTCTCGGTGGTTTCACCCTTAGGAACAGATTAATAAGTGTTCTATGTGTTTTGGTATTTGTTTTGTTTGTTTTTAGGTGTTTGAACTCTTGTACAAGCAGGTTGGGAGGAGTTTTACTTGTTTGCTACACTAGGTGAGTTCTAGACCCTGATTTCTATGTGTTTTAAACTGTTTTGGGGCTGAAAACGCATGGTTAAAATGTTTTACAACTGAAATATGTTACCCGTATGTATATGTATGTTTATACTTGTGTTCTTTGGTTGGTTAGGTGTTATTGATGCTTAGAATAGTATGTTTAAGCTTAGGACAAATGATGAAATAGTTTGAACTGATTCTGAAATGTAGAAATGCACAACAGGTAATCATGCGCCCAAACAGGGCCCATGCGCCTGGGATTTTAGTGAAAATATTCCTAAGTGCAGGCCACGAGCCCAAACAGGGCCCGTGCACCTGTAAATTTCCTTAGAAAATCCTAAGTGGGGGTTCGTGCGCCCCAATACTGCCCATGCGCCCAAAACTTTTTCCTGATAAGCTAGGTATAACCTCATGCGCCTGAATAGTGTTATGCGCCCAAGATTTTTCTCTAGTGACTAAGTGTAGTCTCATGCGCCAAAAAGGCTCATGTGCCCAGAATGTAAGCAAAATGCCTAAGTGTAGGATTCATGCACCTGAATAGTGTTAATGCGCCTAAGCAGGGCTCATGCGCCTGCATAGTGCCCATGCGCCTATGACACTTAGAATATTTTCTGAAATTTTGGGGAAATCAGAATTTTAGGGTTTGACCCTGGTTTGACTTGATGCTATTATCTGATTATTTTATTCCTGTTTTGGGCTGTTCTTGTGTTCCCTATTATATTATTATGTGACTTTACGTGGTGTGGTTTTACTCTTATTCGTAAAGTATTATCTTTAAGAAGTGAAAAGATTAATGAAAGTGGAACATAAAGAACATAAGAAAGTCTTGTAAGCAAATTCACAGGAGGTTCACAACCACCAGGTTGTTAGCTCAACTGTGTGCGGTTTAGCTAACCCGTTGGATGCACACAGGGTCAATCATTGAGATTGAGGGGACCATTGTCGTTGCCCCGGTACTGGATTCAGATTTGTGCACCACGGATGGGGTCTATTATTAGACCTCAGGCCCAGTACCAGGTTTATGCGCATTATATGGTGGGTATAGCGCTTTGGTCCATATCGAAGTGAAAGATTAAAAGTAAAGGTTCTAGTGAACGACCCTGGAATTGGTGAAAAAAGATATTAATGTTGATAATGAATAATATTTGAATGTATGTATGATGTATGATCACATACTAAAGAGTAAACAGTATTTTAAGGAGTATTTTCACTATTTTAAAAATAGATCTCACTTAGCAACACTGACTTTTATGCATTTTCAGTTGGCAGGTAATTTTGCTGAGGATGGCACACGGGGAGGCTACTTGTCAAGGCAGGACTGGCATCCATTCATGATTAATAACATTGTTGTTTTGTAATGCGTTCTAATGATCTTTTGTAATTGATAACAAACACACATGTATTACTTAGCAACAGAATTTATTAGTTAATGAATGGCTTTTGATGTTAATTCCGCTGCCATGCTTTAAGAATTATGTAATGTTTTTCTTTAATTATGTTGTGATTGACCAACTGTGAGGCCTTCGGGAACGGGGCCTTACAAGTTGGTATCAGAGCCAAAGTTTAAGAGAAATGGGTAAATATTTTCAAAACCTAAACTTAAACTGAAAATGGGACCGCATGGAGGGATGTTAGCCCGAGTAACTATGTGCCATTAGGTAATTCTTTTTATAATGTTAATCGGTATTATGTGCGCATGTTTTTGATTTATGTGCTTTTAGTAGATTTGAATACTAATGTAGTCAGGATAGGAAATGCTCGGGGGATGAAAAGTAAAGTAAGTGGCTAATCACAACTGGCCATTGTAATTAGGGACTTACTATACTTAACATAAACTAAGCTATTACCTTGAATGACCGTGTTGGTGTTTGAATCTTATAGCGGTTAGAGGATGGCGGGAGGAAGACCATCTAAGGCTTCTCGAGGTGGAACACGGGGTGGTTGTGCTGGTAGGCCACGGGCCGTGAAGAACAAAACCAAGATCTCAGAGACGGCTCCTGCTGGGCCTGATCTTCATCACCCAGAGGGGGTGGATGAGAGTGCTAACTTGAGAGCCTCGGTAAAGGAGGCAGTGGTGGAGGAGGTTCACCAAGTCATGCAGACAATCCTACCGTCTGTCGTGACTGAAGTGATCTCAGCTGTGAGGGAGGATGAACGAAAGGAAGAGAAGAGGAGAATGACTGCTGGTAGGAGAGGTGATGTGAGGGATCACGATGAGGAGGAGGAGCTAAATACTGGAGGGGGAGCCTCTAGTGATGATAAAGAAGTGGTGGTGCGGGAAACCGCGAGGGGATGCAGCTACGGGGTGTTCCAACGATGTAGACCCCCCACCTTCGATGGCAATGGTGATGCTGCTGCTGCTCATCGTTGGGTGAGGGAGATGGAGGCAGTGCTGGAGATTAGTGAGTGTCGGGAGGACTAGAAGGTGAAGTTTGCCACTCACTCTTTTGTCGACACGGCGCTGTGTTGGTGGGACAACCTTGTCCAGGCCGAGGGCAACCAGGCTATTGGAAGGATGAGGTGGGAAGAACTGAAGAGGTTGGTGATCAAGGAGTTATGTCCTCATCGGGAGCTCGACAAGATTGAGAGAGAGTTCCTATAGCTAGAAGCGGGAACTATGACCCATCAGCAATACACCGCCAAATTTAACGAGATGGCGAGGCTGGTGCCGGATCAAGTTACGCCGGCATCAAGGAAGATTAAGCGATACATCCAAGGGTTACCCGCTGACATTCGCAGGCATTTGATCACTGCTCGACCGAGCACTTTTAGGTCGGCAGTGGATTTGGCGGGAAGGCTGTATGATGAACGAGAGGTAGCTATGGTTGAGGTGAAGAGGACTGGTGGGGGTGACAGGAACTGAAACGGGAAACGATTCGGACATGGTGGTTTCACCCCGAACAACAAGAAGCCGAGGGTGGATAACCGACGAGTGTTTACCGCAGGCTCGAGAATAAAGAGGTGTGGTAAGTATGGAAAGGAGCATCGTGTGGAAAGGAGCATAACGGGGAATGCCGTTTGGGATTGAACGTCTGCTTCAAGTGTGGGAAGCCCTGCCATATAGCAAAAGATTATGGAGTGCTGAGGTGCTTCAACTGTGGCGGAACTGGCCACAGAAACCACGAGTGCAGGAAGCTGAGAGCTGAGAGCTCTGGGAGCAAGAAGGTGGCCGAAGAAGGAGGCAGAGGGCAAGTGCTAGAGCCTTCACGATGACCCGAGAGGAAGCCCGAGTAGACCCCGACGTCGTGTCAAGTATGTTTCTAGTAAACCAAACTTGTGCCTTCGTATTATTTGATTCTGGTGCTAGTAGGAGTTTCATATCTGCTGCTTTCTGTGCTAAGTTGCTTGTTAGTAGTAGAAATATTGACGAACCATTTGATGTAGAAACTGCTATTGGTAACTCAACAGAATTTCTAATATGATTGAGGATTGTGGCATAGAGTTAGAAGGCCATAGTTTTGCTGCTAAACTATATGTGATGCCCCTAGGAGGATTCGATGTAGTACTAGGGATGGACTGGTTAGCAACCTATAAGGCAAACATCATATGTCACTAGAAGATGATTCGATTAGTTGCGCCCGATGGAAGTTCGGTAACAGTTTTTGGTGATCACCTTACCACGGTTCCAAGGGTGATTTTGATGGCGGTGTCAGAGAAGTGTATGAGGCGTGGATGTAGTGCTTACCTGGCATATATAAAGGATGTGGACGCGTCAATACCACAATTGACTGAAGTGCCGGTTGTATGTGACTTCCCGGACGTGTTCCCAGAAGATTTACCAGGTGTGACACCTGACCACGAGATCGAGTTTCAGAACTGATGGATCAGCTGTAGGAGTTGATGGACAAGGGGTTCATCCGACCAAGCATCTCTCTCTGGGGTGCTCCGGTCTTGTTTGTGAAGAAGAAAGACGGTAGTATGAGGATGTGCATAGACTACCGGGAGCTAAACAAGTTAATGGTGAAGAACCGATATCCTTTACCAAGAATAGATGACTTGTTTGACTAGCTCCAAGGTGCCAGTTGGTTCTCAAGGATAGACCTTTGATCTGGCTACCATCAGCTGAAGGTAAAAGAACAAGATATTCCTAAGACAAAGATATTCCAAAGACAAAGTTTCGCACGCGTAATGGACATTACAAGTTCCTTGTTATGTCTTTCGGTTTAACTAACGCGCCAGCTGCCTTTATGGATTTGATTAATCGAGTGTGCCGGCCGATGCTAGATAAATCAATGATTGTGTTTATTGATGATATCCTGATTTATTCAAAGAGTGAGGAAGAACATGTCGGTCATATACACGAGGTGCTGGAGACACTTAGAAGGGAGAAGCTTTATGCTAAATTCTCTAAGTACGCTTTTTGGTTGCGCGATGTTCAATATTTGGGTCACGTGGTGAATTCTGAAGGAATCATGGTGGACCCGGCGAAGGTTGAGGCGGTGATGCAATGGAAGTCTCCAAAGACGCCATCCGAGATTCGCAGTTTCTTGGGTTGGCGGGCTACTACCGAAGGTTTATTCAAGACTCTTCCAAGATAGCCTCACCTTTGACCAAATTGACCCGCAAGGATGTGAACTATGTATGGGGACGAGAACAGGAGGATGCGTTTAAGGAGTTAAAGGCAAGATTAACTTAGGCTCCTGTCTTGACACTGCTTGAAGGGAGTGAGGATTTAGTGGTCTATTCAGATGCTTCCTATTCAGGACTGGGTTGCGTACTAATGCAGCGTGGAAGAGTGATAGCATATGCATCCTGACAGTTGAAGACCCACGAAGCCAATTACCCCACTCATGACTTGGAGTTAGCGGTGGTGGTCTTTGCGTTGAAGATTTGGAGGCACTATTTATACAAGACGAAATGCACAATCTTCACGGACCACAAGAGCCTAAAGTATTTCTTTGAGCAAAAGGATCTCAACATGAGGCAGAGGAGGTGGTTGGAATTAATCAAGAAATATGACTGCGAGACCCATTACCACCCAGGCAAGGCCAACATAGTGGCCGACGCCCTTAGCCGAAAGAAAGACCCAAGCCGATTCGGGTGAAGGCGTATCAGTTGGTGATGACCTCTGACGTGATGGCACAGGTCAAAGAATTTCAAAATGAGGCATTGAAAGAAGATCGCCTCAACTCCGAACGAATGAGAGGTTGTCACAGAGTTGGGAGAAAACACCCACGGGGTTAAGACTCGTTTTGGACGTATGTGGATTCCTCGGTATGGGGATCTACGTGGGCGAATTATGGACGAAGCTCATAAGACTTGATACTCCATTCATCCCGGTGCTACCAAGATGTATCAAGATATGAGGAAGGACTACTGGTGGCTGGGTATGAAACACGACGTGGCGGAGCATGTGAGTAAGTGCCTTACTTGCTTGCAAGTGAAGGCAGAACACCAGAAGCTATACGGGAAGATCCAACCCTTGGAGGAAGTTGGGATGATCACCTACCGTTGGCGGAGTTCTCGTACAACAACAGTTATCATGCCAGCATTGGTATGCCACCATACGAGATGTTGTACGGTAGGAGGTGTAGAACACCCGTATGTTGGGGTGACATCGGGCAGAAGGAATTAGGAAGCATCGAGGTGATCGAGGCTACGACTGAAAAGCTGGAAAAGATCAAAGCCTTTATGAAGGCAGCCAAAGATAGGCAGAAGTCGTATGCCGATAAGAGGCGTAGACCAATCAAGTTCAATGTGCGTGATAAAGTCATGTTGAAGGTATCGCCTTGGAAAGGGATCATCCAGTTCAGGAAGAGAGGCAAGCTGAGCCCTAGATACATAGGACCTTTTCGAATCATTGCACGAGTGGGAGAGGTGGCCTATCGACTAGAATTGCCTGATGTGTTAAGTGGAATTCATCCGACATTCCATGTATCTCATCTAAGGAAGTGCTTAGCCGATGAAGATATGATTGTACCACTAGAAGATATCAAAGTGGATGAACGGCTTAACTATGTGGAGCAGCCAGTGGCAATCGTCGATCGAAAGGAGAAGAGGTTGAAGAATAAAGTGGTTCCACTTGTGCGGGTGTAGTAGAAACACCAAAAGGGTTCTGAGTCTACTTGGGAGAATAAAGAGGAGATGAGACAACATTACCCACAGTTGTTCGAAGAATGACAGGTTTCGGGGACGATACCTCTTTAAGGGAGGTAGACTTGTAACACCCGAAACTTTGGTCAAAGTAAAAGTATTTGGAAAGAAAGAAAGAAGAGCCAAAGATGAGGGGTGTTTTTTTAAAAGTACACAAAAGTCAAAAAGTGCACTTTATATGGGCATGGCCGCCCATATCACCCTGCTGTTGCTTTTCTTTGCGGCTAAAAGGAGAAGAAGAGGAAGAAAACTGAATCGTCTCGGTTTTAGAGTGAGAAGGAAGCTGAAATCATCTAAGGTGAGTGTTTTTTTGTATAATTGGTTTGGTTTCTCGGTGGTTTCACCCTTAGGAACCGATTAATAAGTGTTCTATGTGTTTTGGTATTTGTTTTGTTTGTTTTTAGGTGTTTGAACTCTTGTACAAGCAGGTTGGGAGGAGTTTTACTGTTTTGCTATACTAGGT
The DNA here is from genome assembly GCA_025506505.1 of Flaveria sonorensis. Taxonomy (NCBI): domain Eukaryota; kingdom Viridiplantae; phylum Streptophyta; class Magnoliopsida; order Asterales; family Asteraceae; genus Flaveria; species Flaveria sonorensis. Next base: position 17,736,219 of record CM046433.1, on the reverse strand, counting down.
GAGTTCTAGACCCCGATTTCTATGTGTTTTAAACTGTTTTGGGGCTGAAAATGTATGGTTAAAATGTTTTACAACTGAAATATGTTACCAGTATGCATATGTATGTTTATACTTGTGTTCTTTGGTTGGTTAGGTGTTATTGATGCTTAGAATAGTATATTTAAGCTTAGGACAGGTGATGAAACAGTTTGAACTGATTCTGAAATGTAGAAATGCACAACAGGTAATCATACGCCCAAACAGGGTCCATGCGCCTGGGATTTTAGTGAAAATATGCCTAAGTGCAGGCCACGCGCCCAAACAGGGCCTGTGCGCCTGTAAATTTCCTTAGAAAATTCTAAGTGGGGGCTCGTGCGCCCCAATACTGCCCACGCGCCCAAATCTTTTGCCTGATAAGCCAGGTATTACCTCATGCGCCTGAATAGTGTTATGCGCCCAAGATTTTTCTCTAGTGACTAAGTGTAGTCTCATGCGCCTGAAAGGCTCATGCGCTCAGAATGTAAGCAAAATGCCTAAGTGTAGGATTCATGCACCTGAATAGTGTTAATGCGCCTAAGCAGGGCTCATGCGCCTGCATAGTGCCCATGCGCCTATGACACTTTGAATATTTTCTGGAATTTTGGGGAAATCAGAATTTTAGGGTTTGACCCTGGTTTGACTTGATGCTATTATCTGATTATTTTATTCCTGTTTTGGGTTGTTCTTGTGTTCCCTATTATATTATTATGTGACTTTATGTGGTGTGGTTTTACTCTTATTTGTAAAGTATTATCTTTAAGAAGTGAAAAGATTAATGAAAGTGGAACATAAAGAACATAAGAAAGTCTTGCAAGCAAATTCACAGGAGGTTCACAACCACGAGGTTGTTAGCTCAACTGTGTGTGGTTTAGCTAACCCGTTGGATGCACACAGGGTTAATCGTTGAGATTGAGGGGACCATTGTCATTGCCCCGGTACTGGAGTTAGCTTTGTGCATCACGGATGGGGTCTATTATTAGACCTCAGGCCCAGTACCAGGTTTATGTGCATTATATGGGGGTATAGCGCTTTGGTCCATATCGAAGTGAAAGATTAAAAGTAAAGGTTCAAGTGAACGACCATGGAATTGATGAAGAAAGATATTAATGTTGAAAATGAATAATATTTGAATGTATGTATGACGTATGATCACATACTAAAGAGTAAACAGTATTTTAAGGAGTATTTTCACTATTTTAAAACTAGAACTCACTCAGCAACGCTGATTTTTTTGCATTTTCAGTTGGCAGGTAATTTTGCTGAGGATGGCACACGGGGAGCTACTTGTCAGGGCAGGACTAGCATCCATTCATGATTAATAACATTGTTGTTTTGTAATGTGTTCTAATGTTCTTTTGTAACTGATAACAAATATACATGTATTACTTAGCAACATAATTTATTAGTTAATGAATGACTTTTGATGTTAATTCCGCTGCCATGCTTTAAAAATTATGTAATTTTTTTGTTTAATTATGCTGTGATTGACCAACTGTGAGGCCTCCGGGAATGGGGCCTTACAAATTGTGTAAGGCTCATGGCAATGCAGATGGTAAATTTGGTCCAAGAACTATTGTCTTTCAAAGCTTCTTGATACTTTTTTAGTTTTATTCATGACAGAATGATAACATGTACACATATGTTGGAGCTACGGGTTCTTGTTTGAACTTTATGATGAAAATCTCCGAAGATTTACTCCTTTGGATGTGTAGTTAAGAATCAATGTTCTAAGATGGGTGGGGTGCAGAACATGAGGATGTGACTTCTCATGTGAAATATTGTCATGTACATGGACATCATTTGTTATTGGTGGAGTTGGATCTACTTATGATATATCAACGACAGTGCATCCACTAATGATACAACTACTGATGTTCTCAATCTTTCTACCAATGAGTTAGTGGATTCTTTACTGACTTGTTAACCCTCGTTAGTAGTTTCTTCATTGACTTGAAATCTATTCTTAGTGGAACAAATGATGATGTTCTATGCACTTGAAGTCTATAATCTTGAACTGAGAGAAGTATGATATAACATTCGACGTGATATTTAAAGCGATATTAATTACGTAAATAAAATACACAAGTGAGTGGTCACCATAAACTATCAAGCTGTAAAGTATTCACCTACACTTTGAATCCACCTAGCTAAGCATAACAATATATTTGTGGGTGAAATGAAAATAGATTAAGATCTTGTCAAGATAACCTAATCATAAATTTCCTTGGAAAGTTCATAGGATGTTAATATACTAAGATTATGGTTCAAGCTTTTTAGGGGCGTTTTCTGTAGCATGGACATCACATCATCAGTGGTATATTAAGTTAAAAACGATGTCGTTGTCAAGCTCTTTTCATACCCTTTCAATCATTACCTAAATATTTCTTCAATCATTTTTTACTTAATTATTTTATAATAAAAAGCATGCATATAATCTATTTTCATTATAAACGTAACTAATAAAAATAAGTAAAAGATACCATTTGTCATCATCAAGGCCATATATCTTCTTGATTTGTTCATGCAACTTCAAATCTAGGTCATGTTGCGGTCCTGGAACGTCGGGGATGGTTTCGAGTTTCGACAAAAGTTCAATGTTAATTGTCATTTGTCGATCTTGTTTTAGTTCAAGATGTTCTTGCCATTCTGCTTCTTGTTTTTTGCTTTAGCTCTAAACGTCTTCCTCCAACGCCAGTTAGTGCTTCTATTCATTTATTCATTTCTATGAACCTTTCATTGTAATAAACACCTTATGCGACATCTCTCCAAATCTTGATTCTTTGTCTTCTCACTACAAAAAAGAAGGGCATTAGAGGTGACATTTGTCAACGCAAATAACCGGGTTTGTCGCCGCTATTACTATTAGTTGCGACAGGTCGCCGCTAATAACTCGTCGCTAATGGTTGATATATCGCCGCTAATATGTCGTCGCTATTAATGTCACCGCTATTAATACTAATAGCGGCGATTTCGTCGCCTCTATATGTCTATCAAAAATTTTCCGGGAATTAGCGGCGACAGTGTCGCCGCTAATACTATATTTTTCATTTTAAATTTTTTATTTATTTTTTCTAATTTCCAGTTTTAAAAACTAAATATACCTGTATAAAATAAATTCAGATTTCCCAATAACACAAATTACATTAATGAAATCTAATATTAAGAAATACACAAGTGTTAACTAAGTATGTTAAATACATTGTTTAACTTAAACATCAAATGTCGCTAAAACAAACTTAAACTACTTATCCGCAATCCTATTCATCTCTCTCGTCCGAATCATCTTCCTCAGCTTGATGTGCAGCTTTTTGCGAGGCAATAAGCTGCGTAATTTGAGACATAAAATTTGCATTTTGAAATAGACTTGCGATTTGAGCCTACCAAACAAAACATATATTTTAAGTTGTTGCATTTGGCAAAGTATAAATTATAAGATAACACATCCAACTTTACGTATATCAAGTGTGTTTGTATCATTTTGACCCATTTCAACCAAAATGTACATAATTCAACTTAACTTGACCCATTTTGACCCGTTTAAGATAAACCAACAATGATACACTTAAAACCTTCAAGTTTAAGCGGTTAAAGTTCATTTTTACCGATTTTGACCCGTTTTAACTCAAATTAACGTGTTTTTAAGTATATCAAATGTGTTTGTATCATTTTGACCCATTTCAACCAAAATGTACATAATTCAACTTAACTTTACCCATTTTGACCCGTTTAAGATAAACCAACAATGATACACTTAACACCTTCAAGTTTAAGCGGTTAAAGTTCATTTTTACCTATTTTGACCCGTTTTAACTCAAATTAACGTGTTTTTAAGTATATCAAGTGTGTTTGTATCATTTTGACTCATTTCAACCAAAATGTACATAATTCAACTTAACTTTACCCATTTTGACCCGTTTAAGATAAACCAACAATGATACACTTAACACCTTCAAGTTTAAGCGGTTAAAGTTTATTTTTACCCGTTTTGACCCGTTTTAACTCAAATTAGCGTGGTTTTAGGTATATCAAGTGTGTTTGTATCATTTTGACCCATTTCAACCAAAATCTACATAATTTAACTTAAATTTACCCATTTTGACCAGTTTAAGATAAACCAACAATGATGCACTTAGCACCTTCAAGTTTAAGCGGGTAAAGTTCATTTTTACCCATTTTGACCCGTTTTAACTCAAATTAACGTTGTTTTAAGTATATCAAGTGTGTTTGTATCATTTTGACCATTTCAACCAAAATCTGCATAATTTAACTTAAATTTACCCATTTTGATCCGTTTAAGATAAACCAATAATAATACACTTAACACCTTCAAGTTTAAGCGGGTAAAGTTCATTTTACCCATTTTGACCCGTTTTAACTCAAATTAATGTGGTTTTAAGTATATCAAGTGTGTTTGTATCATTTTGACCCATTTCAAACCAAATCTACATAATTTAACTTAAATTTACCCATTTTGACCCGTTTAAAGTAAAACTTATATGACTTTAATACCTCTGAAAATATCTGAGGTGTTTGTTCCTTCTCATGAACAAACGAAGTCGACCCTGTAGATGAAGACGGTTTATGCCCAATCCCTCTAATATGTCCACGGTGTTCTCCCAACACCAACTCAAAAACTTCGACCTCGTTCGGCGTTGATGAACAATTTTCTTCGTTTTGGGATTGACTTAGCTCATCAAACCGTCCTTTGAGTTGATTCTATACTAATTAACAAAAAGTGATTTAATATATATATACATTCATATATATATATATATATACACATATATATATATACACATATATATATATATATACATATATATATATATACATATATATATATATTTCAAAACTCTACTTTATATAAAAACATACATGTGACGACCCTAAAAATTAAGGTTAGAAAATTTTATTTTATATAAGTTAAAGCTATATTTGTGTGTGTTTTTAATAAATTAAAAATTCTAAGGTGACGTTATATATATATATATATATTTCAAAACTCTACTTTATATAAAAACATACATGTGACAACCCTAAAAATTAAGGTTAGAAAATTTTATTTTATATATGTTAAACCTATATTTGTGTGTGTTTTTAATAAATTAAAAATTCTAAGGTGACGTTATGTGATAAAATTTTATATGTATATGTGTTTTAGCATATAAAATATGTGTATAAATTGCATGTATACCTGATTCTTTACGTGTGCATGTAGGGATACATTTGAGACATTTGAAAAATGTTAAGAATGTTACATAATAAGATTATGTGATTAGTTGCTTGAATTACATATTTCTCATTTACATGTAGTAAGTTAAGATTACAACTAAAACGTTTAACCAAAACATCAACTTAATATCTTAATCGCTTATTAAGACATGAACTTAAACACTAAGCATGCTTTTAATTTTTACACCTAGCATATCAATTGTCACTTAATGGGTCTATAGGCAACAACTCATCAAACCTAAGATGAAAACTAATGGTGGTATCTCTCCCACCACACCTCTCGGCCGAAGACCCAAACCACAACCTCATCATCAACCCACACACTAATCATCCTTCTAAACTTGACACTTAACATGTATGACTAATTGACACCTACTCAACCTAGAAACGCACCTCATCACCTATGTGAGAAAGTAATTATGAAGATCAAATTAATCTTTCTTCCACCAAAAGTTCTCGGCCGACTTCCATGCATTGTCACCAAACTTAAAACACCAAGCAACCTTCTAAATGTGCCTTAACCACTCTACTTTAACACATCATTATAAGTCATCATTGCTAGTGTGTTGGTTGGCAAACTCTTAACCCGCTTAGTGCCAATCTCTCGGCTACCAAGCACCACAACCGCCACCACACCTTCGCCCGGTTCACATATCATCAACTAACACTAAGCACATTTCATATGTTGACTCCTAGACCCTAAGGACACCAACTCGTCCAAGCTATGAATTGAAATCATTATTGGACATAAACTCTCGGCCACTTGAACATGTCAACCGCCATCAAACCTTCTTCATTTGTTCATCATTCCACTTTCTAAACACCACCGAAACCGCCACTCTTTACACAAAAAATCCCTCAACACCCTTATCAATTCCTTTCGGCTACAACACCACACAAAACCACCATCTTACACCAAGAATCCTCTTGACTCTCGGTTGTTATACCATCAAGAACATCAACAAATCATCATCAACAACTTTGAAGAAACCTTCAAGAGCAAGAACACTTTGGAATCCAAAAGCCATGTTCACCCTTCTTTAGCCTTTCTTTTCATTTATTGACAAGGTTTGATTCTTATAAACTATCACAAACAAAATTTAAAAGAGTTACACATGTGTTATACATACATATATAACTAACTTATTATGTATAAACATCAAAACCATTTATCAAATTTCTTGAACATTTGATTTTGTATTAAAAATCAATAAGGAAAAAGTTTAAGAACTGAAACTTTAAGGATTTTATAAACCAAGAATTTAAATAGAATTTAAAGGGTTAAAACATGTGATATTTTTTGAATTATTAAGTAAAATAGGTTAAATATTTAAATGACTGTGATTGTATCAAAAAATATCAAAAATAATAGTCTAGTAATTTTGGGAAATTATTTGATATACTAGTTTATATGATTTGTTTAAGGAAAATAAAAGAAAATGCTTAACAAAAGATTTAAAGATGATAAAAATTTAGAAAAATTATATGATGACCTTTACAGTAAGTTGTAATTTCAGAATAAATTTCGTGAATTCATTCATTAAAATAATAAAGTTACATATTTTAAAAGTATAATCTAGAGAAATTCAAATTAAATAGTAAAACAGTATGAAAAATCATGAACATTTTACATAAAATTTTAAATATTGTGTAGGACCTTCTGTATAAAATTCAGAATTTTTAGACACATGTAGCTATTTCTTCTATTTAGTGTAAATCTTGTAAAAATTATAGGAAATTAATTAGAAATAGGTATTAACTGAAATTTTTATATGTTAATCTGGATTTTGAGATGTTACTGTTTAAAAATTGGTAATTTATGGTTAATCATAGCTACTGTTTTGGAATTTCTATTTGAATTAAGATATAAATGCTGAAAATTTTAAAGAAATAAAATAATTTATTTCTAACTTATAATTAATTTTATAGGGATTTGCTGGAATTAAGGTAAGTATCATAGCCCCTTTAATTTATAAGTTTTTGAGGGAAAAAACATACTATGTTTGTTTTATGCTAATATAAATAAGAATTTTGATAAGTTACTGTCATTTTGCCATAAGTACAACCATTAATTCGTATAAGGAACCGTCTAATAATATAGGTAGCGCTACTTAGGAATATGTTTCCTGCACCAACAAAATGAGTGTTGTGATGTTATATTATCTGATTCTGTGATTTATGTGTATGATAGTTACAAATCACCTGGCATATAAGTAGCGTTGGTTGTAATCTTATTTATATTGCATCAATAATTTTTTTAAGTTATTAAACCTATGATCTCACTAACTTTATGTTGACTGTTTTGAGTATGGTTTTTCAGGTAATCAGAAATGACTTATAATCTTGTGCTTACATTTGATGTTTACAATGGATGGTACGATGTGATAGGAAAGATGTGTGTAAAAGTAACCATGAATCTGATTGATCTTAGCATATCAGTGGATGCACATGTCTACTACTACTGAGAAGACTATGAAGTGGTTACTTGAATCCTTTTGTAATAGGGTTGCAGTATTATATGTAAAAGTCTAAGTTAAGACAAGTTTTGTACATGTTATGAATGTAACCCGACACTATAAATGACTAATGTACTGTTACTTTAAATTACTTTGGTGTGATTGTTTATATATGTAATCAATGTGTTCCGAACCGATAGTCAAATCAAAGCATTTCAAGCTTCCGCCGGGATGTGACAGCTTGGTAGAGCCATTGGTTATAGATAATTAGGTATTATTAGTAAATGCCTAGACTATAACCATAAGCTCATATGATAACAAATTATCAATGTGATATTGTTTTCTCTCTATGATTTTATGTGATCATATCCATGCTTAGACAAGAATGAAACTTGAGATATGTATGATTAATATGTGAAAATTTGTGAACCCTAAGTTAGATGCATGAACTAAATTTTTTAAGAATTTTTGTAGTATGAGTTCTGGTAATTCTGATAGCTACTATAATGAAACTGACCCTTCGGATCAAAGCAACCATAGAGAAACAACACCTAAGATAGAACCTCAAAACAAAGTAGAAACACCTCAACCTGAGACCTAGACCAACACAGCGCCAAAGTTTTACGTCCGACGTTCACCAGTAACAATAGGAGGCTATGCAATCATGACACCAAGAAAAAGTGTACGGTGTGGTAAGAAGTTTTCAACTAAGGAAATTAAGGAGCAAGAAAACAAAGACCTAGAAACCCTTTCCCCGACATTTGATATAGCACCTGCAATTCAACCTAATAATTCCGAAATTAAAGAAAGAGGAATTAAGAGGCAAAGGTTGGAGGAATGTCAGACAAAGACTACCAACTAGATTCTTAAGAAGGTTAAGAAGATACAACGAGAGTTCGGGTACTTCAAGCAGATATCAAGGAAGTGAAGGAAGATAACAAGAGTATCTTTATTAAGATATAGAACTGGATTTGGAGAGAGTAGAAAGATAGGAAACGTTATATGTTATGTGACTGGTTTGAAGATATAAAATGATATAATGAAATATTTTGCTTATGACTGTTTGATATTGTGATATAGTGTGAGTAAATTATGTAATATAATATAATTGGTACATAGCGCAATATGCCGCCAAGAAGAGATACTCAACCAGTACAAATAACTTCACGTGTCGGGTGACCAAGAGCTAGGTTTGTAGAAGAAGCCCCACCAGTAAATATTGCCACAAATAAGGACAAGAGGATTTCTCGGATAATAACTCGACAGCTGGAAGTCGTAATGCCTATATTGGTGACTCAGCTGCAGCAAGCTCTCAATTTTGAAAGAGTGCCGCCTGGAGCTAATGGACTAGAACACACTAACGAAGTGGAGAACCATAAAGGGGAAGCTATAAATGAAGCTAGAAAAGGATGTTCTTATAAGACTTTTATGTCTTGTAAACCCTGAGACTTTGACGGAAAGGGTGGAGCAGTGCAAGCCTTACGCTGGTTAGAGGAAATGGTGTTAGTTTTAGACATCAGTGATTGTGCTGATAACTGCAATACCAGGTTTGCTTCGCATTCTCTTAAAGGAGAAGCACAGACTTGGTGGAAAATGGAAATCCAAACAAAGGGAAGGAATGTTATGAATGAATTAAGTTGGGAGGAATTTAGGAAATTAATGATTGAAAAATACTACCCCTATAATGAATTAGAAAGGATAGAAGTAGAATATTTAGCACTGAAAATGAAGAGTGCTGCTATACAGGAATATACGGATAAATACAATGAATTTTCTAGATTGGTGCTACATTTAGTGACTCCAGAAATGAAAAGAATAGGGAGATACATCTGGGGTTTAGTACCACAGATAAAAGAAATGGTGAAATCTGCAATGCCAAAAACTTTTCAGGATGTAGTGACTCTAGCAGGAAGTTTGACAGGCGAGATTATTAGGAACGGATCATTAACTACAACCAAGGTAGGAGAGAAAAGGAAATGGAACAATAACACAAGAAAGAATTTTGGAGGAAACTGGAACAAAAAGGTAAACAGAAACCCAAAAAGAAATTATATGGGTATCGTGCAGGAAGAAAGACCACGGACAGAAAGTCAACCTTGGTGCAATACCTGCAAAAGGTATCATGCTGGGAGATGTATGCTGGTAATTTGTTATAACTGCAAGAAGAAGGGACATACATCAAAAGAATGTAAGGGACCTACAAATCCTAAGCCAGTGTGTTACCAGTGTGGAAAGGAAGATCACCTTCGCAATAGATGCCCGGAACTGAAAGGAAAAGCTCCAAAGAATCCCAACAATGCGCATGGTCGAGCATTTGTACTTCAAGCTGAAGAAGCACGACAAGAACCGGAAGTGGTGACGGGTACGTTCCTTATTAATGATCAATACGCAACTGTGTTATTTGATACGGGAGCAACCCGAAGTTTTGTTTCAAATCATTTCAAACCCTTACTTGGATTAGCATCAGAGAAACTGAAAAATAATTATACGATAGAACTAGCTGATGGAAACATGATAGAAGCTAATGAAATTATTCCTAACTGTATTCTAAACTTAGAAAATCATTGCTTTGACATAGATCTGATCCTTGTTGAACTAGGAGGTTTTGATATTGTAGTAGCTATGGATTGGTTAAGTAAGAATCAGGCAGAAATCATTTGTGGAAAATGAATGATAAAATTACCTTTAACTAAAGATAACCAAATTTTTGTTATACACGATGAGAAACCTAGAGGTCCTATCAGAATAATTTCTTGCATGAAGGCTCAAAAATATTTGAAAAAGAAATGTTTAGCTTTTCTAGCCCAGGTAGTTGATACAAAACCAATCAAGCAGAACTTGGAAGATGTGCCTATTGTTAGAGAATATCCAAAGGTATTTCCTAATGAGTTATCAGGATTGTCGCCCCCTCGTCAAGTAGAATTCAAAATAGAATTAGTACCAGGGACTACACCAATTGCCAAATCCCCATATCGATTGGCACCATCAGAAATGAAGGAATTGATGAATCAATTACAAGAGTTGTTGGATAAATGATTTATACGTCCTAGCGTTTCACAATGGGGAGCTCCAGTCCTATTCGTGAAGAAGAAAGACGGAACCTTTAGGATGTGTATTGACTATAGAGAACTTAATAAAGTGACTATTAAGAATAGGTACCCTCTTCCTCGAATAGATGACCTATTTGATCAACTGCAGGGATCAAGCTATTTCTCAAAAATTGACCTGAGATCAAGATATCATCATTTAAGGGTACAAGAAGAAGATATACCTAAAACTGCATTTAGAACCCGATATAGTCATTATGAGTTCCTTGTGATGCTATTTGGGTTAACTAATGCTCCGGCTGTATTCATGGATCTAATGAACATGGTGTGTAAACCTTACTTGGATAAATTTGTCATAGGTTTTATAGATGACATATTAATCTATTCTAAAAGTAAAGAAGAATATGAAAAGCATCTAAGGCTAACTTTGGAGTTACTTCAAAAAGAAGAACTGTATGCTAAATTCTTAAAGTGTGAATTCTGGAAGCGAGAAGTACAATTCTTAGGACATGTGGTTAATCAAGATGGAATTCAGGTCGACCCAGCAAAGATTGATGCAATTAAGAAGTGGGAAGCTCCGAAAACACCAACTGATATACGTCAATTTCTAGGTTTGGCCGGTTATTATAGGAGATTTATAGAAAATTTCTCTCGAATAGCCCAACCTTTAACAGAATTGACTCGGAAAGATAAGCCATATGTTTGGGGAGAAAAATAGAACACTACATTTGAGACTCTGAAACATAAACTATGTAGTGCTCCTATTTTAGCTCTTCCAAAAGGTACTGATGATTTTGTAGTATGTTTTGACGCATCACATCAAGGTTACGGATGTGTTCTAATGCAACGAAATAAAGTAATTGCATATGCGTCCAGACAACTCAGAGGAAGTGAAAAAATTATACTACTCATGATTTGGAATTAGGAGCAGTAGTATTTGGACTTAAGATTTGGAGACATTATTTATATGGAACCAAGTGCATAATTTATACGGATCATAAAAGTTTGCAACAGATATTCGATCAAAAAATGTTGAATATGAGAAAAGAATATGGGTAGAGTTACTGAGTGATTATGATTGTGAAATCAAGTATCACCCAGGTAAAGCAAACGTAGTGGCAGATGCCTTGAGTAGGAAGGAAAGAATTAAGCCATTACGGGTTCGTGCTATGAGAATGGTGTTACATTCAGATCTAATAAGCCAAATCCGTGACGCTCAACAAAAAGATGAATTGAGAAGTGTGATGGAACAGAATGAACAAATAGAAGTTACATCAGATGGAATCCTGAGATTTAAAGGAAGAATTTGGATTCCTAATAATGACATGCTTAGAGAAAACATTCTGAGCGAGGCACACAGGTCAAGATATTCAGTACATCCGGGGAATAATAAGATGTACAAGGACCTGAGGAACCAGTATTGGTGGCCAGGAATGAAGAAATCAGTTGCAAAATTTGTAGAAAGATGTGGTATTTGTTCAAGAGTTAAAGCCAAATATCAGAAACCCTCTGGACATTTGCAACAACCAGAAATCCCTAAATGGAAATGGGACCAGATTACTATGGATTTTGTGACCAAACTACCCTGAACCTCAAGTGGATACGACACGATATGGGTTATAGTCGATAGACTGACTAAATCAGCTCATTTCTTACCAATTAGAGAAGATTATAAACTGGAGAAGTTAGCAAGGATCTATATGAAGGAGATCGTGTCTAGACATGGGATACCAATTTCAATTATATCAAACAGAGACAGCCGGTTTACTTCAAGATTTTGGCAGACTTTGCAAAAAGCATTAGGGACTAAAATAAACATGAGTACGGCATATCATCCATAAATAGATGGACAGAGTGAGAAAACCATCCAAACATTATAAGATATGTTGCAAGCTTATGCATTAGATTTTGGTGGTAGCTGGGATACGCACTTACCTCTGATAGAATTTTCATATAACAATAGCTACCATGCCAGTATAAGGGTAGCTCCATTTGAAGCTTTATATGGAAGAAAGTGTAGGTCACCTTTGTGTTAGAATGAGGTGGGAGATAGACAACTTACAGGTCCAGAACTCATATAAGAAACATCTGATAAGATCTTCAAAATTAAAGATAGGTTGAAGACAGCACGTGATAGACAGAGAAGTTATGTTGATAGAAGAAGAAAGTCGTTAGAATTTCAAATCAGGGATAAAGTATATTTGAAAATATCACCCTCAAAGGGAATTATCCGATTTAGGAAAAGAAATGAGTTAAACCCTAGGTATGTTGGCCCTTTTGAGGTAACTGATAGGATTGGTCCTGTAGCATATAAGTTAGACTTACCTCAGGAATTAGGCGGAATACATAACACCTTCCATGTATCTAACTTGAAGAAATGTCTGAATGATGAGACGGTAAAGATACCAATAAAGGAAGTCAAAATAGATGAGAAACTTCATTTATGGAAGAATCAGTAGCAATCATGGGTAAGAAGTGAAGTGATTAAAGAGAAGTAAGATCCCAATAGTGAAGGTCAAATGGAATTCAAAACGAGAACCTGAATTTACATGGGAACGAGAAGATGAAATCAAAAGAAAATATCCCCACTTATTGGAGGTTAAACTGAATGAAAAGAACGGTTATATAGACAAACTTCCCATGTCATCAGATACTGACAACAGATGAATTTCGGGACGAAATTCTTTTTACGAGGGGAGAAGGTTAGAAAATTTTATTTTATATAAGTTAAACCTATATTTGTGTGTGTTTTTAATAAATTAAAAATTCTAAGGTGACGTTATGTGATAAAATTTTATATGTATATGTGTTTTAGCATATAAAATATGTGTATAAATTGCATGTATACATGATTCTTTACGTGTGCATGTAGGGATACATTTGAGACATTTGTAAAATGTTAAGAATGTTAAGTAATAAGATTATGTGATTAGTTGCTTCAATTACATATTTCTCATTTAACATGTAGTAAGTTTAGATTACAACTTAAACGTTTAACCAAAACATCAACTTAATATCTTAATCGTTTATTAAGACATGAACTTAAACACTAAGCATGCTTTTAATTTTTACACCTAGCATATCAATTGTCATTTAATGGGTCTATAGGCAACAACTCATCAAACCTAAGATGAAAACTAATGGTGGTATCTCTCCCATCACACCTCTCGGCCGAAGACCAAAACTATAACCTCAACATCAACCCACACACTAATCATCCTTCTAAACTTGACACTTAACATGCATGACTAATTGACACCTACTCAACCTATAAACACACCTCATCACCTATGTGAGGAAGTAATTATAAAGATCAAATTAATCTTTCTTACACCAAAAGTTCTCGGCCGACTTCCAGGCATTGTCACCAAACTTAAAACACCAAGCAACCTTCTAAATGTGCCACTTAACCACTCTACTTTAACATCTCATTATAGGTCATCATTGCTAGTGTGTTAGGTGGCAAACTCTTAACCCACTTAGTGCCAATCTCTCGGCTACCAAGCACCACAACCGCCACCACACCTTCGCCCGGTTCACATGCATCATCATCAACTAACACTAAGCACATTTCATATGTTGACACCTAAAACCTAAGGATACCAACTCATCCAAGCTATGAATTGAAATAATTATTGGACATAAACTATTGGCCACTTGAACATGTCAACCGCCATCAAACCTTCTTCATATTGTTCATCATTCCACTTTCTAAACACCACCGAAACCGCCAGTCTTTATACCAACAATCCCTCAACACCCTTATCAGTTCCACTCTGCTACAACACCACACAAAACACCATCTTACTCCAAGAATCCTTTTGACTCTCGGTTGTTATACCATCAAGAACATCAACAAATCATCATCAACAACTTTGAAGAAACCTTCAAGAGCAAGAACACTTCGGAATCCAAAATCCATCTTCACCCTTCTTCAGCCTTTCTTTTCATATATTGACAAGGTTTGATTCTTATAAACTATGAAAAACAAAATTTAAAAGAGTTACACATGTGTTATACTGTAAGGCCCCATTCCCGGAATGCTTACAGCTAGTCAATCATTGCACACAAAGTATAAAACATACATTAACTTTACTAAAATATTGCACCGGAATTCTTTTAAACAAACCATTTCATATATATATATAATTGCTTTTGCAAAATAATACATCATTGAAGGTTTACAAAATATTAATCGTTGTATTACATCACAAAAACATTAAAATTTAAACAACGGATGCCATCCAAAAAAATGCCAAGTAGCTGCCCCGTGCCATCCTCAGCAACATTACCTGCCAACTGGAAACACATAAAAGTCAGCGTTGCTGAGTGAGTTCTAGTTTTATAAAATAATATACTTTTCTTTCGTTTAAAACCATTCTTTCTTTACTTTCACATGTGTTCATGCATCATACGTACACATAGATAATAATTTATTATTATCTTTCATCGTCATTCATTAACTTCCTTACCGTACCTTACGTACATTCATTAACTTCCGATGACATGTACTGTACCCCGAACATTGTGCACGAAGCTGACCCTTGGCCCTGGGGCAAGTGCACTCATCATTATCATTCATCTTTCATTCCGGACCAATGTCATGTGCTATACCCCGAACATTGTGCACGAAGCTGGTTACTGGGCCTGAGGTCTATCATAGACCTCGAACATTGTGCACGAAGCTGACTCCAGTACCTAGGGCAAGCGGCAAGAGTCCCATACATATGGTCAATCACAAAGATTAGACCCCAGTGTGCATCCTTCCGGGGTAGCTAACCCGCACACAGTTGAGCTAACACCCTTCATTGGGTGTGAACCTCCATACATTGCTTGCAAGACTTTTCATTACTTCATTCATCAATGCATGCATTCATTCATTCCTTACGTTCCCTTTTTCATTATCTTCCACTTTATGTTACATAATACTTTTCATTTACTTTCATAATCATACCACGTAAAGCCACGGAAATAATATACATAATAAGGAACATAACATAAACATAACCATACCATACATAACATCATCATCACATCATAAATGACATCAACAAGTCAACTTACATTACCCCCGGGAACATCCCAAGTCAAAGCCTACACTCTACATTTTCCCCAAAATTGCAGAAAATATTCTAAGGCATAGGCGCATGAGCACTATGCAGGCGCATGGCCTTTCAGGTGCATGGGAACACTTAGGCGCATGGGGAACTTTTAGGCGCATGGGCACTATTTGGGCGCATGACCCAACACTTAGTCTCCTAGGCAAATTTCTAGGCGCATGGGCACTATACATGCGCATGAGTGCCTAGGCGCATGGGCAGTTTGGGCGCATGGAACACTTGGTCAAATTCAGCCTATTCTAGGCGCATGGATACTATTCAGGCGCATGGGTTTTGGGGCGCATGGGGGACACTTAAGCAAATTCAACCGTTGGGTGCATGGGCCAAATCCAGGCGCATGGGCAACCAACACATACTAATAACATCATAATCAGTCCTAATTCATCATGTTCTAACTTAGTTCTAGCATTCTAAGCATCATAACATGAACATGGTACCATCATAACATCATAAATCACCCCAAATCATAACCCACCCACATTCACACGTACACATACTTACGGATACAAAACCCATTTTTGTAAAAACATACATACATGTATTTCCAGCCCCAAAATCAGTTAAAACATGTAAAAAGGGGGTTCTAGAACTCACCTCAGCAGCCTTCGAGTATGACTTCCTTCAAACCCGTTTGCACTATGAGTTCAACCACCTAGAAACCCACCAAAAACACACACCCGAACACAACAAACACACATAAGCATATAACCGAGGTATAGGCCGGCCAAGAACAACTTAAAGCCAAGAATTCTTACCTTGCATTCGAATTTTTGTTCATCTTCTTCAAACCCGAGATCTTTCTCTGCTCTTTCTCTCTCTAAAATCCGGTGAAAAGAAAATATACAGAAAGGTGTGGGCGGCCATCACCTTTTACACCCACTTTTTTATACTTTTTGTCCTTTTGACATATTTAGCCCCTCAACTTGGGTTAAATTGTTTTTCTTCCTTTTTCTGCACCCTTTTCTTTCTTTCTCGTCTTTTAAAATTTTCCGGGTGTTACATATACATACATATGTAACTAACTTATTATGTATAAACATCAAAACTATTTATCAAATTTCTAAAACATTTGATTTTTATTAAAAATCAGTAAGAAAAAAGTTTAAGAACTGAAAATTTAAGGATTTTATAAACCAAGAATTTAAATAGAATTTAAAGGGTTAAAATATGTGATATTTTATGAATTATTAAGTAAAATAGGTTAAATATTTAAATGACTGTGATTGTGGGAATAAAAATTAGAAATCTATCAGAAAATATCAAAAATAATAGTCTGGAAATTTTAGAAATTATTTGATATACTAATTTATATGATTTATTTAAGGAAAATAAAAGAAAATGCTTAACAAAATATTTAAAGATGATAAAAATTTAGAAAAATTATATGATGACCTTTACAGTAGGTTGTAATTTTAGAATAAATTTCGTGACTTAATTCATTAAAATAATAAAGTTACTTATTTTAAAAGTATAATCTGGAGAAAATCGGATTAAATAGCAAAACAGTATGAAAAATCATGAAAATTTTATATAAAATTTTAAATATTTTATAGGACCTTCTGTATAAAGTTCAGAATTTTAACAGATCTATAGCTATTTCTTCTATTTAGTGTAAATCTTGTAAAATTTATAAGAAATTAATTATAAACAGGTATTAACTGAAATTTTTATATGTTAATCTAGATTTTAAGTTGTTACTATTTATATAATTGGGTAATTTATAGTTTACCATAGCTACTGTTTTGGAATTTCTATTTGAATTAAGATATAAATGCTGAAAATTGTAAAGAAATAAAATAATTTATTTCTAACTTATAATTAATTTTATAGGGATTTGCTGGAATTAAGGTGAGTATCATAGCCCCTTTTATTTATAATTTTTTGTGGGAAAAATCATACTATGTTTGTTTTGATGCTAATCTAAATAAAAATTTTGATAAGTTACTGTCATTTTGCCATAAGTACAACCATTAATTCGTATAAGGAACCGTCTCATAATATAGGTAGCGTTACTTAGTAATATGTTTTCTGCACCAATAAAATGAGTGTTGTGATGTTATATTATCAGATTCTATGATTTATGTGTATGACAGTTTTAAATCACCTGTCATATAAGTAGGGTTGGTTGTAATTTTATTTATATTGCATCAATAATTTTGTTAAGTTATTAAACCTATGATCTCACCAACTTTATGTTGACTGTTTTGAGTATCCTTTTTCAGGTAACCAGAAATGACTTATATGTGACGTGATATAGAATATATAACAATCACCCTAACTCGTTTCTGAAATAAGTTGACGTGAAGTAACCCAAATTTATACCACTGAGTAAAAACGTATTATATTTGATCCGACACATTTTCTAAACAATAAACACAATACAAAAGTTTTTAAATTAACGTATGTAACATCTAAACGTACATTAACCCAGAATTTGTAGTGCCAATTAAGTGCAAATGTATTATATTTAACCGGATGTATTTTTCTAAACAATAAACAACTTACAAACAAAAGGTAAGTGTTCATTTAGTATTTAGATTAACATATATAAAATATTGTTAGGTTGTTTCTACTTTATTTGTTAAAGTTACTTTCATTCACAGTTTGATTCTGTTTTGACACATTGCATGCGTTGAGCTGTCGTATGAGTACTTTCATTTTATGAAAATTTCATATGTTTTGAAACAACCTACAATAACATTTGTGTTTTTAATAAATTAAAAATTCTAAGGTGACGTTATGTGATAAAATTTTATATGTATATGTGTTTTAGCATATAAAATATGTGTATAAATTGCATGTATACATGATTCTTTACGTGTGCATGTAGGGATACATTTGAGACATTTGTAAAATGTTAAGAATGTTAAATAATAAGATTATGTGATTAGTTGCTTGAATTACATATTTCTCATTTAACATGTAGGAAGTCAAGATTACACCTTAAACTTTTAACCATAACATCAACTTAACATCTTAATCGTTTATTAAGACATGAACTTAAACACTAAGCATGCTTTTAATTTTTACACCTAGCATATCAATTGTCATTTAATGGGTCTATAGGCAACAACTCATCAAACCTAAGATAAAAACTAATGGTGGTATCTCTCCCACCACACCTCTCGGCCGAAGACACAAACCACAACCTTATCATCAACCCACACACTAATCATCCTTCTAAACTTGACACTTAACATGCATGACTAATTGACACCTACTCAACCTAGAAACACACCTCATCACCTATATGACGAAGTAATTATGAAGATCAAATTAATCTTTCTTACACCAAAATTTCTCGGCCGACTTCCATGCATTGTCACCAAACTTAAAACACCAAGCAACCTTCTAAATGTGCCACTTAACCACTCTACGTTAACACCTCATTATAAGTCATCATTGCTAGTGTGTTGGGTGGCAAACTCTTAACCAACTACCAATCTCTCGGCTACCAAGCACCACAACCGCCACCACACCATCGCCCGGTTCACATGCATCATCATCAACTAACACTAAGCACATTTCATATGTTGACACCTAGACCCTAAGGACACCAACTCATCCAAGCTATCATTATTGGACATAAACTCTCGGTCACTTGAACATGTCAACAGCCATCAAACCTTCTTCATATTGTTCATCATTCCACTTTCTAAACACCATCAAAACCGCCACTCTTTACCCCAACAATCCCTCATCACCCTTATCAATTCCTCTCGGCTACAAAACCACACAAAACCACCATCTTACTCCAAGAATCCTCTTGACTCTCGGTTGTTATACCATTAAGAACATCAACAAATCATCATCAACAACTTTTGAAGAAACCTTCAAGAGCAAGAACACTTTGGAATCCAAAAGCCATCTTCACCCTTCTTCAGCCTTTCTTTTTAGATATTGACAAGGTTTGAATCTTATAAACTATGACAAACAAAATATAAAAGAGTTACACATGTGTCATGCATACATATGTAACTAACTTATTATGTATAAACATCAAAACTATTTCAAATTTCTTGAACATTTGATTTTTATTAAAACCCAGTAAGAAAAAAGTTTAAGAACTGAAAATTTAAGTATCTTATAAACCAAGAATTTAAATAGAATTTAAAGGGTTAAAACATGTGATATTTTATGAATTATTAAGTAAAATAGGTTAAATATTTAAATAACTGTGATTGTGAGAATAAAAATTAGAAATCTATCAGAAAATATTGAAAAAAATAGTCTGAAAATTTTGGAAAATTATTTGATATACTAATTTATATGATTTATTTAAGAAAATAAAAAAAATGCTTAACAAAAAATTTAAAGATGATAAAAATTTAGAAAAATTATATGATGACCTTTACAGTTGGTTTTAATTTTAAAATAAATTTCGTTAATTAATTCATTAAAATAATAAAGTTGCATATTTTAAAAGTATAATCTGGAGAAAATCGAATTCAATAGTAAAACAGTATGAAAAATGATGAATATTTAATATAAAATTTAAATTATTGTGTAGGACCTTCTATATAAATTTCGAAATTTTTAGAGACCTGTAGCTATTTCTTCTATTTAGTGTAAATCTTGTAAAAATTGTAGGAAATTAATTATAGATAGGTATTAACTGAAATTTTATATGTTAATCTGGATTTTTAGTTGTTACTGGTTATAAAATTTGATAATTTATGGTTAACCGTAGCTACTGTTTTGGAATTTCTATTTGAATTAAGATATAAATGCTAAAAATTTTAAAGAAATAAAATAATTTATTTCTAACTTATAATTAATTTTATAGGGATTTGCTGGAATTAAGGTGAGTATCATAGCCCCTTTTATTTATATGTTTTTATGGGAAAAAGCATACTATGTTTGTTTTGATGCTAATGTAAATAAGAATTTTGATAAATTACGGTCATTTTGCCATAAGTACAACCATTAATTCGTATAAGGAACCGTCTGATAATATAGGTAACGCTACTTAGGAATATGTTTTCTGCGCCTACAAAATGAGTGTTGTGATGTTATATTATCAGATTCTGTGATTTATGTGTATGACAGTTATAAATCACCTGCATATAAGTAGGGTTGATTGTAATCTTATTTATATTGCATCAATAATTTTGTTAAGTTATTAAACCTATAATCTCACCAACTTTATATTGACTGTTTTGAGTATGCTTTTTCAGATAATCAGAAATGACTTATATGTGACGTGATATAGAATATATAACAATCACCCTAACTCGTTTTTGAAATAAGTTTACGTGAAGTAACCCAAATTTATACCACTGAGTGAAAAAGTATTATATTTGATCCGACACATTTTCTAAACAATAAACACAATACAAAAGTTTTTAAATTAACGTATGTAACATCTAAACGTACGTTAACCCAGAATTTGTAGTGCCAATTAAGTGCAAATGTATTATATTTAACCGGATGTATTTTTCTAAACAATAAACAAAGTACAAACAAAAGGCAAGTGTTCATTTAGTTTTTAGATTAACATATATAAAATATTGTTAGGTTGTTTCTACTTTATTTGTTAAAGTTATTTTTATTAACAGTTTGATTCTGTTTTGACACATTGCATGCGTTGAGCTGTCGTATTATATTATAAACAGTTTCATTTTATGAAAATTTCATATGTTTTGAAACAACCTATAATAACATTAAATTTTAGTTTTCTCAAACTTTTTAAATCCTTCACATTTTAGTTTTAGTACATTTAACTTTTAACTTTTCAAGTATAATAATATATTTTATGTTTTTAGTTTTTGAATTTAAAGAAAGCTATTAAATGAAGAAAAAAAAGGTTTTATTTGCGGACTTAATCTTTCAAGTAAATCAGTTTATATTTTCATTCGAAACCCAATTTTGAATTTATAGAAGCTAATCCACAGTTTTTTACCTAAA
Source organism: Flaveria sonorensis (assembly GCA_025506505.1). NCBI lineage: Eukaryota > Viridiplantae > Streptophyta > Magnoliopsida > Asterales > Asteraceae > Flaveria > Flaveria sonorensis. Next base: position 17,714,439 of record CM046433.1, on the reverse strand, counting down.
GAACTTCTGTTATGTTGACTATTGTTGTAATTTATGTGCTAAATAATTCACAACAAGAGGAGTCATGAAATTATGCTTTTAGAGGAAAAGTTGAATTTCAACTCTAGAAATAAAACACGAAATAAAACAGAAATAAAACACGAAAATTTGAAAGAAAAAATCATTTACAAATTTGAATTATGGTAATAAGTAAGAGAGAGGAAATGAAATTAATTTCTTTCACCTTCTAAATTTAACAATTAGTTTCATAATTATTAACAACTCTTATTATCTCACACACACACACAATAGACCAACGTTGTAAAACTCGGCAAACTCAGCCGAGTACTCGGTGTGTACTCGGAACTCGGACATTTACTGAAGCGACTTTGTTCAACTCGGAATCGGTCAACCTCGATCAAAATCGGTCCAACTCGAAGATAGGCGGCCCAACTCGGCTCTACTCTGAGCTAGGCAGCCCAAATCGGCTCTACTCAGAGCTAGGCAGCCCAACTCGGCTCTACTCGACCCAATTCGGAAACTTGAATTTTTTTGTTGTTTCCCGTCAATTTTCGCTATTTTTCATCGATTTTTGTTAATTTTTTGTTTTTTTTCATTGTGATACCTTAAAGGAAGACTATTAAATGATTACAATGCTTATAATATCATAATAATAAGTATCCATTTTTGTTTTTTTTTAGTATTTGAACATGTATCATTTTCATTTATATTGATATTTACATAAATTATTATAAATATTAGTGAACTTACAATATTTGATATATGTATAATTTTTTAAAAATTAATTTCTTTATAATTTGTTATGTCTGAGTACTCCCCGAGTACTCCCTACCTAGAACGAGTACTCGTAACTTTTCAATCGATCGATCTGGCAGCGTCTAGCGACTTTTACAACATTGGAAGAGACACACCACCGTCGTCGCTTCCAGCCACCACACCACCGTCGTCGCTTCCAACCACCGCACCACCATTGTTGCTTCCGACCATGCACAACCCTATCTCTTTCACACATAAAAACCCTTTTTTCTGCCACCACCGTCGCCTCTTCCGATCGCCACACACCTGCCGCCACTTCCGGCCATGCATAACATAGCTGCTACACGACATTTCTCTCCCTGTCTTTTCTCTCACACACAAAAAACACAAAAAACCGCCTCTCCTTTGCCACCACTACACCATAGCAGTCACTTCTGGCTACCACACCTCCAGCCATTTACAACACTATTGTTACCACGACATCGTCGCCCATCAACACCAACGACCACATCAGCTTAACCACAGATCTGAAAGGAATATGCAATTGCTCAATCTCATCTTTCTCCGATGAACCAGATCTGAACAGTCCATACAAGAGACCGTATTCTGGCCGGTGGGGGAGGTGATGGACTTGGCGGTGGTGGTGCCGATGTCGGTGCCGGTGGGGAAGTGGAGAGAACAACCGTGTTTCTCTCTCTGAATAAGAGAAACTTGTAGTGAGAAGTAGGGCTGACATAACAGGTCAGACACGACACGATAAGACACGATGATCTGACATATCAGACACAAACACGACACGAAAACTTATCATGTTATTTTTTTAAAACACGAACATCACACGAATTGACCTGTTTAGAAACCTCTTTAGGAACACATGTAATATCACATATTTAAAAATCTGTTTAATGAAATAAATATTACCGAAGGACGAAGTTCATAAGGTCTTACGTCTTAACAAATAACAACACATAAAGACATGAATACATGATCCTTAACATAATAATCTTATAATCCATAACAGATTTGAAACAAAAACCCATAAAAGTCAATGTCAAACAAATTTAAAACAATTTTAAGTTTCTGTTGGTCCTTTCTTCACAAAATCTTCAATAACCCCACAATATTGCCAACTGTGTAGATGATATTCCAATTGTTCAAACCTGTACACAATAATTATAGTCATATTAAGCAAGGACATAAATTGATTCATAAATTTTATTGAAAACATTAAGAGAGAATACCTTAGGATTATTCACTGAATTTGAAGCATCTGACTCATGACTAATATCAACCAACATTATATCTTCTGTGAGCTCATCCAATTCAACTTCATCAGAACCTACCCACAAGCATACACTATTAATAAAATATTATAAAAACTAAAAGCTTATAAAAATAAAGGGAAAAATATATTACAACAATCTCCAAATAACCAATCTTTTGTGCAATTAGAGCCTCAACGGTATCTTTACTTAGTGAACTTTGATGTTCATTAAGTATTCTTTCACTTGCACTAAAGGTAGACTCTGATGCAACAGTAGACACCAGAATAGTCAAAAAGTCTCTTGCCATCCTTGAAATGTGGGATATCTAAACTCATTAGCTTTCAAAAAGCTAACACATCTAGCTCTGAGTTTCTACTCTTGACTCCTTTAAATACAACTGTAGTTCTGACTTTTTATTAATTGTAAAATCTTTACTTTGAAACTGATCAAAATCCTAAAAATGAATAACTAAAAATTAGCAAGTGAAACATTAAGAGATAATATAAAAAAATATACCTTAAGTCTTGCTTTTACTCCATAGGCACGTGTTGAATCATCCCTCGTATCCTCAACCCCTTTGTTAGCATTTAAGCCAGTTGCATTATTTGAAGTTTTAGATGAACTACGACCCTCATTTAACAAAACATATTCATTGAAAGTAGAATGCAAAAGCTGATCAACATTTTCATATTCAATGTTTCCCTCCCCATAAACTTGTGAATAACTCCAATCGATAAAGTGCAATTTGTATCTAGGATCCAAAACCACAGCTATGGCTAATGTAAGACTAAAATCAGACCACTATTTTTGAAACTTCTCTATCATTAATTGTGCCATTTTTTTCATATACTCATCTTCTGAATTTATGCCCTCATACAAAGTCAAATAAGCCATAAAAATATATGGATAATACAAGTTTGCAGTAGGATATTTTGTACCCGAAAAAACTTTAGTCACATTATAAAAAACTCCAAGAAAACCACATATCTTCTCAACTGTGTCCCACTCGTATGCATTTGAACAATGCTTATAATTAGAATCACTTAATCCTAAATGGCAGAAGGCACGTCGGTAATAAATAGCACTATCAAGCATCAAAAAGGTAGAATTCCACCTAGTAGGAACGTCTTGCCTTAACCCTTTTTTGGAATTTAAAGAAAGCAACTTAACACAATCTAAAAACTTTTCTTTTCTTCCTTGTGATCCTTTAACATACTTGATGCTCTCTCTGACTTTGTAAACACATTCATTAATTTCCTTAAGCCCATCTTGTACAATCAAGTTTAAAATATGTGCACAACATCTCAAATGAAAAAATCTTCCCTTAGAAACAAGTAGTGACTTTGTATTCAACTGTTCTCTCAATAACCCAACAAAAGTGTCATTAGAAGAAGCATTATCTAAAGTCACACAAAAGATTTTCTTCTCAATGCCCCATTCTACTAAAATAGAAAACACTTTTTCACATAAAACAATGTCAGTATGAGGTGGTGGCATGAAAGAAAATGATAAAACTCTTTTTTGCAAAACCCATTGTTTATCTATGTAATGCACTGTAATTGCTAGATAACCATCAGTAGTGTGACATCCGGTAATTTTCCGTTACCGAACTCCGTTAGTTCCGTTAAGTCTTGCATACACGTGTCGGGAGCACACATTAGTTGTCGTTCAACGTTGGTGACTGAATAATAATTAATAATGTTAAACAATAATTTCTATGTTGATTATTAGTTGTGATTATGTGATTTAAATGTTTATTGTGAATTTTATCGCCTAACGTGGAAACGTGTATATTTATTTCGTGTGTTTTGTGGTAAATGGAAATTATGCATGATTATTATTTGTGACTAATGATAATTGTGTTTAGTAGTTAAAAATTATTTAAAACTATTCAAAGAGTCTAATTTTTATAAAATACAAAATGCAAGGGTTTAAAGGGTAATTATGCAAAATTATATTGTTTAAAACACAAAACCCAACCCTAATAGCCCCCCATCGGCCGCGATCGACCTCCCCTCTCCCTCTCCTCTTCGAATTCAGCCCAAGAACAAGCAATCACCTTCGAATTTGGATCGATTTCAAGGCATACAACAAGTTAGAACCTTCAATTGCAAACTATTACACATTTAAAGGTTAGATTTTTACATGTTTTTTGATGATTCTTCATGTTAGCCGAAAGTTCCATTCGAAATCTGCAATTGATGGTCGATTGATGCTTGTTTGTTGTTGTTAATGTGTTTGTTAGATAGATTACATGTTAATTAACGTCAAGTATGCAATAAAGGTTGGATTTTTACAAGTTCTTATGGGATTTACATTAAGGCCGAAACCCTAATTCGAAACTTGCAATTGGAGGCCGATTTCTTGATGTTGGTTGGTGTTATTATGTTAGTTGGATTGTATATATGCTAGTTAACGTTGATTATGCAAGAAAGCTATGATTTTAATTCATGGTTCATAGGTTACTAAGAATAATAACTTTATTTTGCATGAAATGTTGAATTGATGATGTATTGGTGTTATGGATAGGCTTATGATGATGATTAGATGCTACATGTTTGATATGAATGTTAGGAATTCAAGAATGCATGTTGTAGTTCATACCTTACTAAAGATAGTAACTTTTGGGTATGAAAGTTGATGAATCATGCTAATTAGATGTTGTTGATCATGTTTAAATGTTGTCATGGATTTGGATTGGTATATAATTGATGAATTCATGAATGTAGAGTGAGTGTGATGAATTTGGGATGAACTTTCCCAAAAGGGAAACTTTATTTGTGCAAATCCTTGAATTGGATGATTTGAGCATGTTTGGGATATTAGGACCATGCTAGTGTGTTCATGGATGGTTTCTAAGGTGAGTAAATGTGTTGTGTAGGTGGTATGAATGTTGATTTGGTTTGTTACCTATTTTGGCCTGTTTGTGAAAAAATCATGGTATGAGTTATATAGGTAAGCTAGGACTTTTATGGATTGATGATTGATTAAGAATGAACATTTTAGATGTATGAGCATAATAGTAGTTGAGGTTCGCATGACTTGTATGATATCTAGTTGTATGGTGATCTAGGTAGTACATATGGTTAATGAAGTGCTATATGTAATCAAGTTGTATGTTAATCATGTATGATATGCTGTTGTATGTCAACTGGGTCAAATGTGTCTTGTCTTTCTAAAACCTTGAGTTCTTTGGTTTGTAGAGCACTTAGGGTTTCATATTGATTTTGTGTACACGTACTTATGTACTCTTGTATTCTAGGTAACCTTTGAAGGGTTGTCTTTGCACCTATCACCAGTTCTCTTTAGTCATTATCTTTACACACCAGGTGAGTTCTTGCCCCACTCGTTTTACATAATCTCTTTTAGGGGAGATAGCATACTGTTGATCACAAACGCTTTTATATATGAGTGTGTATAATATTGATATAGTGTTGTTTACCATGGAAAGTCCTCACACTTTCGGATTGTTAATATTGACTAGCGGGGAAATTTTGGGTAGTACTACTGGGTCTGACGAGCCCCACCTGTGTGACTCGAGGTCATACGGGTGCAATTTTGTCCTAACACATATATTCGTCACGACCTGGTAAGTCGTGACGGGAGGCAACAAACGCAACACAGTCAGCTTCGATCACGAAATCACTATGATTGATATTTTTATGTTAATAGACTAGCTATCTATTGCAATACACTACTTATGATTTGAAAACTGTTTATCGGTTTACCTATTAACGCAAACTCTTGAACTCACCAACCATGTGTTGACTTGTTTAATATGCTATTCTCAGGTTAAGGTTGCCAGTTGCCTAGGAGCACGCACGTCAGCATTGTTGAGTTGTCTACATTTGTCTTGTTTACAAATTTGGGATTATTTTCATATTAAACAATTGTGTTTGGAGCACGTATGTTTTGCGCATTCTCTTTATATACTACTTGTTTTGGGTTTTCGTGTTTTAAAAACGCTTCCGCAGTATTTTAAACGTTAACACTGGTTTTGTTTATTAATCATATAGAGTCGTTCTTGGTAACTAATGACTGAAATCCTGGTATGTCACACGCCTTGCGGTAAAACCCCACACGCGGATTTTGAGGGTGTGACAAGTAGCAATAGAAGTCCACAAATCTAAAGTTAGACATAGCATTCCATGGGATTCCATAAGCATGCTTCTAACTTTTTCCTTTTCTTTCTTATACATTTTCAATAAATCAGATCTTACTGTGTTCCTAGTAATAATATTCAGATTGGGTTGCAAGTATGTAAACAAATCTCTAATACCCTTATAATCTACAAATGACAATGGTAATTCATGCCTAATCATAGCAGCCACAAGCATTTCACGAAACTTGTTTTCGTCAAATCTAGACGACCTTAATGCCATGTCACTATCAAAAAGCATTTGACCAACATCATTAAATACATTACCAATACAACCAGTCATGTGTCGTTTGAGATTACCTGTACCAGTCTTACTATCATATATGAAGACATGCTTACACTTGTTGCACTTGCATTGGGTCTTTCCACCTATTGAAGACTGTTTAATTTTGGTAAAGTAGTTCCACACAACAGATCTTTCCTTTTGTTTTCTCTTTGCCCCCATACTATCCTCAATATTATTTTGTATACCTTCCATAGACTCAACCTCATCATCTTCAATATCTATATTCTATGAACTATTCTTTTCTAGGTCAACTTTAATACAATCAGAATCCATCAACATCATATAACAGGTTGCTAAGAACATTTAACAATAAATGTAAATGATAACAACAATAGAGGTAAATAATAACAGTAATAGATGTATGTATGCAAGATTAACTAAAAACAAATTTGAAATGGTTGTGTTAGAGACTTAGATTACGAAACCTGCTACCTGTGTAGTTGTGGTACGGAGCCACCGAGATGGTTGCGTCCGTTGTCACGATAGGGTCTCGATGGACGATGGTCAATTGGTGGTTGGCGGTATCGATCTTGGCCGGTCGACAGGTGGTCTTGATGGTGGCTGGTCGACAGACGACAGGCGGTCTTGAATCACGATCGTGGAGACGTTGAAGCCTGGAACTCAGGAAGGGTTCCGTTGATGGGGTCGTGGGGAGGGTAGTGGCGCACGGGAGGGACCGTCTGACCGTAGGAGGGTAGCCAGGAGGGTGGGGAGACCGGGAGGGTGGGAGGCCGGGAGGGGAGCGGGCGAGCGGCTGGACGGCTTTAAGTGGTAACTGGGTGAAGTCTTGAAGACTTTTGGTGTTTAATATTAATAAAATTAAGCCATTGCAAAATATAATTTAACCCTTTTAAGTTTAGTTGTATCTATATTTTATACCATATATTTATCTCTTTGTTTTTTTCCCACTCATAAATATTTGTTTATTTTCTTAAATTTAATCTTTTATAAAATTTCGAATATACCATTGCAAAATAGTTATTTCTCACAACATTTCGGAGTAAATTCCATTCAAAACGGAATTGTACATCATAATGTGCAAGTCCTCAAGTTTATTCGAGGGTTTGTTTTTTTACAATTATCCTCCAACTCTTATATTTATGTGTGCTTAGTTTCATTTACATTACTATTTTTAAGTATTTTGTTTTCTTCCGTTATGACTTGTGTTTTTCTATCAATGTTTTGACGTGTGTTTTTCTATTAATGTTTTGACGTTAATATTTTTAACAGTTTTTTTTTTATATATGAATTTTTAAAAATATCAACGGTCATGCCGCAACGCATGGGTTTGTGTCGGTTTCGTTTCTTATATTAAGATTCTTATTTTTTCAACGATGTACATGTTTTGTTTTGCATACTTTCAATGGGCAAGTTTGTGTCAATATTTAAACATTATTTTTTACGGTTTTGCACCTCGTCATAACATGAGGGCTTAATAATAATAAGTCCTATATACGAGTTGTATAACCAGGGTGTATTATGGAGGTATTGGCTTTAGTTTCAACAATCCTTCGTGAACTTCTTCATATTTCTTTTATTATTCTTCCTTTATTATTAAATTTCCAACCATGCCTGTAAGCAATTTATGACATAGTTAAGTATAGAGCTAAAAGGATCGCGCCCAACTAGTTCTTTTATCCATCAAGCGTTGCAGCGACATCATACGTGACGTGATAAAGTATAGATTACAATCACATAAAAATAAGCATGAAAACATTTTATATATGAACCGACTCATTTCTAAACAAAATTTATGTCAAATCGTCGACGAACATCAAAACGTAGTCCATCAATATGGATATTTTTTATGTGATGGTATGTTTAATCATTAAACACGAACTGAGATCTATCCAATGAGCGGTTACACAAATGTATGATTTTGTAAACCATGTAGCGTCGACCAAACGTCACTAATAAAGTTAACACATATATTTTAATTTTCAAAAAATCCAATTAAATCATTTTGTCAAAAATTTAAACAATAATGTCTAAGCGTACATAAATAAGGGGCCAGACACAATATGTATAAAATATTCGGATGAGTTTGTTTGGAATGCGGGGTTTGTTTCATCGCTTTGCAAAATTTCTTCACAATGTGTTTCTTGAAAGTCGAGATTGATTTTTTTCCTAACAATGTCGTATAATACTTACAACAAGCATTTTGAGACCATCACTCATTCCACAAAATCCCAATTGCACCAAACTTCCAAGTTAATATTATGTGGATTAACCCAAACAACGATTGACGCGAAAGAAGAATCTTGAGCAATGGATAAGTGAGGTCGTCATAACTTAGTAAGTAAATAAACTAGAGAGTAAAATGAGAGAAGAAAGTGTAGAACGAGATTAAAACGAGATCGTTTTTGTGATTTTTGCTTTTGTTTTGCGTTTTGGAGTGGTGTGATCAACCGAACCATCAAACATCTATTTATACTTAGGGGGTAAAATGGTCATTTTCTAGCAAAAAAAATGTCCAAAACGGCTAGAAAATGGCTATATAGTCGTTACCCAATGTTCACATTTGAAAAAAGCTTTTTTAAAGTCAGAACCGGGTACTACCCGGTCCAGATCGGGTCCAACTACATACACCAGTAGAGCTCCGGGTAGAAAGCAGTTGATATAGATGGGTACGGATGGGGTATGGAACCCCCTGGTAGGAACCGGAACCAGTTTTAAGTAGTACCCGTCGGGTCGGGTCCATAGTAGTTTTATGGGCATCTCTAAGTGGTCAGCCGGATCCCTATACAACCTATAGTCGAATAAAGCTCCGACCCATTGTCTAATAAAATTCCCAAATGATAATCAGTTTACAAACCTTTATTTCCCTTATGTATACAATGACATAAATATACTACTACCACTTAGTTTCTACTATCATAATTTCCATCAAACGTAATTCTGTAAAATAAAGAAATTAAGCATGATTTGACAATCTAGCCACTGATCATGGTGCTTAAACCAACCGCTTTATGCTATTAAATTTTAAGGGCTCTCAAATTTATAAACCTGCTTAATCTATACTCTAAGCAGAATATATATATATATATATATATATATATATATATATATATATATATATATATATATATATATATATATATATATATATATAGATAGATAGATAGATAGATAGATAGATAGAGAGAGAGAGAAAGAAAAAGAAGGGATCTTAAGAAAACCACATTATTATATGAAAACTAGAGAAAATCAATTAAATCGGTCATATAATCTATTAATTTTTTATCACTACCATCCATATATGTGTGTATATATATAGATAGAGGTATGGGTCAAATAAAAACTGTAACATAGATTTACAAGTATGTCACATATACGTAACCATTTTTCATTCAACATAGTGTTACACATACGTAATACTCTTCGTTCTCGTATTTATGTTCAACATGTATGTAACAAATACTTAAATAAGCTTTTAACAATTAAAAGAACAAAAAGATTATGAATTATGTTATTGGTTTTCGTGGTTTTCTTTGGGTTTCGTATAACTATTGGTTTTCTCAGAAACCTTACTAGAAAAATGACTATAAAACAACTTTTTAAAAGCTACTTTTCAAAATAAAATGATGTATTTGCTAAGAGAAATATTTTATTTGCTTACAAAAATGTTGCATTTTATAACAAATAATTGTTTTAGATCTAATAAACTTCATCTAATACGGCCACTGATAAAAAATTTGTTTTATGCTAATGCAATATTTTCAAAAACTAATGTAATTTTTTCAATGTCTAATGCAATATATTACAAGAGTTATATTAACTTTAGTTTGTTGTAGTGAATAATCACTGATTAATGTGTTTTCAGAAGTTAGAAGGGATAATAAAATGCTTTAAGGTGTCGGCAAAACAATATGATTATACATAACGTCTAGTGCTTAAATAGACACTTTATGATTTTTCTGCATTATTCATTCTAAATGCTAATTTGTTTTTCTATTTTAACTTAAAATATATTCAAATACATTATTACACCATGTTTATATATCATAAACATAGATGTTTTAATATACGCATATGTATTTACTTGTAAAGTAACTCTTAGCTTGCGCTTGTGATTATGACATTCGGCCTAAAAATTAACATTATATGTTGTGACACTATGCAATTACAATTTAAAGTTTTCATATATCTAGAAAATTTCACAAAAAACCTTACTTTTAAAGTTTACTTTAACCCTAAATACGTTGAGCCGCCATGCACTTACATTATAATACATGACGCATCATCATTCATCTCAGAGTTTATATTTCATTAGAAAAGTGACTTGGAAATTATTCTTATCATAAACTTTTGTAAGGTCTTATATTCCTGTATATAATTCCACTTAAGGTGACAACCATCTCTACATAAATCACTTTGGGAACCTATCCCCTATTTAAACCACTTCAGGATCATCTTATCCACATATGTCCAGTCCACTTGGGAATTTGTCATTCAAAAATAATCACTTAGAGAAAATACATTCGAAATTCAACCACTTGAGGACTCATCATCCAACATAGTCCACATATAGACTTAATCATGCCATATTACTTATATAGGAAAACCCTAAGCATAAAAAATGAACTTTACTTCCATCTGATTAAACACCACAACTACAACCGATAACTATGCTTAAATAATTTCAAATCCACATGCAACATATTTGTACAATCATCACGACATGGATAGCACACACATCTTGTGTAATAATAAACATATAACTTGTTAGAGTTTCAAATTATCTCACATTGGTTCATCTTAATAATTTGTTATCAGTTTCTTTAAATTTCACTGTTTAGCATCTTATTATTTTTATTTTTTATTATTAAACACGTGATAAATAAATAGTGACGTTTTTTCTCTTCCTGTTTTGACCATCAAAACTTTTGATTTCTTATGTTTAGTCCCCTCGGTTAGCCTCACTTTATAACCTAGATGCATGTTGCCGTTTATCATTCCGATTAGAGAGAAAGAGAGAGCGTAGAGGAGGATGCCCGCCTCCACCACTTCTGCGGTCTTTACTGTACCTCCATAGTACGACCAACTGGCCTTGGTGGTCGTCTTGTCTTCCCACCTACTTCCATGTCGCTTGCCATCTTTGAACATCCTCGCCACCTCCTTGCTTCGGCTTCCTTCAACCGTTGTAAACAGAATGATAGAGGTTGTTGGAGCTGCTTCAACCTGCATGTCTTCATCTACGCAACGTCGACTAGTAGGTCTATATTATTTGTTGATTTGAGGATCTTTTATGGTTGCAATTTGGGTTTGCTTTTTTACCGTTTTCACTAATTTTGGGTGTGTTGTTCACTAGATGATGGTTACGACTTAAGGTTTATTTTCATTGTTTGTTTACTCGATACTTTTGGGGTTCTTTATTATACCTTCTGTTGTTGGGTTTGTAGTTGTTTGGTATGGAAATTTGACACATTTTGAGCTTTTCTCCCTTACGATTTGAGATTGCATTCGATAATTTAGAAATTTGAGATTACATTTGATTGTTTAGTCGAGTTATTGTTAGTGTTTGTTCAATGATATGGGGTTACATGTGACTATTTGTTTAGCCGATGATGCTTTTGGGGTTTCTTTTCACTAATGAAACCTACTTTTGTTGGGTATATTATTGTTGAGTCTAGAATTTAGAGGCATATATTTTCTTGATGAAAACCCTAGAATTTAGGGTTTGGTGTGCCTGGTTATTCTTATATATGTTGTTGGGTCGATGAAGGTGGGTGTACTCTAATGTAAGATAATCTTGAGTTTGGCTTCGTTTTTTTCCTTTATAAGTATCAATATCCTCGCACGACTATTCTACACGGCTGATGTTGATGATGGTGGTTGGTCAATGATGATGAATGTTCATTCTTTTGAAACCCTGGTTTGTAAGACCATTTCTTGTCTATAGTTCGATTTTGAGGCGAATTGTAAAGGATGATGAAATTTTCTTCTTTCGTATTTGTCAGACGCGTTTTGTGCGTTCTTTTGTTGCTTGCTCATATGATGAGGTATGTCCTCTTCGGTAGTTGGCTGCCACGAAATCCGATTATCTACTTTTATCTTTTATGAAACGACTGGTATGATGGATAATTAAATTTCTTAATGTTGCTACTTCGTGTTAGTCCGATCCTAAAACGTTTGAGGATATTGCCCCAAAAAATAATATTATTGCTGCTTATAATATTGTTGTTGCTTCGTGTTAGTCTGGTCTTAAAACCTTAGAGGCTATGATGATGCCTTTAAAAATATATTGAAATCAATGTTTTGGCATTGCAGTATTCGGTTATAATATGTGTATGTTTTAGGTTATAGACGAATATAACATTTAAAACACAATTTTTTGATATGTATATTAGGTTTTATGTATTGGAAACATTGACGACCACAATCATAAACGCTATGTTGTAATGACAAATAGATAGAAAACTTTTTAACAAATTACATTCCTCATGTTGTGTTATTTTTATACACGATAACTGAGGTTGCGCAAAGCACGCTAGGCACCCCTGATCATTATTATCAAAGACACTTTTAATAGTGATACTAACTTGACTTAACTAAAAATTACAGTCTATCTTGCACTTAGTTTTCCTAAAAAAACATACTTTAGATTATTTACGACCTAACTAGAAAGAATTTGCAACATGCATTTTTGATTCTTAGCTAGATATCAAATTGAACTTGTTAAACATATAATTAATCTTTTAGTCATCATTTATAACACATATCGGACAAAAACAATGTTAATCCACATCAACAATCGATTTTCTTAGGTGAAACCCTCTAAGTAAGAGTTTTGCAAGAAAGGAATTTGCCTAAGTTTTAAAGGGTACATATAACACCCAAAATTTCAAATGAAAATTTTATGTTATATAGACAACACACGCACACATATTCTAGGGCGTGTTCTTTTTCTGGGCACTCAACAAAGTCATGTTCAGAGAAAATGTCTCGCAAGGGCAACACGCCATAAGTGTTCACTTCCCTTATTCTCTACCAATCATAGCAGACATGCTCTACCAATCATAGCAGACATGATCAAGTTAACGCCTGAAGGTATTAGAGTGAATTTCTTTAGACTTCAACAGTTGATTGTAATTATGTTCATGGGGAAAGGCTGAAGGGGGATAAGATGCAACTTGCCTACGAAGATAAACCCAATGTTGTAACATACAGCCCATTTTCAAACTGAAAACTCAAACCCGAACCCATTTTAAACTTTCACACGATGAAAAATCATTAAATTGTTTTATTTATTTAAATGAATCAAATGCAATAAACGTGTAATTTAACCAATATTGTGATTGTTTTATTCAATTTTTATTTATTAAATCATTTAAACAATCTATAATAATAATTTGATTTATAACATAATTTTATAGTTCAGGGTTTAATTTGATATTTTGAAACTTAATTTATAGTTTCCTACATAAAGTAATAAACTTTTAAAACATCAGGGACCAAGTGTAATTTCCATTTAAACAACCCAAACCACCCCATCCCCGTCGATCTCCTCTGTTCCGGCCACCATCTCCGGCCAAATTCCGGTGACGTCTAAACACCCAAAATTAATCCGTTTTAATCAAATCAAACCATCCTAGAACCTTTTTGTGCATGTATCGAACCCATAACCCTCACTAATTTGTGTAATTTGACTGTTTCATCTTGTTCCTTCTCAAAACCGAAGACCCCATTTAATTTAAACCAGTTTCAACTCAAATGAAATCAATAGATTTAATCCATCGTCCCGAAATGCTACACTAATCAATTCCGATTAAATCACACAATCAATTTCACTCAGAACAATCTAATTATTCACCGATTCGAGTAGAAACGGCTGATTCAAAACAATTACTCGTTGGGCTCGTAACACACCGAATTCGTCCTATTTAAACAAGGGCAAACCTCCTAATCGATCCCTTAAATCTTTCTGAATAAACAATTTCACTTAACCATCGCACCCCAAGCAATCAATCATCACTTCCATCTAGTTCATATCACGATTGTGCTTTCATCATACAATCATCAATTCGATCCTAATCAAGTGAGTTAAACACACTCATATACTTGGTTTTACATGGGAATCAAAGCCCCATGTTGATTAGATTAACGACATCAACCCGATGTTCTATTTTGATCAAAATCAAATTAGGGTTCATAGAAATTGGGGGATTTAGAAATTTATTATTTTATTAAATTGTAATTAAAACTAGACAGATTCTAGGCTTTGGCCCATTGGTTAAACTGATGCAATATACATGGGAGACCCGGCTTCGAACCGAGCACTCCCTATTTTATTTAAAACTGATTTTTTTATCATTTTAAGATCAAAAAAATATATTTTTATATATTATTAAAGTATTATAAAATTATTTTTGTTAATTAAATTTATTTCAGAAACTCTTATTTAATTTGTGAAAATTCTAGAAGGCCTAAATTCACATTTTATTTTCTTTTAGTGAATATAAATGTTATAAAAACAGTATAAATTCATTTATAAGTTTTAGATTTTATAAAATTATTTCTAATCAAACATAAATTATTTTAAATAATTTAAAATCAATGTTTGTTAATCTTTTAAATAATTATTCAATTAATCATTTTACCAAGCTTATTCAAATGAGTAATTATTAAATTAATTATTTCTCACCCTTTGATACTCAAACTTTATTTAATCAATTATTATAATTCAATTACTTAAATAATATTTAATGATACAATTCCAATAATTATTCATTATTCAAATCCCAATTTATTTATTTTATTTTTGTTAATCATAATATATAATTGGCTACATTATTTTAAAACTATTTATCAACAATCCAAATCCCAATTGAATCCTTAATTCTTATCTAGTCTTTAAATCATTATATTCTAATCTTAAGACATCATTCTTAGGTTAACTGTGAGAAAACCATTGGTTTCTAATCTAGCATTATTCTTATTCATTACGCATTCAGTTATCAAAAGTGAGTATTCATAGCCATTTTTATGTGTTTTATATTTTGGGAAAATCATGTGATTTAATATTCAATCATTAATATTCATTGTTATTCTATTTCATTGTAAAATTAATTCAAGACATGCTATGTTATTACTTACAATTATGTATTCATAGTTAGATAAACTTGATGATAACACAATCATTAATTCATGCAACCACGGTAATAATGTTAGATCTATTGGTTTGACAAACACACCCCATTTGTTTAGTCGTGTGGTGATTGAAACTAGAATCATTCATTCTATAAGGCTTCGTCTGCGGATCGACTCAATTCAGTCATTAGGTTTGATTGTGTTGATTTGTCTTTTATGTTACACTATTGCATTATAAGTCTTGACATTGTCATGTGAATTGAATTTTTTTTATTTTAATCAATCTATGTATGTATGCAAACCTATGTTTACTCACCGGCTAATTCGTTAGCTGACTTGTTACTTTCCCACATGATTTCAAGAAAGCAAATTAGTGGATTCTTCATGCTCTTTTAGGACTTGGACCTAGTTTAACAAAAGGCTTTTGTTATATTTACTTGGATTATTGTTTAATTGTAATGTATCATTTGATTAATATCATTCAATAAAAATGACATTTAATATTATTTCAACGTATTACTATCATGTGCTATGAGCAATCAATTCACATTCGTCCGCCCCGATGATTCCACCGTCAGTCGGGTGTGACGAGTGCCTCACTAACATATCCACCCTAAGCTACTATGGGGATGGCTTTGACCACAACTAAGATCACCGTTACAGTCATCGAAGTATCAACATCTACGGTTCTACTAACAGTTGTTTCGACCATACAAGCTACAAACACAGTCATGCACCAAAACTTAAACCATTTTACCTTGGCTTGCTAGGCCTCGCAACGGGGTTTACCATTTCAATGCAAAAGTTATTCATTATATTACCTATATATAAATATTTTTATTTGCGTACAAAGTTACTAAAAATATATTCTTTCAATAATTTTTCAAAAAGCATTCTTGTATGGTTTTTATAGGCCAAACAAAATAACCACGTCAACTAGGAGCATAAACATTTCATTGCCTCTTTGTTATATGAGGTAAAACCGAAATAAAACCTATTACACATTTTAATAACCAAAACTTTTTTGTTATCTATAATATGATAATAAAAGTGAGTGAGAGGCAAGAGAGTAATTTAATCTATTTTTAAGACAACCATATCTAAATTTTCATAAAACTTTTAATAATACAAAAATTACCATCTAAGCATGGTATACAAGTAGTATCAGTATAAGGTACAATCAACTATAAGTCTTAAAACATAAGGTACAATAACTATAAGTTTTAAAACATAAGGTACAATCCACTAAAGCAAGGTGACAAATTTTATTACATATGGTAAAATTCTTTAAAACTAGATGTGTGATGAATTTTAATAATCGATGATCATTAACATTTCATATTAAATAACAAAAATTACAATAACAATAATAATAATAACAACAACAACAATCAACATGGTTCTTAAACGCTTATAATTTTTCATACATTATTATTTTTTTTAAATACACCGTAAAAACAAGCATGTTTCCCTTTAATTTGAGTATGGTATTCCTAAAAGTGCACGTGCGATGCGATAGGGAACAAACACACTAACACAAACACTATTAAAACATGTAATCAAAGTGTAAATGCATGATTTTTATAATAGAATTATAAAACGCGTAATCATAATGGTATGTAATCACGTAACATGTTAATATATTTTTAAAAATAGTTTACTTTAATTTATACTGTTAATGATTTTTATAATGGAATTATAACACGACTCTTTAAAATTAGTTAGCAATTTACAGTTAAACACACTTGATTAAGTAAATGATAGGAAATTAAAGAACGTCAAGTGGACGCTATTTTAGGATTGTTTAATTTTTTACTAGGTTATAACCTCGTGTATTACACGTATTGAATAACACAAATATTAAATATTTACTAATGAAGAGTTAGGAACTATAAAATATTATTTTGATATAAGATATGATTGTAATTACGTGTGAGTAAGCACTTTAATTAGTTGATAAAACATATTTATTATTTCCAAAACTTTCGTTTCAAAAATTATTGCTTTGAAAAAAAAAATCATTCTTTAGTTAATATTTCGTTATTTAAAACTCTGGGTTTGTTTTGTAAAAAATGTTTGATAAAAAAATTTATTTATTAAAAAGAATTATTTAAAAATAATTTCACAATTAAAATTTTTTTTTTGTTGTTTTAGAAAAAATTTATAGTTTTGATAATTTTGTTTTTAAAAAAATGTATTTTTAATCAAAATACTTAGTTTTTGTTAAATGAAAAATATCTTTAAAATTATTGATCAAAAAGGACTTGGATTTATAATATAAAGAGAGAAAGAATTATTTGACTTTTTAAAATAAGTTAAGTAGTTTAGGCGGAAAATAAATGGGAGAGTGAATATATGAATACCATGTGTCAAGAAATATAAATGATTACTAGGATAGTATTTTTGTTGTAATCACTTTATATCAAAGAAATAATAGGGGTCTGTTTGTTTTGTTATGAGTTAATGGAATGGATGAGTTAATTGACCGGATGAGAGAATAGAATAGACGAATGAATGAAATGAATAACTACATTCTCTTATCATGTTTGGTTATCATGTACGAATTAAATAAATTATTACTTTATATTATTTGTTATGTAGGAAAATATGAAGGAATGGAATACAAAAGTGGTTATGATAGTGATGACCAATGGTGCTAGTGACCAGTGGTGGTTGCCGGTG
Organism: Flaveria sonorensis; assembly: GCA_025506505.1. NCBI lineage: Eukaryota > Viridiplantae > Streptophyta > Magnoliopsida > Asterales > Asteraceae > Flaveria > Flaveria sonorensis. Next base: position 17,696,201 of record CM046433.1, on the reverse strand, counting down.
ACAGTGGTTGCCGGTGGTGATGGCCAGTGGTGGTTGCCAGTTACAATGGTTGGCGGTGGCGGTGGTGGTGGTGGCTGGTGGTTGGTCGCAGTGGTGGCTGGCGGTAGTTGTGGCGGGTGGCGGTGGGAGGTTGCGGTGGTGGACGGTGGCGGTGGTGGAGCGGCGGTGGTGGAGCGGCAGTGGTGGGTGGTGGCCGTGGTGCGTGGCCGTGGTGGCCGGTGGCGGGGGTGGTAGGGGCGGTGTTGGGCGGCGACGGTGGCTATGGTGCTGGGGGTAGCTGGTTGTAATTGGTGGTGGTGTTGCCACTGATGGTGGTTGGCGGTGGCTGGTTACAATCGATCTTGATGGCCGGTGGTGGTTGTTGTTGTAGGTGGGTGGGTGGTGTTGGTGACTAAGGATGGAAGAAGGAATGAAATGAAAGAAAATTAAGAAGGGGGTGTGGATGGAATGAATTTGAGAAAATGAAATCAACTGTGTTATGGTTCCTTCCATTACCTCCACCTACCAAACATGTCTTTCTTCATTCACGCTCAATGGTTCATTCCATTCCGTCCCTTATTTCTACGTATCAAACGCTACCTAAGTGATTGTATGAGATGTGTAACCGACAATATCAATATAACAATTAAAATATGATAAACCATTCGGTTAGCAAACAATCTAAATAATTTTAGGAACTCTTGATTTCCTAATTACCCTATTATTGTTTGATTTATCCGATCTTATAGTTTTTTCCCATTTCTTTTCCACTCAAGAACTATTATCACCATCTTCTGATCTCTGATTTCTCAATTGGACCATCCATTGCTGCTGGGCATAGTTCTGGTTAATTTACGTCTTGTCTGATCGATTTCGTCTGCTGGGCATCCGTTTAACACAACTAAAACTTTGAAGGCTAAAGGATCGAATTGTTACGGACAAAGGATGACTTTTGTTCCTTCTTAATTTGTTAATGTGTATTTTTCTTTTCAACCACTGGTTTAGTGTAAAATGTTTGTCACACCAATTTATAGGTTTTTGTTATTACATCGGCTTACAAACTAAAACACCCATCAACGTGAATATTACTTAAATAACTTATTAGTTTTACAAATTTAAACTTAACTGGTTACATATTAGTATTGCTACATATTTATCGGTCTTAACAGTTGGCAAATCAAGGTCTATAGATAAAAAATTTATTTTATGTCCCTCGGGTTGATAATTAATTCATTTATAATCATATTGATATGACTGTGGGTTATATCTAAGGTTTGATTAAACTGCTAATGGGAGCGATTGGTATGTGTGCTTTATATGTGTCCGCATGTGTTATATATGTGTTGTGATTAGTATATGGGTTCTACATGCATGCGATAAACTGATAATGTATATGTATAATAAAAATATGTGTGTTAAATTAATATACAGTTCAACCATCAGTCGTATAATACTTAAACATAATATACAGTCCAACATGTGAGGTTTAGAACCGACGCAGGTTAGACTTAACACGGTGGTGATGTGGTGGTTGGGTATATAAGAGGTAGTTTATGATGATTATGAATTTGACAAAAGAAGAATTTAAACTCCGAAAGGCATTAAAAAAACTAATATGAGTGCTGGTATCTTGTGTGTTAAAGTAACTTGTGAAATTGTCGAGTTAACGTTTTATGTGATAAAGCCTGTGAAAAGATATGCGATGTAAATGGTAAATATTAAGCTTCATACATCAATGGCAAGCAATATAATATGGTAGAAGTAAATCCGAGTGATAATAATATAAAGGTACGATGACTATCTTTATAAACATACTCTCATGATTTAATTCGGCGTATATAGTATAACAAGTTCCTAACTTTTGCAATTTAAGAGGTTTATGCAGTGACACCACATAATGAAATTAGTTGATATATATATATATATATATATATATATATATATATATATATATATATATATATATATATATATATATATATACTAGTTTTAGTTACTCGTGTATTACACGGAATAGGGAGAGTTAGTTATTAAATAACATAAATAAACATAAAAAAACCAAATACATTATATATTAAATAATACATAACAACTTTCGATTATAAGGTCACAAATGAGCAAAAACCTCATTGTAAACTACATTTGTAGTAACGTTAGTAAGTTTGCCCTCATTATCTAAAGCTAAAAGTTTCAATCCATTTTTTACTCTTGACTTGTGACAAGACGACATAAAACTTACCATGCGTTAAAACAGACCCTTTTAAGTACAAACCGACGTTTGACAAATATTGACTTTAACTTTTGTTTATTATCATACCGAAATATACAGTCAAATGAAACTATATTCTTTTAGAGTTAAAAGGAATCTTTTGAGAGGTCAAATCGTGAGCTAGAATGTTGATTATTATTTATTTAATACTAACTTTAGTAAGCATGTTTAATACACTAGTTAAAAAAATAAAATATTAAATATAATAAATATTTATGAAGTTAAAATGATATTCTAAAATAAGATATGATTAAAATTAAATATGAGTAATAACAATAAATAATAAAATAATGATATTAATTTTTAAACTGTTTTTTTCAAAAAAAGTTAAATATTTTTTCAAAATAAACCATATTAAAAAATGTCATTTTTTAAAAAAATTATTTTTAAAATATTTTATATTTTAAAAATTTTAGATGTTTTAGAAAAGATTCTTATTTTATAAAAATTTATTTTCTAGAAATAACATTAATAAAAAAACATTTTTCTTAATTTATTAAAAATTTTAGTCTAAAAACGAATTAAAATTATTTAATATTTCTTAATTTATATAATTATTTTAGAGGAGAGAGATGCGGCAAAAACAAACTTAAGAGGCCTAGGAATGTGTCAAGTGTCCCCTTACGTTACTCTTTTAGTATTTATATAGATTTAAAACTAACGTTAGTAAACCCGTATATTATACGGATTAAAAAAATAAAACATTAAATATAATAAAAATTTATAAAGTATAAAATGATATTCTAAAATAAGATATGATCTAAATTATGTATAAGTAATAACTATAAGTAATAAAATAATAATATCAATTTTTAACCTATTGTTTTTAAACTTTTTTTCAAAAAAAAAAGTTAAACATTTTTTAAAACAAACCGTATTAAAAAAATGTCATTTTTTAAAATTTTCTTATTATATCTCCTAATTTTAATTATTTTTAATTTATAAAAAGTTTACTTTTTAAAAATACTAATATTAAAATATTTTATATTTTTAAAAAAAGTTAGATGTCTTAGAAAAAAATTTTATTTTATAAAAATTTATTTTCTAGAAATAATATTAATAAAAAGACATCTTTCTTAATTTATTAAGAAATTAATCTAAAAAAATCAAAATTATTTAATATTTTTATTAATTTAGGTAATTATTTAAAAGGAAAGAGAAATGAGAAAATAAAGTTAGGGGGCCTAAGAATGTGCCAAGTGTCCCTCTAAGTTACTCTTTTAGTATTATATATATATATATATATATATATATATTGTGTGTCGGCTCATCGCACACATTGTAAAAGGATGTTTTATAAATATGCTAAATGGAATTTAACTAGGTAGACTAATTCTTTAAGTGATTCATTACTTAATAGAAAACAAAACAATTTATAACTAACTAAAAAGAGTACAACACTATAAACAAGAGACTCCGTCGCAACGCATGAGTTTCTCACTAGTGAAGTAACATAAAACCAAACCAAAACACATAACTAAAACACTTAAATAACATATCTATTATTTAATGGTATATATTTCAAAGTTTAAACCCCAAATGGTAAAACTTTAACTAAAGAGCGTAAGCTTATCCGCATGTCCTTCACAAGGGTTTAATCTTTCATAATTTCATTGGTGCAACTTGAAACCCAAACACAACCCGTTTAGAAAACATTATAACCGTTTTGCGGCCTCTAGAGACTTGCTAGCGCGTCTCCTTATATTATTTTCTTCCGCAACAAATAAGATCATATATGCAGTAGTCTATGAAGTTTACAAGCCGGATAAGAATTTGATATCAATCATAGATGGTTTAGTTTGAAGTTTCATCCAAAACAAATAACATCATACACTCTCATCAACACACAACAAATGTGTTTATTGATGCAATGGTGAGTGTATGGATACAACGAAGGAATCCTCCAATAGAGGAATGAAATATATAAAAACTAAGCTGGTGTTTGTTTTATTGTTTCTTGTTCTTCCAAAACTTTAACCTCTTCCTTCTTTGTCTCGATGGCTTTGGATTCTGCCTCTTCTACCTTGGGCTGAGTCTCCTCCTCAGGAGTCTTTTTCTGTGGTTATATATTTTAAAATTGAGTAAATATTTTTTATTAGGCACTATATTAGAGGCCCAATGGGCTCATGACTCTAATTCTCTAAATTATAGAATAATGCCAAGCCCAAATATAATCTATTGTGGAGTTTGGAGTTTCTTAATTCTTTATGGATGTATTAGAACTCAACTTACATAGTAATTAACGAATTTTGGTTTTATTTTTGCATAATGATAACACTTTCACAAAATTGTTATGTATGATATTTTTGTATTTACCAAGATTATGGCTCTTAAAGTATAATATGTAATATATTTTGTACTTAAAACGTTATATTTAATTAAGATATGGTAAGAAACTTATACTAGAACTCTTAAACTCCGGTAGTCAATTAAAATCCTTTTCATATAGTAAAAGAACCTTATACTTTTGTAAAAAAAAAAAAAAAAAAAAACCATGTTTTACTTTATAAAAATATACGTTTGTTTATCGATTAATCAGATGATTTTGCTGCATCTTTCCTCGTACCAAAGAGTCGATGAATCCTCTTTGACCTTTGGTCTTGTATTTATGAAATAAGACATAAGAAAAGACAAAAGTTTCATACCTCAATGTCCTTAGAATCATGCACAACCTTCTCACCGTCCTTATTGTCCTCTTCATCAACATCTTTCTTTGTTTCTTTCACATCACTTTGATCATCAACATTAGATGCTTCCAATGTTACATCTTTGGTTGTGATGTTCCCTTCGGTTGTTACCTCTTTAGGAGCGGATGCTGCATCGGTGGCAGCATCCGGCACTGCCACCACCTCAGAGGTGACCTCCTCCTTAAGAGACGCTGACACTTCGGAGGTGGTTGTCACCACTTCCGAGGTAGTCACCTCTTTAGGCTCCAACACCATAGCGGTCGTCTCTTCCTTGACCGCTTGTGGTGCTGGAGCCTCACCCTTCTCCTTTTTCACATCCTTGAAAGCACTATAACAACCACCCATGTTTTCTTCTTGAAAGCTACAAAATAATTTCTTTCACTCTTTTCTATATAATTGTGTATATAGGTGAGGGCTATGAACTAAAACAAGAAAAGAAAATAAGGATGATCGATTAATTGTATGTTGAAACAAAAAGTGTTAAGGATGTTTTATAGTCGGTTTTTCCAAAGTTGGGTTGGAACATCCATACTGCATAGTTGTCCTTTAGTTTTATTTTTATTTTTTAATTATAAAAGTAAAATAAAAACTAGATTTATATAAATAGTGAAAATATTCCCGATATCTTCTAAAATATGGTTTTTAATAGGAAGGTATACGAAGATTGGATTATTTTATTGCAAATTTTGGTAAAGATATAATATGTAATCATTACCATCATTACAACAAAACTAATAATGTTGTTTTGCATTTACGATATTTTTTTATTCTATAATTTTATAGTTGATAGTTGATTTTAAGCCTTTTTAATGTTCTTATAAATAAAATATAAAATAATCCTAATTTAGGGAATCAAATGGGGACTTAGAGGTATATTAATAGGTAGTTATTTCTATTGTTTATTTTTAGAAATTTAATGGTTGGCAATTTCTCACTAACAGGCTGTAATAGTGTATTTGTGTTTGTAATATCTTTTTGGTTTCATTCTTTATTGCCTGATTATATATTAAAATTGTTGCTATCACAGGCTGTGACTTAGTACATGCATACAACCAATTCTTGCTAGGGACGATGGATGTGCTCACCATGAGTAGTAAATAAATATCCTTATGAATTAATATTATTTATATACATGATTTATTTTTAAGTATTATTATAATAAAAGGGGAAGCGAAAGAAGATATGCGGTTGTGTTGTAAATATAAACTAGTTTTTTTCCCACGCTACGCGGCAGGACTTTGTTCGTTTTCCCCTAGCTACGTGGCGTGAGTTTGATCGTTATCTTTTCGGCTTGTCGAAAACCAAAAAAACAAATACCGAAACCGGTTAAAATAGTATCCGTGCCAGAAACGATGGTTTCCGCTCATAATCGGTTTGTTTCATCATAATAATATTGCTTATAAAACAATATAACTAAAAGGTTAAAAGTAATGGATTTATATAATTATATAAAGTCAAGTGTTGTTATATATTTTAAAGAAAAATAAGAGGACCAAAATTACATTTCACCAAAAATTAGATACCAAAAATAAGACCTATGTGGCAAAAATTAAAACCACAAAAGCATATTGTAAAAGCTACTTGTAAAATATTAAACTTTGATAACCACTATAAAATCTTAGAAACTTTCCTGTAGCACATGTATTACTCTTTAATATGTATATAATGTTTTTTTTCCTTTTATTTATATAAATTTTATTTACATGTTAAACATATTTAATACAAATAATACTATTATATATAAGATTATGATAAAAATAATTAATACATTATATTATATATTAAAAGTATGATTATAACTATATGAAGTTATTATAAAAAATTATTTTAATAATAAGCAAGTTGAGCCCAAACATTTCTCAAGCTTAAAAATTTCCTGACAAGTCAAGCTTGAGTTTTAAAAATATTACTACAAACGAGTCGAGCTCAAGCTTGAGCATTCTAGAGTCAAAACGAGTCGTGCTCGAGCCTAAAAGAGACCGGGCTTGAGCTCGACTCAGCTCGACTCGACTCATTTACAAACCCTAGTAGTGCCCGGCGAGTTCTGGTAGAATTATTTCTATTTGGATATAGCCTAGTTTTTTTCTAAACTTTCTTTTTATAGTTCGGATCACTGGATGATAGTGTAAGATACTTAGTCTTTGTATAGTTTCAAATGTTTTATGATTAATGTATATGCGCCTCAGGATGAGTGGTAGATATCACTTTGGCAGTCTCTCTCTCCGTTGATGTGTCGCATCCCGGTAGTTATATATGTTACTAGGTTAGAATTCATGTATTATATGAGACGGAATAAATCTAACTTTTTAAAACATAATTTTTTTTTGAAAATTTATATTAAATGTTTTTAACAATTGGTAAAATAAGAAAAAATATATATTTAAGAAATTTCAAAAGACAAATAATAAATATTAAGAATTATAAAATTATATTTTGAAGTATGATATAATTGAAATTGTATAATCTAAATTTTTTAATAAATAATTAGCATAAGAGTTATATTTAGATATATAGTTGTTTAGTTTATTCACTTAAAATTCCTATCATTTAATATATTAAAGAATTATCCGGTAAGTAAGAAAATTAATTACACATAATTAAATCACTCAAAAAAATCAAACAAATGATATCATAATTAATATTGGAAATTTTTAGGTCGATTGATTGTATAAAGAAAAAAGAAAATTATTAATTTAAATTGGAAGAATGAAAATGCATGAAACAAAACTGAGAAATTTTTATAAGGAAAGAAGAATGTTATTTTAAAAAGTATTCAAAATCATTTTAATTAATATATGTACATTGATTTAGGCGGGAAAACCAACTTGAGAATGCATATATCACGCCATGTGTCCCCAAAAACTTTAGTTTATTAGAATAGACTAGGTTTACTAAATTCATGTATTACACGGGTTAAATATATTAAATATTAAATAGAATAAAGTTTAATTAATTATAAAATAATATTCCAAGAAATATATCATTAAAATTAAGTATTAGTAAGGACTATATATAAATAATAAAGTAATAATATCAACTTTTTAAACTTTTTGTTTTTTTTTCAAAAAATTAATTAAACATTTGGTTTCAAAACAAACTATTTTTTAAAAAAATCATTTTTAAAAATTTTCTTACTATAAATCTCAGTTTTAGTTATTTATGGTTTAAAAAAATTTTACTTTTAAAAAAACAACTTTAAAATAATATTATATTTTAAAAAAAGTTTGATATTTTATAAAAAATTTAAAAATTTATTTCTATAGAAGAAAACTTAATAAAAATATCTCATTCTTAATTTATTAAAAATATTTTTAATCTAAAATTGAATTAAATAATATTACAAGTAACTAATTAGTTATTTAATAGGAGAGAGAAATAAAAGGATCTCTTTTTTAATTTATTAAAAAATTATTATTAATCTAAAAAGGAAGTTAATAATATTATGAGTAATTAATATAGTTATTTAATAAGATAAATAAGCGAAAAATTTTTATAAGAATAAATGTAATGTTATCACATGTCAGCTTTAGGTACTATTTTATTAGAATAGAAAAATAGATTTTTAAAAAATTTAATTTAGTTAGATTTCATTATGGGTTTTTCTAATCAGATCATAGTGTAATTTCTATTTACACCTTAATCTGCTACACCAATTACATTCACTAGCTTTTTTGTTCTTAAGTCCAATTGAATGTAAAGAGTAAATTACATAAAATGAACTTAATGTTGATAACTAATTTCACTTTTTAATATTTATCTTTAATAATTAAACTAGACAATCTATATATATATTGATTGTTTTATCATTGGTCCTTTACTCTAACTGTCTTTAGTTTTCATCATTAAGTTAAATAATTTGATTATCATATGAGGGTAGTGTGTATAAAAAACCTTATGGAGACATATATAATACAAAATGAATTGACGTACTAGAAAAAGACGATCAATAAAACCTTGAGACTAACAAGTAAAATTTCAAACAAATATTATATGTTTTTATCACCATTTATAAAACTGGTTATATAAAAAATTATTTTATAATATGATTTAAATATATAGAATAAACTTAACTAGAAGGATTCTCCCCTGCGCTTCGCAGCGGGTATCGACCAATATCAACACAAAATCATGAACACGTCGTAATTAAGTCACTCGTATTACTCAAAAGCGTGACAATTACCAACGTGTACATACAAAACCTGCGTTACGGACAATTAAAAGAAACACGTCCTTATGTTTTTTGATGCATTATTATTCTTAACTTAATATCTACATACAGAACCTGATTTACTATCTTCATAAGCAGCGTCAAAAAAATAGCTTCTAATGTTGTTTTGCATGATTGTTAGCTGTTGTGATTTCCTTTTTTTTGTTACAAAAGCGAGTACCTTGCTATTCTGTGCTGCAAATTGTAGCGGGGTCTTTACTTGTTAGCATGTTTTCCCTCATGCCATCCTTTTCTCAGGTTGCTAGTTTCTACCTCTGTGTCAAAGTCTAAAGGTTATGTTTGTTTTTAGCTGTAAATTTATTGCAGTAAACTGGAAATACATATACCTGCTGTTGGATAAGGGCTCATTTCACCTTTGTAATGACTTGTATTAGCCCTAATGGAGTTGCTAGCTGTGGTGTTAGTGAGGTTATTGTGTTTGGGACAGTTGTGCTTGCTGGACTTGCTTGTGGATCTGGTTCATTTCCTCTGTTTATGTGCACTAGAGACCCCTTGAGTGAGTATCTCTTTGGGCTTGAACTTGAAATTTCTTTTTTTTCTTTTGTAGCTTGTCTTTGTGTCACTGCAAGCATATTCAATTCTCAAATCTAAGCATTCCATTCCAACTAAATTTCTAACTTTTCATGTTGCAGTGATTTTTTTAGTTCATAAGAGATGACGACAGTGATGCGGTGCATGTGTTTTTAACATATTTAGTAAATGTGTTCACCACGTATCTTGTTGCTGTCTTAAAACCTTCTACTAAAAACTCATGGCATTAACAGTTACCCCCTTATGCATTCTACTACTTTAAATACAAATACATCCAAAAAAATATAATAAATAAACATGTCCAGTTGACTTGGAAAATAAAACCTAACTTTATCAATTGTATTTCGGAGAGAGCTTGTTATGTCTAAACCTCTAAGTAGTAGTTTGACATTAGTACGCATAACAGTAATCAGAAAAGGATGCTACACATTGTAGTTCACATTGCATTACATATAAATTTCAGATTCTACTTACAAGAATCTTGGATTGTTAAGGAACCCGTTCTTAGTGTGGTCCGACATCAACTACACGTTCTTCTTGGCTAGCTTTGACTAAGATCGACTAACTGCAACAATTAGACCCACTCAGGAGAAAGAAATCAATCATGTATTATATCATCATCTTAACAATGAGTGCACGAACAAAGATCAATTCAACTTTTCCCTCTTACTAAACTGGGTTCTAAGCAAAGACAAAATTATAGATAATTACTTGCTATATGATAAAGGAGTAATGAACAGCCTAATTGTCAAGAAATTAAAGGTAAAAGTATGACTATTTTTCTAGATTCAAACGCGTAGTACCGCTTATGCAGAGGAAAACGAATAATTATAAAATAATATATTCTAAAACCATTTTGTCACAGGTAACGTCAACCGCTTGCCTCTACCTTAACATATACATGAAGAGGAGATCCTATTTCCCCAAGAACCTTAGCCACCACCCAATCAACACATCTTAACATAGGATCCATTATTGTTCCAACTCCATTAGGACCTTTAGGTAGAGCATATCAAAGTCCATTCCTCTATGCATATAGTGACATCATTATAGAGTACATTTATTTACAAAGAAACATAGGGACTGAAGGCTAATACTTGCAGGTCAACTCAACCCTCATATACACGTTTTTAGAAATGCCAATCAAAACAACTCAAAACTTCATAAACATGAAAAGGTACAGCCAAATGAGCAGGTCATAAAATAATGAATGAAGAAACCATTAACCTTTGAGTTTTCAAAACTCAGCCATGAAATTTACACCTTCGCTGCATTTATATATTAGCATCTGTAGAATTCTATTTTTAGTTTTGTATCGAAAAAATCATAAGCAACATTGTAAGATCATCTGAAGAGTATAAGGCTGATGCAACCAACAAGCCAGAACAACCAAGTCTTCCATGCATACACTAAGGAACAAAGATGAACTAGCTTTGGAAGTCTTACACTCTCAAATGTGTCTAAGTGTAAGATCTTCCGAAGCTAACAGTTCAGAAGGAGTTACTTCGGAAGTTTCACACTCAAACAGAAAAATATTCTAAGTGTGAAATCTTCTGAAGCCAAAGACCAGCATCTTCTGAAGCCAAGGATGAAATCTTCTGAAGCTTCAGAGACAAAGTCTTCCGAAGCTGTGAAGACTGATTTCTTCAGAGGACAGAGAAAATATGCTTTCTCTGAATCAACTTTTGATAAAACTGACACACTCTCCGCTGCCTGCTCTGGTGGTTCACCTACTTTATACAAGTTGGTGAAACTTCCATGCTTTATCAAAAAGTAGAAATGGTCTTTGTCTGTAACTTACCTTGTTTCTATAGACTTTTTGTATTAGGAAAAGTCAGTAAGCTATGGCATGTCATAGTCACTAGTCAAAAGGCAATCTGCCTTTTGACTGTAGATTGATCTTGTTGTCTAGATTAGTCAAATCCCAACTGTCTTTACATGTAAGTGACGGTTGTAGGTTGTAGTATAAAAGTGTCTCAGCTCCTTGTAATTTAAATATGCTTTGTAACACTTGTAAAAGAACTTGAGATCAATATACAACATCCTTGAAAACCAATCTTGTGTTCTTGTGTTGTTCTTAGTTCTGTCTTTTTAATTTACTTGTGTTCTTAGTATCATCTGTCTCTAGTTACCAGTTCCCTATTTGAATTGTTAAGTGATCTAAGATCTCTCCTCAGTGTGAAGCTAAGTGTTAAGTACCCTTACCCGGTCCTGCAATTGGTATCAGAGCAAGGTAAACAAGAAGTGCAATGAAGCCAAAGAAAACAAGAAGGACATCCTAAAGCGGCAGTTTGAAAACTTCACCTTCAAGACAGGTGAAAGCATGACTCAACAATACTTCAGGTATGTTGAGATTGTGGATACTCTGGCTGATGTTGGAGTAACTATTGAGAACAGGGATATTGTTAGGAAGTTCATGTCCTCTCTTCCAGACAATGGACACACTACTGTGTGGTCATTAAGAGGACTAAAAACCTCAAGACCCTTACTCTCACTGAGTTGTATGGGATACTCAGTGGATACCAGATGGAGATGAACATGCAAAATTCATCTGGTAACTCCAATACTCACCAGAGTTCAGCCCTTCATATGGGTGAAAGGGATAGCAGAGAACCACAGCATCATCTTATCTGCTACCCTAAAACTTCACAAAAGGGTCCTTTCATCACCTTCCCAGAGACACCCAGAGAGAGCTACATCCAAGGAAGTCCCTTCCAAAGACAAGTTCCTCTCAAGCCTTTGTCTCTACTGATGAAAGTTCAGGCAACTTTCTCTTCACTCTTGAAGACCTGGACTGTATCCATCCAGATGATTTGGAATATATGGAGATAGTCCAGCAGATGGCTCTTCTCACTCACAGAGCCCAGAAGTTTTACAAGAGGACTGGGAGAAGGTTTCCTAGAAATGCAGCCAGTGGCAAGTTTGGGCTGGACAAAAGCAAAGTAAAGTGTTACAACTGTAACCAATGGGACACTTTGCCAGAGAATGCAAGGCACCTAAGTCAAATGGTGGCCAAGCATCATCCAGGCCAAACTACACTAAAGGAGGGCACCAGAATGAGAAGCCAAGACAGCAAGCTGTAGTTGCTGTTGAAGAAGGAGGCTTTGACTGGAGCTTCCAAGCTGAAGATGCTTCTTTAAATCAAGCACTCATGGCTGACCATGATGAAGCCAAGGTATTAGAACATCTTTGCTCTCCTGAATGTATTGCTAAAGTAAACAGATACAGGTCCTACAACTTAGAAATGAGATCTGATATTGAGTCTTTAAACATTTTAAAAGCTGATTTTAAGATAGCTGAAAATGATTATAAGCTTAAAATAGAAGATCTAAAGAAAACAATTTCAACTCTTAAACATGAGCAAACAAACTACAAGACTCAAATAAAATATCTTGTTACTAAGTTGACTGAATGCCAGGCTGAGCTTGTGATCAGCAAAGCCAGGGCAGAAAAATGTGTTCTTGAAGAAGAGACCTTCAAGAACATAATATCCTCATCTCTGCATGCAAAAGTTTGTTATCAGAATAAGCAGGGACTGGGATCTTGTGAGATAGCTCCTCCACACACTTTATTATCTGTAAGATCTCCAAGGTGTGGAACTGGTGAAGATGAGCTTCCCCTCATAGACCCTAGTGTTAAGAGGATGAAGAGGAGATGGTGAGGGATGATTCTGAAATGAGTGAAAAGAGTCAATCCAAAAAGGGTCACCATGCTCCTGAGGAGAGTAAGAAGGCTGGTATGACAAAGACAAAGAGGAAGAACTTGATCAGAAGAGCAAAGAGAAGATCAAAGAAGGCTCAAGAGATCAAGCCACTTTTGACCCCAAGCAGAAACAAGTGTTCATCTCTGCAGGGTTTGAAGTGGTAAAGGCTGAGGAATCAACTACAAACTCTAGTACCAGGAGTTTTAGTACAGTTCCAACTCATTCCAGCAAAAGAAGGCTGAATTGCTGTGTACCACTGCTACACAGTCTGAACCATCCTCCTCCAAGAGCAATTCTCTCCCTAAGAAAATCACTGCATCATCTGTGAAGAAGAAGCTGGAGAAGAAAGTGTTCAAGTTCAGTCTTGCTCTCAGAAGAAGACTCCCAGAAGGAAGCAAATGGACTGCATCATGTGTGGTAGTACTTCTCATCTGGCTAAGGATTGCTTCTACAATCCTAAAAGTACTATCCACATGGTCAAAGAAATGGCTTCTGGGAAGAAGAAGGAAAAGAAAGCTTCGAAGGAAAATCTGTTTCCTTCGGAAGCTCCAAAATGAAGAAGAAGGCAAGTGAAAAATTGCTTTCGGAAGAAAATTTGGTCTCGGAAGAAAGGAATGCTTCCGAAGTACTGAAGCTTGCTGCAGTGAAAGCAAGATCTTCTGAAGGTCCAGTCTCCAAATCTTTCGAAGCTGCAAAAGCTTCCGAAGCTTTGAAGGTCAAGCCAAATTTTCCAAAGGTGGTGTGGAAGATGAAGGAAGACCGTGTGACTGAAGATTCTTCATCAGCAACAACAAATGATCCTCAGAGCCTGAACATAGGATCACTTACTGTTTCATTGCCTTCAACTCATTTTAACAAGCCCAAGACCAATGAGGCTTGGGTTTCCAAATGTAACTAAATCATCTCTTTTGTGCAGGGACAGCCAAAGGCAAACAGAAATGTGTGGATCATTGATAGTGGCTGCTCCAGGCACATGACAGGCAATGAGTCCTTACTTCAAAACTTTGAAAGATTTGATGGAGGACCAGTTGCTTTTGGAGGAGATGCAGGAGGTTACATTACTGGCAGGGGCAAGGTTACAAATGGTAAGCTCAGCATTGAGAAGGTAAACTTTGTCAAGGAGCTTGGATACAATCTTCTGAGTGTGTCCTAATTTTGTGACCAAAAACATCACATGCTCTTTACTGAGCATGAGTGCATTGTTCTCAAGCCTGGGGTTGATATTCCTCAAGAGCATATTCTGCTCAGAGCCCCAGAGAGGGAACATGTACAAGATGGATCTGCAGGAAACATCTCCCTCTGGAGAAGTTTCTTGCTTTCTGTCTAAAGCAAATAGTGATGAGTCTTTCCTTTGGCATAAAAGAATGTGCCATGTAAACTTTAAAAACATGAATAAATTGATTAAGAATGATTTGGTAACTGGAATGCCAAAGAAAGAGTTTACAAGTGATGACCACTGTGTTGCATGCCTGAAAGGGAAGCAACACAAAGTGTCTCACAAGCCAAAGGAAATGAACTCTATCACTACTCCCCTACACTTGTTACATATGGATCTGTTTGGCCCCACTAGTGTAATGAGTCTAGGAAGGACCTCTTACTGTTTAGTGATCACAGATGATTTCACAAGATTCACTTGGGTGTTTTTCCTTAGAACTAAGGATGAAACCCCTGAAATCTTAAAGAACTTCATTCTGAAAATTGAGAATCAATCTGATCACAAGGTCAAGACCATAAGATGTGATCAAGGAACTGAATTTAAAAACCAAATCCTTGATACATTTTGTGATGAAAATGGTATTTCAAGACAATATAGTGCTCCCAAGACTCCTCAGCAAAATGGTGTTGCTAAGAGGAGAAACAGGACACTTATTGAAGCTGCTAGAACCATGTTGTCTGACTCTAAACTGCCTATCACCTTCTGGGCAGAGGCTGTCAACACAGCCTGCTATGTGCAGAATAGAGTTTTAGTGGTTAAGACACATGGTAAGACTCCTTATGAACTGTGGCACAAAAGGAGACCATTCATTGGTTTTCTCAGAACATTTGGATGTCCTTGCACCATCTTGAATACCAAAGATCAAATAGCCAAGTTTGCTGAGAAATCAGATGATGGACACTTTGTTGGATACTCTTCTCAAGCTAAGGCTTATAGAGTATACAATCTCAGAACTAGAATCATTGAGGAGTCAGCCAATGTGACTTTCAATGAACACACACCCTGTGTGAAAGGTTCTGGTCCGGATTGGCTGTTTGATCTTGATTTAGTTACCAACTGTTTTAACAAGTCTTGTGAGAATGTTTCAGGATCTACAGATAACAGATCAACAGAAGATCCTGATCCAAGATTTGAGCTGAGAAGACCAACCAAGAAGACTACTTCAGCTCCAGTGGTGACTAACCCTGTAATTGAGGCTCCTATCAGCACAAGCATGACAAATACTGCTGATTCAACTGAATTGCCTTCAAATTCCAGCTCAGAGGCTCAGAATTCAGGAGAAGGAACTTCTAATGCAGGAGGAACTGGAGGTGGTGACAGTGATCAAGAATTTCTTGATGCTGATAACCACTCCATTGAAGACAACATGAATGATGTCACACACTCATTGGATCAAGTTTCTCTTGATAAGTGTGCTGATGTGGTGGGAGACACCTCATTGCCAGATCAGAATTTCTCTAATTTAGATCTGTCCAACCAACTTGCTGTGATCCCTCAACTTCGGATCCACAAGTCACATCCCACCACAAACATCATTGGAAATGTTGACTCAGGGGTAAGAACAAGAGGACAAACTCATGACAGCCATGTTTGTCTACATTCTTGTTTCTTATCCCAGATAGAGCCGAAGAAAGTTGATGAGGCTTTGAAGGATGGAAGCTGGATTGAAGCTATGCAAGATGAGCTGCTTCAAATCAGAAGACAGAAGGTGTGGAACTTATGCCCTCTTCCTCAAGGGAAGACTGTCATAGGTACCAAATGGGTATTCAGGAACAAGAAGGATGATAGAGGGATTATCATCAAGAACAAGGCTAGACTGGTTGTCCAAGGATACACTCAAGAAGAAGGGATTGATTACACTGATGTTTTTGCTCCAGTTGCAAGACTTGAAGCTGTAAGAATATTCCTGGCTTATGCTGCATCCAAGGATTTCAAGGTCTACCACTTGATGTGAAATGTGCTTTTCTCTATGGGGTGATTGATGAAGAAGTTTATATAAACAACCACCTGGCTTTGCAGACCCAGATCATCCTGATTATGTCTGCAAGCTTGATAAAGCTCTATATGGACTGCATCAAGCTCCAAGAAAGTGGTATGAGACACTATCAACATACCTCTGTCATCATGGATACAAAAGAGGTACTATTGATGGGACTCTCTTCATCAAAGAAACAGGGAATGACACACTGCTAGTTCAAATATATGTAGATGACATCATCTTTGGTTCAACTAATCCAAAGCTCTGCAAAGACTTTGAGATGCTGATGAAGAATAGATTTGAAATGAGTGCCATGGGGGAACTCAGTTTCTTTCTAGGAATTCAAGTGAAGCAGGTTGAAGATGGCATCTTCATTAGTCAGTCAAAGTATGTACAGGACATACTTACAAGATTCAAGATGACTGACTGTAAGGTTGCAAAGACACCCATAGCCAGAAACCACTCCCTTGGTCCTGATCTTGAGGGGGAGTGTGTTGATGAACATCTCTATAGGGCTATGATTGGGTCACTTATGTACCTTACTGCTAGCAGGCCTGATATTATGTTTGCCACATGTATATGTGCAAGATATCAAGCCAACCCCAAGATGTCACACCTAATCACTGTCAAAAGGATTCTCAGATACCTCAAAGGTGCTCCAAATCTAGGCCTTTGGTATCCAAAGAATTCAGACTTTAATCTATATGCTTATACAGATAGTGATTATGGTGGCTGCAACATGACTGCAAAGTCCACATCTGGGGGATGTCAATTCCTTGGTGGAAGGATAGTCTCTTGGCAATGCAAGAAGCAATCCTGTGTGTCTGCATCAACTGCTGAAGCTGAATACATTGCTGCTGCAAGCTGCTGTGCTCAAGTGCTTTGGATTCAGAATCAGATGCTAGACTATGGGTTCAACTTCAAGGAGACTCCCATCCACATAGACAACAACAGTGCCATCTCCATTACAGAAATCCTGTGCAGCACTCAAGGACCAAACACATCAACATCAGGTATCATCTGATTAGGGATAATTTTGAAAAGGGATTGATCAAACTAATCAAAGTTAACACAAATGAACAATATGCTGATCTGTTCACAAAGGCATTTGATGAACAGAGATTTAAATATCTTGTATCAGCTATTGGGATGATTAACTTTGAATAGATTTTCTTAATAACTTAATCAACTTTATTTCCTAAAATGTGTGTCCTAAGTTGTCTATTAGATCACCTCATAAGCCCAGTTCTCTTTGGAAGAAAACTAACTTTTAACTGATATTCCTTAGATTTGTGAAAATTTACCTTCGGAAGAACTCAAATTGCCTTCGGAAGAAATTTATGTCTTTAAATCATTTAACAGCTTATCTAAGATTTACCTTCGGAAGAAATTCTTGGAGTATCTTCCGAAGCTTAAATTTGTATATAAGCACTTAAATGTATTCAAAGAACAAATATCTTCCGAAAGCAACTAAGTCTCGGAAGACTTGTTCACTTCTTCCGAAGCCAAATTTTCAAAATTCTTTGAAATATCTTCCGAAGCAAAACTTGCCTTCGGAAGCTTTGCTACAAAGCTTCCGAAGCCAAAATTGCCTTCGGAAGTTTTACAACTTCCAAGAAAACTAACTTTTTGGGCGCTTTTTCAGAAGTAGGACCCACTTGCGGATTTCAAAGTTTATCTTTTTGTCATAACTTTGTCTCAAATCCACGACATATATCTTCCAAACGGTTCTATTTCGTCTCTCTACTCTCACTGATCCTTACCCTAAATTTACCCCCAAATTTCATCTTCTTCTTCCTTTCTTCACTGCAAAGCTTCCTCAAATGGCCAACATTGATCGTCGCAACGACCCTGATTTTTCCATGCACCTACACAGGCAACACAATCAGGTTGCCCTGTTACACTCTGAGAAGGATCCAAGCTTCTCAGATGTGTGTAGGTACCTTTCTTCGTCACACTACTTCACCTCCCTTACAATTGATCCTCCTCTCTATGAGGATCAGTTGCTTGAGTTCTGGAGGACCTGTCAAGAGGTCACCATGGACGGGGAGAAGGCACTGTCTGCTACAGTGCAGGGGAGGACAGTTTTCATCACTCCGGCCATCATAAACACCCATTTGCAGCTGGATGATGAAGCAGGTGAGCTGTCCTTTCCCAAATCTGCTGTCAACCACTCCTTTCAGCAGATGGGCTATGAAGGTGACTTCTCAGTCAAAACCTTCAGGAAGGGGAAGGTCTCATCTCAATGGAAATACCTCCTCCATGTCGTCATTCACAGCCTTTCTAACAAGCATGGAGGATGGGATCAAGTTCCAGAAGACCTCTCCTTTATAGTCCATGGGATGGTACAAGGGGTCAAGTTCAGGTACTCTCAGTTTGTATATACTAATTTACTTGCAAACTTGGACTCCTTAGAGTACTACATGTTCCCTAGGTATGTTCAACACATTCTCAACTGTGAGTTGGGACCACAGTTGAGGGGAACAGGTAATATTCTTAAAATAGGACAAATGAGGCCCGGCATCTTCAAAATCTTGAAGAAGCCAACTGTTGGCTTCTCTGGGGTAGAAACAGCCCTTGTCCCAAAAATGTTTGAGCTCATTGCTCAGGGTGAAAACCTAGCAGCACCAGCTAGTGTTGAACCAACACCCTCCACCTCTCAACCACCTCAAACACAGCCTACCATCACCATCACCTACAAAAGAAAATCCCAACGAACCCCTGCACTTGCTACTGAGCATGTGCAGGCCCCCATATCAGAACCCATACAGGAGGAAGTGGAATCTCGAGCTCCCACTTCCCCTGAGGAGCAGACCACTCCCATCTTTCAACCAATCAGTGCTGAGGTTCCTCATGCTCAGCCTGATGAGCTCACAACCCCACAAACAGCCTTAAGCCATCACTCTGAGTCTCAACTCTAGTGATCAACCTTCTGGGGAAAGCTACCATCCCCAACCTCTTGATCTAAACCGCCCCATTCCCAGCCTTGACTTCTATTCTGATGAAGATTTGGGCTTCAGTGAGTACCATGAGTCTCTCCTCTCTTCCCACACTCAAGGAGAGATGAGTACTCCTGCTTCCCCCATCTCTAGCCCACATCAGCAACCCCCTACTGAGGTGGATAGTCCTGAACTTATTCAGGAAATCCATATGGCAGAGGCTATCACTTTGCAAGTGATAACATTACTAGGACCTCTACCATGGCAACCCAGCCTCTTGACACTTCTCTGGAAGTTGTCATTAGGCAGGGGAAATCCAGCAGCCAAGAAACCTATGCTGGTGGTGAGGAAGAAGACTTAGGTCCAATTCTCTCATCCCCCAATGATTCTTCATCTGAAGATGAGGGGAGTCTGCAACAAAAGGTGCACAAACTGTCACATCTTTGCACCTATTTTGTTTCAAAGATAGCTCACCTGGAATCTCAGGTGACTATCTTACAGAAGAGGGTCAATGACCAGCAACTTGAGATCACCGATCTCAAGGGCAAGTTGGCTGAGAGACCCATGAGGACAACTCATCCAGGTCCACAAGAACCTGTGGATGTCATGGATCAATCTCCCAGCTCACCTATGCAAGAGGGTGATGCTACCAAAAAGGGGGAGGAAATTCTGACAATCACAGAACCTGGGAGTTCTTCCCAGAGTATGGACATAGAGGAATCACCATCCTCTCTTGCAGTTGTTCATACTCAGCAACCTCCTCTAGACAGTGATCTAACTTGCTCATCCAACAACTGTTTGAGGAGGGAATACCAAGAGCAATGTCTGCCCCTTCTGAGAACCCAATCTGGGGTTGGGGGTATGACAGCAATAGGAGAGCTCTTGTGATCTCTAGAGCTCAGGGTCAACTAGAAGTTCTCAACATTTCACACCTGAGTTTCTATGAGAGCATCAACTTGGTAGATCTGCCACTTGTCAACCCAAGCAATAACAGACAAGCAGCAAGATTGGCAGAAAGAATCCAAGACAGGGTGCTAGAGGAGTTTAAATTGAGATCAAAATTATATAGACAGAGGCTAGCAGGTGAGATCTTTGGTCAACTGGATGTTGAGGTAGACCCGGAGATTAGCTTCGAAGGGAAAACCTTGACTGAAGGCCCAGAGGTTGAACCTGTGAACCTTGAGACAGGATCTCCCTCTGCACCCATTACCCTCAGTGAAACACCAGCTGGTGATGGTGTTTCACAACCTCTCTCTGGCCAGAGCTTGACAGCTGAACCAAGCAATGAAGGCCAAAGCTCTCTCCAGCCTGAGTCACCAAAGCCTGTGGATGACAAAGGCAAAAGGAAAATGACTCCTGAGGAGATTGAGGAGGAGAAGAGAGAGAGGAAGAGGAAGCTGAGGGGAGAGAGTTCAAGTGGTTCCCCAGGGTTTATGGAAGCTGCAATCAGGGCTGCCCCCAGGCTAAACACTCAGGAAGATGAGTTAAGGGCAGCCAGGCTAAACTACCTGGGAACCAGAAACTATAATGTTGATGAACTCATCTCTCTCCCCTTAGATGAATTGAATGAACTGGCTGACACAGAGTTGTCAAAGGAGAGGAAGGAAGCAGAGGATGCAGCATTGCTCCTCAAGCACAAGGAAGAAATGAGGCTGAAAAGACTCTACAAGAACATTCCTGTCCTCTCCCCAGTTCAAGAAAGTCCTGAGCCAGAGACTGTGGCCACTGAACAACCTCAGGTAGCAACTGAAGAAGAAAGACTAAAGATGATCAGCTACCTGAGTGCCACAGGTCTCTATCAGGCAGATGCACTTCTTCCCTTACCATCTGAATACATATTGTTTGAATACAATAAGCAGATGGAAGAAAAAGCTAAAAGAGAAAAACAAGCTGAAAAGAAAAGATTAAGGGAAGAAGCTGCAAAGTCAAGGGCCATCATCCACAAAAGCCAAAAGAAGTCTGCTGACAGACAAAGGATGATGAGCTTCTTGAAGCTGTATGGATTCTCCGAAGGAGGCTTGGCCCTATGTCTCTATCCACAATGGATGAGCATATCAAGGTAATCAAGCAGAAGATAAAGAAGGGAGAGCTGGTGGACTTGCATTCTCCACCAAGTCCAGCTCAACCTGAAGTTGAGGTGAAGGTTGAACCCACTGAGACAACACAACCTGAACCTGGAGCTGCATCTCAGCCAACTTCATCTTCTGATCCACAGCAGGGTCCTCCTCTCTCTCCTTCTGAACCTGTGAGAGAGGAGATCCCAACTGAGGGGGACTCAACTGAACAACCTGGTACTCAAGACCAGTCCCCTCAGTTAAAATCATCAGGGAGAAGAAAAAGGATGGCCAGAAGATCAACCTCAAAGAGAAAAAGAAGAAAGGCATCCACCTCCCAACCTCAGGATGAGTCAGAGCATCCTGAGGGAGTGCATGAAGAGGTCTCTCAACAAACTCCAATCATAGTAGAGCCTCTTGCTGTTGGAAGACAAATTATGTCATGGTCTTATGATGAAGATCAAGACAGATGGTATGTCATAAGAGATCAGGAAGGCATGCATGTCTATTCCTCAGAAGACATGCTCAATCTTCCTCTGCATGATCTCTTTGACATGAGAAGGTTCTATGTTAGTCTGAAGGATCCAGACCTAATGATGAAGAAAGGTATGCTGAGGATCCTAATGTGGACTATCAAAATCTGAAGAACTTCTCTGTTTTGGTAGCATCAGCTTAGGGGGAGTTTGTAAGATCATCTGAAGATTATGAGGCTGATGCAAGCAACAAGCCAGAACAACCAAGTCTTCTATGCATGCACTAAGGAACAAAGATGAACTAGCTTTGGAAGTCTTACACTCTCAAATGTGTCTAAGTGTAAGATCTTCCGAAGCTAACAGTTCAGAAGGAGTTACTTTGGAATTTTCACACTCAAACAAAAAAATATTCTAAGTGTGAAATCTTCCGAAGCCAAAGACCAGCATAAAATCTTTCGAAGCTTCAGAGACAAAGTCTTCCGAAGCTGTGAAGACTGATTCTTCAGAGGAAAGAGAAAATATGCTTTCTCTGAATCAACTTTTGATAAAGCTGACACACTCTCCGTTGCCTACTCTGGTGGTTCACCTACTTTACAAAAGTTGGTGAAACTTCCATGCTTTATCAAAAAGTATGAATGGTCTTTGTCTGTAGCTTACCTTACTTGTTTCTGTAGACTTTTTGTATTAGGAAAAGTCAGTGAGCTATGGCATGTCATAGTCACTAGTCAAAAGGCAATCTGCCTTTTGACTGTAGATTGATCTTGTTGTCTAGATTAGTCAAATCCCAACTGTCTTTACATGTAAGTGACGGTTGTAGGTTGTAGTATAAAAGTGTCTCAGGTCCTTGTAATTTTATGCTTTGTAACACTTGTAAAAGAACTTGAGATCAATATACAACATCCTTGAAAACCAATCTTGTGTTCTTGTGTTGTTCTTAGTTCTGTCTCTTTAATTTACTTGTGTTCTTAGTATCATCTGTCTCTAGTTACCAGTTCCCTATTTGAATTGTTAAGTGATCTAAGATCTCTCCTCAGTGTGAAACTAAGTGTTAAGTACCCTTACCCGGTCCTGTAAACATAATGCTAACTAGAACAAAATCCAGGTGCAACTAATCATACAAATATTACCGCCGTGGCATTCAATCGTCATTGTGGGAGGTGTTCGCCGACGCCGGCTCCTGGCAACATACAAAACAACCTGACCGGCGGTTGTGCCGCCGTTAGGCAACGCCGGTCACAAAGATGATTGGGAAGACCACCAGACCTATCACGCGAGGCGGATCGGTCATTGTGGCGTTCAAGTACTACCATGGGAGTTGTCCACCTAAGGCGGCTCCCGGCAATACATGAACGGCCTGACAAGCTGTCATCTCACCGTTAGGCAACACCAGTCACAAACGTGACCGGAAATACCACCAAAACCCGAAATACCACCAAAATCCGAGTCTCTCTCTAACCTTCACTCAAAAACACAACACCTTTTATCTCTCTAAAAGAATATGGTGAAGATAGACCATAATAAAAAAAGGAGATAGACGAGTCATAGCATTAGATGGTTGTACCTGATGCAAGAACAACCTGTACTTTACTATTCATTCAGTTTCTTTTATAAATATATAGGTTAATACATAGAAATTTGAATGCAAACCATGTGAAATTTTTTAAATGCTTTTGTTCAAATTATATAACAAAGTTAGTTTTGTTGTTTAATAACTAGTGGGTGATTTATGCATTTTGCGAGAGATTATTTTTTGATGAAGCAAGGAAGTTGTTAATATATGTTCGGTGTCTAATCGAACGTTAAGATGCTAAAAATAGGTGTTAGCAAAAGCACTTAAGCTAATTTAAAATAAATGATTATAAACTAATTTATATATCTATTTGTAGTAAGTATGGTCACACAGTACATAATTACAGAACTTGCACAGGCAACGATAAGTTTAATTTAGATGGTTAATATTTTTTATTTTGAATTATCTTGCATTTATGAGTTGGAACAATTATGTTTTTTGGTTATGTGTTTTGAAATATTTATCAATGCTAATGATATTGTAATGAATCAGTTTATAAATACTAATATGTTTTATTATAATTTTGCATTATGTTCAAGCTTGAATTTATTAAGTTTATTATCAATATAAATCATTGTACAATAATTTATTTTTTTATAAATTTAGCTTTAAAGAAAGTAAGTATAAAAATATATAATTTTTTTGAGGTGCTACTTATCGATCTCAATATTTTACCTTTAATGTTTCTTCCTAATATGTCAATTAATTTATGGATCATGTCGCCTCGAAGTTTCTTTTACACATGTGTCATCATATGATAATCATGTCATCTACTTATGACGCAAACTAACGAGTGTTAGACTAAAAGGCAATATGAAACAAACCATATACATAAAGGTTGTCTAGTGTAATTAATAAAGATAAAAGTTAAAAAATAAAATTAGTTACAAATATAAAGGTCTTTATCTACAATTTACTCAAATTTAAAACATCTACTATAATAAAACAAAATAATTATCCGTCAACATGAGCACTTTTTATCATATACACATCATCTCTACTTTGGATTGCCCATGTGTCACAACCACAATAAATTTATGATTTTATTACAAAAACCTTGACTTCAAAAAAGTTTTCTTAATAACTCTATTTAATCTTAATATATTAATATATAAAAATCTAATGTGCCATATGGCACCCTCAAAAGCATCTTTAATGTCACGTGTCAGCAGTACACGCATCCTCTCAATGATATATTAAAATTTAAAAATTTTAAATTTTTTAATTCCCGCCTTAAATATGATATTTCAGTTAGTATTCAAATTTAAAATTTACAACAAACTATTGAAATTAAATCCTAACTAACTAATTTTATCAACAGAAATTAAATTTACCACCCTAAATTATCTACGTTTGAAAATTTAAATGTCCAATTGATTGATATTTACCATTTTTTTGAGATATTTTCGTGGTAGTTTTTTAATTTCAAAATTTAAAGCTACAGGATTAATGATAATTCCAACATTACAACAACTTGATTGATTTTTCCCTCATTTGTGTCAAATTTTAAAAACTGAACCATAAGAGTTAAAAAAATTATATTTTAATTGTAACAACGTCATTCCTATATATCTTATTTTTTAAATTGTTCACTGATAATTTATTTAAATTAATATTTTTAAGATTTAATCAAAATATCTTAATTATAGCATTGTCTTCAAATATAAAGTTACTTTGTTTTAAATTTCTTAATTACATGTTTTGATTCAATTCAAATTTACTATAATAAGCATTGAAAAATTAAATTTCAAACCTCTCATGATTTTCTTAATATATTTTGTAACATATTTTTCAAATTTGATATTGAATTTATTTATTATTATGTAAACAAAATGATTTCCTAATTTAAGTACGCAAATTTAAATTTCCATAATTTCTTCAAATTTAAATTCTTAAAAAATTTTCTAATTTATTTCAATCCATGTCATAGCTCTATATATTAAAAGGTTTGTCATTTGTTTATTTATATCTCAGCTTCTATTTTCTATCATCCAATATATATTGAAAGGTTTGTGTTGTTACCATTATGTTCATTACGTATTTCGATTCCGATATACAACTTGACTGCATTGTTCGTTCTTATTTTTTAACAGATAATAGCATTTCCTCTCAAATAACTTTGATGAAAGATCTGGATGTGAAGGTTTATGAATTTACCATCCAGGTTCGCGTTATCAGACTCTGAAGACAACAGAGTAAACAAAACCCGAACGACACATTCTCTATTGAAATGATTTTTATTGATGAAAATGTACCATCCAAACCATTCCACTTTTACTCAAATACATTTTCATGTTAAAAATCAAAATTGATCCTATTCATGTATATATTGTAGGGGAGTCGTATGCATCTAACCTGTGTTAATAAGTTTTTTTTGTTGATTTGAAAAACTTCTTGAGGAAGGTGTGTTTTAAAGATTATCAATCCAACATTAAGTAAAAATAAAAATGACTTCAAGACTTGGTTTAACTCATTCGGACAAAAATATTCCGTTCAAGTTTAAAAGAAAACAATTCCCATTGGCTTTATGTTTTACTATGACAATTAACAAAAGGCAAGGACAATCGCTTTCCAGAGTTGGTTTATACTTTAAAAGTACAGTCTTTACTCATGATCAATATATGTAGCTTTATCCCGGGTTAAAACATATTGGATTAAAACTACTAATTCTAGACAAATAGGGAAACCTTACAAGCATAACAAAGAATGTCTTCTATAAAAAGATCTTTGTTAATCTTTAAATTTTTTGTAGCTTCTTTGTTTATGTAAGCATTTTATTAAAATTATTTTTCTTATTTACTTAATAACAAATATTGTCTTTTGTTCTTATTATACTTTAAAATCAACTTGTGTTTTTTAATAAAAAATATCTACTAATACTTTTTTCATTTACTACCCATGTATTACACGGGTTTATAAACTAGTATTATAATAATCAATATAATTTTTTTCTATAAATAATATTTATTAAAAACAATTTAATAAGACTTAATTTTATTAAAATATAGTTTTAATTTGTATCTATCATTATTAAAACTAAAATATTTAAAAAAATATATAAAGAGTTTTATGTATATTTATGAATAACAAAATCTTTTTTCTCTTTATACTATTGTTTAATCATAAATATTTTGTTTATATATATAATTTATTAATATGCTATTTATAATATATATTAGAATATATATATATAATATATATATATATATACACACACACACACACATTTAGCTTTAGTAAACCCATGTATTACACGGGTTGAATAAAAAAATTAAGTAGAATGAACATTTATTAATTATAAATCGATATTTTAAAAAAAGATATGATTGAATATTTCTTATAAAATAAAATAAAATTTTATTTCAAAATAAAATTTTAAAAAATGTCATATTTAAAAACTTTTTTATTATAACTCTTAATTTAATTATTTTTTATTTATAAAATTTTACTTTTTAAAAACACCAAATATAAAATATTTCATATTTTTAGAAAAGTTCAATGTTTTAAAATTTTCTAATTTATTAAAAATTATTTTTTAGAAATAACATTAGTAAAAGATCTCTTTCTTAATTTATTAAAAACTATTTAATCTAAAAAAGAATTAAATAATATTATAATGTGATTATTAAATAGGAGAGGGAAGCGTGAAAAAAATTAATGAGAAAAAATATGATGTTGTCATGTGTCACTGCTAGATACTCTTTTATTAAAGTAAAGAGATAAATAATCTATTATATATTTTTTATTTTAACCCGTCTAGCATACAGGTATTTAACCTAGAAATTAAGATAGTCAACATTCAATTACGTGGGTCAATTTCATTGTTATTACTTTGTTTTTAATATAGGAAAAGATACGTAGGTCAATTTCGTTGTGTTAAATTAATAGTTAGTAATTAATTTTAGATATAGTGAAATGAATTTTCGATAAGTTATGATTCAAATTACGCATAATCAACTACCTTAACTAATAAAGTAATAACAATATTTTTAAAATTTTGTTTTTAAAAATGTTTTGTTATAAAAATGCTTTTAAACATTTATTTTTTTTAAATTATATTTTTAAATAAAAATATGTTTTATAATTGGGAAAGAATAGTTTTAGCATTTATTACGATTAACATTTTATGCTAGTGACATGTAGCAATAAATGTGTGAAAAAATAACATATAGCAAAGAGAGTGTGAGAAAATAAGAAGTGGTAAAATTTCATTTATTCTATTAGAATAAATTAGTATAGATGAAGATGCAGCATCTGCGATTTTATCAACTAATATCAAACAAAATGAGAATTATCGTATCAATATTTTGCGTTAGTTTAGGTAAAGTCATATTCTATTATTGTTTCAGAAAAGAAACGAAAATAAATGTACGTAAAATTATAAATTATTTAATATAAATTATCCTCACTTATAAACGTATACAGCCTACCTATATTTAATGTTATATATATACATACACACACAAACACATGCACACACAAATATATATATATGTAGGACCGGTTAAGGGTGATGCAACAGTTTTACAAGATTGGAGAGTAACAAATCAAATAGGGAACCGGCAAATGAAACAAAAAACAAGAGTAAAAACGCAAACTGAACACAAGTAAATGGTTTTCAAGAATTATGTATATTTCTCTCAAGTGTTTTTACAATTGTTACAAGACTTCCTAAAGACTGGTTACATGAGATACTTTATACTACATCTAACAACCGGCCATACTTTGAAGGTCAGCCTGGAACATTAATCTTGACAGCAAGATCAATGTAA
Source organism: Flaveria sonorensis (assembly GCA_025506505.1). Taxonomy (NCBI): domain Eukaryota; kingdom Viridiplantae; phylum Streptophyta; class Magnoliopsida; order Asterales; family Asteraceae; genus Flaveria; species Flaveria sonorensis. The sequence goes on along the minus strand of CM046433.1, from coordinate 17,667,802 downwards.
AGTTAAAAGACAGATTGTCTTTTGACTAGTGACTATGATATGCCATAACTCACATCCTAATCTATTACAAAAGGATAAAAGTATAATAATGAAACTTACAGAATTAATGACCTTAATCTACAGTTGACAAAACTATGAAGATATCACCAACTTGTATAAGTTGGTGAGTGTTCAGAGATGGTAGTGAAAAGTGGTTCAACTTTTGTCTAAAGCATGTCAGAGAAAGCATGTCTTCTCTATCTTCAAAACAAATCAGTCTCTTGGCTTCGGAAGACTTTATCTTGAAGCTTCGAAAGACTTCATCTTTGGCTTCGGAAGAATTGGTCTTTGGCTTCGGAAGAATTGGTCTTTGGCTTCGAAAGATTTGACACTTAGAGAATTTCTTTGTGTAATTGTCAAATATTTTGAAATAACTTCCTTGTACTTCAGAATGCTTGCTGAGAGCTTATTGGTTTGCATTAGCCTCTAAGATTACTCTTACAAACTCCCCCTAGGCTGATGCTACCAAAACTTGAGGATGACTTTGAGTCTTGATCTTCATTTGTTTACAGTCCTTATCAAGATCAGAACCATACCCTTCTTCATCAGTTGGTCTGAATTCTTCAGACTCTCAATTACCTCCTCATGTTAAAGAGATCATGCAGAGGAAGGTCAAGCATATTTTGCTAGAAGTATATGTCTTGACCCCCTTGATCTCTTGTGAAATACCATCTGTTTGGGTATGTAGAGAAAGCCCAAGACAAGATGGGTCTCTCAGAAGCAAAAGGCTCTACTTGAAGTGGAGTTGGTTGAGCAGCCTTTTCTTGTTCACCCTCAGGATGTTCTGACTCATCCTGAGGTGTAAAGGTGGATGCCTTGGACTTCTTCTTTTTCTTCTTATCCCTTCTTATGGCCATCCTCTTCCTCTTTCTATACTTCAAGTGAGAAGGTTGGTCTTGAGTACCAGTTGTTCATTCTTTATCCTTCTCAGTTGGGTCCTTCCCCTTCACATGTTCAGAAGAAGAAGGTTCAAGAACAGTTGTGGGTCAGAAGATGAAGCTGGCTATGATTCAGCACTAGGCCCAGGTTGTGTTGTCTTTTGGGGTTCAATCTAGACCTTAGCTTCAGGTGCAGCCTAACTTGGTGGAGAATGAAAGTCTACTAGCTCACCCTTCTTAATCTTCTGCTTGATCACTCTAATGTGCTCGTCCATTATGGACAGAGATATTAGACCAAGTCTCCTTTTAGAGAACCCATATAGCTTTAAGAAGCTCACCATCTTCATTCTGTCAGCAAACGTCTTCTGATTGGCTTTGATTATGGCTCTTGACTTAGCAGCTTCTTCCCTCATCTTTCTCTTAGTAGCTTTCTTCTCTTTTAGAACTTCTTGCTCAAGCTGCTTGAGGTACTCAAACTCTATATATTCATATGATAGAGGGAGTAGGGTTGCTGCCTGATAGAGGCATGTGGCACTCAGGTAGGTTATCATCTTTTGTCTATCTTGTTCCCTACCTACCTGAGTTTCTTGTTAAACTGTCGCAGTTTCTACTTCAGGACTTTCTTAAACTTGAGAGAGGATAGGGGCTTTATACAATCTTTTCCTTTTCCTTTCTTCTTTGATCTTGAGGAGCAATTCTACAACCTCAGCCTCCTTCCTCTCTTTTGACACTTCAGTGTCAGCCAGTTCATTTAGTTTATCCCAAGGGAAGAGAGATTATTTCATCATGTTATAGTTCCTAGACCCCAGATAATTCAATCTGGCTGCCCTTAATTAATCCTCCTGAGTATTTGGCCTAGGCGTAGCCCTGATTGTAGCTTGCATGAAGTTAGGGGTCTTTCTTGTTCTCTCTCCCCTTGCCTTCCTCTCTCTCTCCCTCTTCTCCTCCTCAATCTCCTTAGAGGTTAGAATCCTCTTCCTTTGTCAATCACTGGCCTTTGTGACTCTAAGTAGAGAGAGCTTTAGCCTTCTTGACTTGGTGCTATATTTGAGCTCTGGCCAGGGAGAGGTTATGAGACAACTTCACCAGCTGGTGTCTCACTAAGGGTACTAGGTGCTAAAGCAGTTGCAGTCTCAAGGTTCACAAGTTCTTCTGTTGGCCTTCAACTGAGGTTTCCCCTTCGAAGCTAATCTTAGGGTCTGCCTTAGTATCCAGTTGACCAATAGTTTTCCCTGCTAACCTCTATCTATATAAATAGGATCTTCTCTTGAACTCTTCAAGCACCTCTACTGAATCCTCTCAGCTAACCTGTCAGCTTGCCTGTTATGACTTGGGTTGGCAAGTGGCGGGTCAACCAAAGAATAACTCATAGAATTTCAGGGTCTGAAAATTGAACACTTCTTGCTGACCCCGATATCTAGAGAGTACCAGGCTCTTCTATCATTATCATACCTCCACCCTACTATAAGATTTTTAGCAAGGTAGGATGGGACAGACATAGCCCTTAGTATACCCTTCTCAAATAAACTTTGAATTAAGTCATCCATATTAATACGGGCCTGAGGAGGTTGTTGAGTGTGGACAACTACAAGTGAGGATGGTGAGGCCTCAGTGTCCATACTCTGGGCAGTGTTCCTAGGTTCTGTGATTGTAGTTAAGACTTTCTCCCCCTTTTTGGTAGCATCACCCACTTGCATAGGTGAGCTAGAGGTTAGGTCCACCACATCCACAGGTTCTTGTGGACCTAGTTGAACACGCCTGGAAGGCCTCTCAACTAACTTGCCATTAAGATCGGTGATCTCATGTTGCTGATTAAGGACCTACCTTTGTAAGGTAGCCACTTGAGATCCCAGATGACTAACCTTTGAGACCAAGTAGGTGCAAGTTTGTGACAGTGTTTGCACCCTTTGTTGCAGATTCTCCTCATCTTCATCAAAAGAATCATGTGGGGATGATAGAACATAACCGAAGTCATCTCCCTACCACCAGATATTGATTCTTGGACTCTGGATTTCCCCTACTTCATGACATCTTTATGAGAACTACTAAGGGGCTGGTGTAAGGATCAACAATATAACAAGATCGATCTCATGAGAAGAATGCCGAATGTAATCGCTCACAGTTATAAGATTGAATAAGTAGAAGACATGATCAAATAAACTTGAAGACAAATGTAAATAATATTCAGTGTATTGCGCTCTGATTTGAAACAATTACAATAAGTGTGAAATCAAGAAAATGAGAAAAAACTGCTAAGATACATTACAAAACATCTATTTATACTAAACTATGAAGTTCTCGCGCGACTCCATGTCTTCACGCGAGAAGCAAGTTATCGCGCGGCAACTCTATCTTATCGCGTGACTTGATCTTCTTAATATTAATTTGATTTCCCGAGCCTCTAGGTTCAATACCTATAACATCTCCCCCTAGGCTCGGTAAATCAATGCTTTAGAGGTCCACATCATCCACTTTGTAACTGCCTCCATATGCATACATCTTGTTATTCAGGGCCTTCGTGATCATCCAACCAAACTGTACTGCTATGAAATGAACAGATTCATCAGCTGCAATTGAACAAGCCTACAACCTCATCAAATCTTCTTTTCCAAACTTGAGCAAATCCACAGGGTCGATGACACGGTAATCTTTATCCACACAATGTATCAACGTGTGCCCTGTCTCCTTCTCACAACTCAACCACATTAGCTTAGACAAGCTATTAACTGGCATAGGAGCATGTATAGGGATCTTCCTAGCATATCTCAGATGCTTGAACACTCGTATCTTCATAGGTATGTTTGTCTTAGGATCTATACGTATCTCATCTTTAATGACTTTGGATTTAGATGTCTTAAAGTCTTTGAAGTTGGTCTTGCTTTGCCTCTAGATCATATTTCTAATCCAATTCCCTTTGCTATAATTACTTGGGTTAATGATCGAAACACGACCCATAGCATATAAATCCGACACTCTGAGTGTATGGAAATCATGTTCATCCTGATAATACTCAATAGCTCCACCCTTTCTTTTGATCACATACATCTTCTTTTCTTCATCGTATGCCCAGCTAATAATAGGCTCTGAGTCTCCATACCTTGTGAAAGGCTTGGAATGTCTCAACGTATGAATGTAAGCTGGTGGAGGAGGAGCAGTAACTGTAAGATCTCCGACCTGACGCACGACACTTTGACCTATTACTTTAGCTTTCTTGTCAGTCGTAACCTGAGTGCTCGACTCTCCAATGATCTCCCCTTCTTCAACTAAAATATCTAAGAACACGTTCTTAATACTGTTTCCAAATTCTTCTTCTGACTCCTCAGCTATAATCTTTTGCTGGAAAGTATAAAATTCTCTCTTATAAGCTTCTTCAAAAGCTAGATCTATCGGTGTATACTCAATGGTATCATCGGGACTTGATCCGAAGACATTGTCAGTACCCGATGGTCCAGACGCACCAGCTGCAGAACCCAAATCTCCTCCTTGATCATCATTATCATCCTTCTTATCATCTTCTTTCCATCATCACCCTCATCACCATCATCAACTTCGTCATCATCAACCTCTTCTTCATCACTAGAACTATAATCAACCAGATCCAAATAATCATCATCATGTACAGGGTTTTGAATATGAACATCATGTTCAGGCTCTACAAATGCCTCTCTAGTATAAAACACAAGTTGATCCTCAGTAGCCATAGATTGATCAGTGATAGGTGGCTCTTGATCAACATTAGCAGTCTTTGTTGTCCTTTCTGTAACAACAGGATCAACATCATGCTCTGTAGTATTAGCAAAATCTTGAGCAACTTCGGGATCAGCAGTTTGCTGTCCACTTGATTCTCCAACTTCCATGGTATGTTGTTGTGTAGACAAAAAGGGCACACGGGAAGTGAGATCTCTTAAGTTCTGCTCTAGAATCTGAACATAGCTAAATATGAAATGTTGCTGATGTTCAAGATTCTTTATCCTCTCATCTTTCTCAAACAACTGCCTCTGCATATCATCAATAATTTGTGTCCCTACATTCTGGGTTATTGGAACCCCTTCCCTTGGTGAGATCTTTTCATCTTTCTTACTTTTTAATATATGTGATATTCATCTGTTGTTTCTGCTTATTCAGTGTGTATCAATTGTGTGTTTTTTTTTCTTATCCTGATTGGTTTTGTTTGGCTGGGTTAGGGGTACCAGTATCTATTTGTTGTGTTACCTTATTCGTGCTACTTGTGCTATCTGTTTGCTTTATTTAGTGTTGAGCTTTGTTAGTTAATCGTGCATCACGTGAGTGGTAGCTGCTAAGGTGTTTGGATTGGTACTTTCTCTAGGTGTTATCAGGGTAAAGTTGTTGTTTTCGTGGGCCTTGTCTGCTTAGGGTGGGTTAGTGCAGTAAAATAGATAGGAGGAGTTGTTATGCTGCCCCGAGATCATGTTCGGTGATGAGAAGTGCAACTAGAGGGCAAAAGGGTTATAGATTACGATTAGCATCATGGAATGTCGGAACGTTAACAAGTAAGTTATTAGAGTTAATAGATGTGCTGAAGAGACGTAGGGTACATATAGCATGCCTTCAGGAGACTAGATGGCAGGGTAGGAGAGCATTAGAGAGCAATGGGTATAAACTTTGGTATTCAGGTTCAAATGGAACAAAAATGGGGTGGGTATCATAGTTGCTAAAGAACTTCAAAATAATGTAGTGGAGGTGAGAAGATATGATGATAGACTTATGCTGTTAAGAATAGTAATAGGGGATGAAGTAGTGGTAGTAGTTTGTGTGTATGCACCACATGTTGGATTAAAGGAAGAGGAAAGAAAGAATTTCTATGAGAATTTAGATCTAGTTATGGGAGACATACCTCGTGGAGAAAAAATTTGCATAGGAGGAGATTTTAACGAACATATTGGTAAGGATAATGATCACTTCCCTTCGGTGCATAGAGGCTTCGGGTATGGCCTTAGGAATGACGCCGGTAAGGAGCTTCTTGACTTTGCATTAGCACATGACCTAGGCGTTATAAATTTGTTTTTTAAGAAAAGAGACTCGCACCTAATCACATTTAGCAGTGGCGGGAGACACACGCAGATAGACTATTTGTTGATGAGAAGAGATGACCGTAGTTCGTGGAAGGACTGTAAGGCAATCCCGGGCGAGACAGTAGTGACCCAACATCATATGTTGGTGGCGGACCTACGCGTGAAGAGAGAAATTGTCGAAGCAACCAAGAGATTTAGACCGACGATCAGATGGGGGCAACTGAAAGACGAAAAGATCACTATCTTTAGAGATAAGGTCACACCAATGACCCAGACTGGGAAATGGGAGGATGCAAACCAAGAGTGGGAGGCCATGGCCACTAGAGTCATTCAAGCAGCTAAAGAAACTCTTGGAGTTACAACAGGTAGGACAGTCGGTCATAAGGAATTCTGGTGGTGGAATGAAGATGTACAAGAGAAGATAAGAATTAAACAACAAAGCTTTAGAGAGCTTTTACGCTATAAAATGAGGAAAAACGAACAGAACTAAAAGATAAATACAAGGAGGCCAAATGACAGGCGAAAAAGTCAGTGTCAGAGGCAAAGAACATAGCTTATGAGAGGATGTACAAGCGACTAGAGACGAACGAAGGAGAACATGACATGTTTCAGATCGCCAAAGCAAGAGAACATAGAAGACAGGACTTAAAAATGGTGAAGTTTATAAAGGCTGAGGATGGAAAGGTCTTGGTGAAAGAGAGAGACATCAAGCTAAGATGGAAAACTTACTTTAATAACCTTTTCAATGTAAGAAACCCTAATCAACAATCAGAGCCCGATCAAACAACTTAAACAATGCAACAAAATAAGTGTTATTGTAGAGACATCACAGTTGAGGAAGTCAAGAGAGCCCTTAAGAAAATAGGGAGGGCTAAGGCGGTGGGGCCAGACAACATACCTATTGAAGTGTGGAAATGCCTGGGCGAAGAGGGACTGCAATGGCTAACAGAGTTATTCAATACTATCTTCAAGACCGGGAAGATTCCAGAGCAGTGGAGAAGCAGTGTTATAGTCCCCATATATAAGAAAAAAGGAGATGTCCAAGGTTGCGCAAACTACAGGGGAATAAAGCTCTTGAGTCACACGATGAAACTATGGGAAAGAGTTATCGACAAGAGAATTAGACGCAAAACTTAGATAGTGACAAACCAATTTGGATTTATGCCAGGGCGCTCTACAACAGAAGCCATACACGTCATAAGGAGGATAATGGAGAAATATATAGAAAAGAAAAGGGACCTCCATATGGTATTCATTGACCTATAAAAAGCCTATGACAGTGTTCCGTGACAACTCATTTGGGAAAGCCTATGAGATAGAAGGATACAAGAGAGATATATCAAGATAATCAAGGATATGTATGACGGGGCAAAAACGTGTGTGCGGGCCCCAGTCGGAGACACAGACTTCTTCCCGGTGGAAGTGGGACTTCACCAAGGATCGGCACTAAGCCCATTTCTCTTCACAATAGTGTTGGATGAGATGGCCAAGTCTATACAAGAGCCAGTCCCGTGGTGCATGCTGTTTGCTGATGATATTGTGTTAATATCAAAATCTAAAAGGGTGCTTAACGAGAGGTTAGAATAGTGGAGAGCGGAACTAGAGCGCAAAGGATTAATGATAAGTCGCTCTAAGACGGAATACATGCATTGTAATTTTAGCGGAGAGAATGAAGAGGACACCCAAATTAGTATCCAGGGTATGGCGGTCCCACAGACGTCGAGGTTCAAATACCTAGGCTCGTACATACAGGAGGACGGTGAGATACATAGTGATGTAACCCACCGTGTTCAAGCAGGATGGTGCAACTGGAGAGCAGCATCAGGGATTTTGTGTGATAAGAGGTTCCCAGCAAGACTAAAAGGAAAACTATATAGAGTGGCAGTACGTCCGGCTATGTTATACGGAACAGATTGTTGGGCCATAAAGAAATTGCACGAACGAAAAATAGAGGTCACGGAAATGCGAATGCTAAGGTGGATGTGTGGACACACGAGACTGGATCGGATAGGGAACGACTTGTTTCAGTAGAGGCTACAGGTGGCTTGTATTACGGATAAAATTCGAGAGGGAAGATTAAGATGGTTTGGGCACGTGAAGAGGAGACCAATGTCAGCGCCAGTCAGAGCAGTAGAGAACATCATATTAGATGGTAGGAGGAGTAGAGGAAGACCTAAGTTGACTTGGGATGAGATAATTAGGCTGGATATGGTACAGTTGCACCTCTCCGAGCACATGATCGGGGATAGGAGTAAATGGAGACGTAGAATTAAAATTAAGGACTTCTAGTGGGTTCTGTTGGTAGGAGGTGTAGAGGATGACCTGTTTCGTGACCCCCCGCATGATATGTAGGCTATCAACTTTTGCTCTGTATAGGTGTTGCATGATGCCTTTTTCTTGTTTACACTATCTCCGGGTTGTTATGATTGTGCACTTGCTTATACATATGCTTATGGGATGTATGCATTTATGTTGTATACATTATAATCCTGTTTGTTATGCTTATCATTCTATTTATGATTATGCTGATGCCTTGTCTAAACGCAAATGTGGTTTTATACTTATGTGTTGTATGCACTAAAATCTGTTTGTTATCGTTTTCGATTCGGGGGTCTCTTTGGAAGCGGTCTCTCTATCTCTCTAGACGGAGGAAAGACTCGCCACCACCTACCCCTCCCAGACCCTGCCTTTTAGTGGGATATACTGGGTATGTTTGTTTGCTTGTTTGTCTAACATCTCCCTCTCTAAGGTGTGTACACGCTCTTCAAGAGTAACACGTGTAGGTAAACTAGTTGACGCACTAGCACCGTGTCTTTGCTCAGGAGGAGTGTTTAGAAAATCTTCCATGCATACAGACTCATCATTTCCTTGACCTCTTGGAGGATTACTCAACACATCATCAGTAGTGGGCACTGCAGATGATGTTATAGTGGTTGATTCTGTAACAATCATAGGAGTCTCTATTGGTGTAGCCTCACTAACTATGACTGGAGTCTCTGATACAGGCACATCCTCATTAGTTGACACAATGGTCACTGGAGTCTGACGCTTTCGTAACACACCTCGTCCTCTACCTCTCGCACGTGGACTTTTGCCTGCTCTCCTAGCCATCCTCTTCTTTCTTTCCCGAGTTGAGGGTAAATCTTCAGGAACAAAGTCAGCATCACGTTCCTCAGCAGTGCATTTGGAAAGTGTTTCTCGCACTCTAGGATGCTCTTGCGGGACAAAATGTGCGTTCCTAATTTGGTCACTGTCAATTTCGCTCCCAGAACTAAACCATGAGTCTGTCTCAGCATCTACAAACATTCCTACTGGTTGTGAGCTTTCTGCAGCATCTTCAGGAAAATTAGTCGAAGGGCCAGCTTGCTCAGCTTGAGTGACCACTTCTTCAGTCTATTGTGCCTCTTTCTGATAATCTTCAACAAATCTCCCGAGTTTAGCAAAATAAGAACCATCCCATGCATTCCCTCTTGCTCCTAATAAGTAAGTGAATATATCTTTCTTCATCCATAACGACATAGATAGATGAGTCAGATACTGATAGCTCAGGGTGAGCAGCATTCAATATTAGCTGTATAAATTAGAGGTACATAATGAATTTCTTCCCCAAAATGGCTATAACATTCTTCTGCATCTTCGCAAATATCGCCATGGATATGTTGTATGGTAAATCATCGGCAAGTGATATCAGCAGGGATCCAAAAACGGCACTTAGGCTATCCATGCCAGCCTTTAGGTTGCTGAGACAATGAATCACCATATGAAACAAGTACTTCCAGAACGGTGGTAAGTACTTCTTCTCAAGTAAAGGATATAGGTGATCATATCCCATTCTCTTCAAACAATCTCTTGCCACGTCGTCATCAATCTTGATGGGCATTAGGCTGATCCTCCAACAGTAAAACATTGTTTATCACTTCGGCAGTGATACCAACCCGCTTCACCTTAACTATTGCAGATATACAAGTTCGCCCTGCTTATCTCTCTCATTCGCAGCCGTTTGCCAAACTGATCAATCACATCTGTGTAGATGGTGGGATTAGCTGTGATAGCTTGATGAATCCTTGATGTCTTGAGTCCATCAATCAAAGATCTGAATAATGCCTTATCTTCTGGAACAACTCCAAGATAAGCCACTTCATTATGGTTCTTATTAAAACCATAGGTCTCGTCATCTGAAAAGTTAAACAAACTTGTATAAGCACACAATAAAATTTTCACACTTAGAAAAATTTTGAAAAGTTAAACTTCTCGCGCGAAAACATAAATTTTCAGATTATATTTTCACACTTAAAAAAGAGGGGTTTTCGCATGAAACTGAAATTGACCAGAAGTCAACTTCTCCTACGACAAGCCTGCTTTTCATGCGAGTAGTTCTGTTTAAATTTGAAAGTTCTCGTGTCTGTTCATATTCAACATACTTTTCGCATGCGATAAGTCTGTGATTTTTTAGATTTTCAATTAACCATTTTCAGAATGTTTCAACAGATAAAACATGTTCATTAGGTGTTGATTAATTCATTATTAAGGTTTAAGACGTTAATTTTGTTCAATTTAAGGTGTAAAAGTCCTTTAACTTTCGGTCATGATTTAAACACACTCAAATCTAAGCTATTAACATCAATATACCTTATTAATCTCTTTAGAATCAATAGGCGACCACAATGAACACTAATATTAAGACAAACGATGTTTGAACACTTAGAATTTTGAGATAAGTTTTCAGATGGTTTTTTTGCGAATAGTGTACTTTTCGCTCAACTGTACTTTTTATAGCCTTCTAACTTCTAGCGCGAAAGTCAGAGCTCTCGCACACAAAACTTTTCGCATCCTGAACTTTTCGTATGCGAGAAATGGCAGCTATCTCCAAAGCTGATATGGAAACTGGAACTATGACAAAGTCCCCACTGATCACTCCTGAGGATTTTGACACTTGGTGTCAAAGAATGGAAGGCTTTATCAAGTCTCAAGATTCCAGGATGTGGGAGTCTGTTGTCAATGGACCTCGTGTACCATTCACCACTTCAGCTGCTGCTGCTGGTGGCATGATACCAAAGGAGAAGGCTGACTTTTCTGATGAAGACTGGAAAAGAATTGATATTGATCAGAAAGTCATGACAGCCCTCTAAACTGCTCTTCCAAACTCCATCTATAGAGGTTTCAAGAAGTGCAAGACCGCTAAACAGTTATGGGATGTACTGAAACTGATGTATGAGGGTTCAAATGAAGCCAAGGAGAACAAGAAGGATCTCCTGAAGCAGCAGTTTGAAACTTTCACCTTCAAAACAGGTGAAACCATGACTCAACAATACTTCAGGTATGTTGAGATTGTGGATACTCTGGCTGATGTTGGGGTAACCATTGAGAACAGGGATATTGTAAGGAAGTTCATGTCCTCTCTTCAAAGACAATGGACACACTATTGTGTGGTCACTAAGAGGACAGAAAACCTCAAGGCCCTTACTCACACTGATTTGTATGGGATTCTCAATGGATACCAAATGGAGATGAACATGCAAAATCCATCTGGTAACTCGAACACTCACCAGAGTTCAGCCCTTCATGTGGTTGAAAGGGATAGCAGAGAACCACAGCATCATCTTATCTGCTACCCTAAAAACTCATAAAAGGGTCCTTTCATCACCTTCCCTGAGACACCTAGAGAGAGCTACATCCAAGGAAGTCCCTTCCAAGAGACAAGCTCTTCTCAAGCCTTTGTCTCCACTGATGAAAGTTCAGGTAACTTTCTTTTCACTCTTGAAGACCTGGACTGTATCTATCCAGATGATCTGGAGTACATGGAAATAGTCTAGCAAATGGCTCTTCTCACTCACAGAGCCCAGAAGTTCTACAAGAGGACTGGAAGAAGGTTTCCTAGCAATGCTTCCAGTGTAAAGTTTGGGCTGGATAAAAGCAAAGTCAAGTGTTACAACTGTAACTAGATGGGACACTTTGCTAGAGAATTCAAGGCACCTAAGTCCAATGGTGGCCAAGCTTTATCCAAGCCAAACTATGTTAAAGGAGGGCACCAGAATGAGAAGCCAAGACAGCAAGCTGCAGTTGTTGTTGAAGAAGGAGGCTTTTACTAGAGCTTTCAAGCTGAAGATGCATCTCCAAACCAAGCACTCATGGCTGACCCTGATGAAGCTAAGGTACTTGAACATCTTTGCTCTCCTGAATGTATTGCAAAAGTAAACAGATACAGGTCCTACAACTTGGAAATAAGATCTGACATTGAGTCTTTGAATATTTTAAAAGCTGGTTTTAAAAGAGCTGAAAATGATTATAAACTTAAGATAGAAGATCTAGAGAAAACAGTTTCAACTCTTAAACATGAGCAAACAAACTACAGGACTCAAATTAAGGATCTCATTACCAAGTTGACTGAATGCCAGGCTGAGCTTGTGATCAGCAAAGCCCGTTGTAGAAAAATGTGTTCTTGAAGAGGAAACCTTCAAGAACATGATATCCTCATCTCTGCATGCAAAAGTGTGTTATCAGAATAAGTAGGGACTGGGATCTAGTGAGATAGCTCTTCCACACACTCTACTATCAGTTAGATCTCCAAGGTGTGGAATTGGTCAAGATGAGTTGCCATTCATAGACCCTAGTGATGAAGAGGATGAAGAGGAGAAGAGGAGGGATGACTCTGAGGTGAGTGAAGAGAGTCAATCCAAAAAGGGTCACCATGCTCCTAAGGAGGAAAAAGAAGCTAGTTTGAGCAAAACCAAGAGAAAGAACTTGATCAGAAGAGCAAAGAGAAGATCTAAAAAAGCTCAAGAGATCAAGACCACCTTTGACCCCAAACAGAAACAAGTATTTGTATCTGCAGGGTTCAAGGTGATGAAAGCTAAAGACCTTATCAAGAACTCTAGTACCAAGGGTTCTACTTCAACTTCAACTCACTCCAGCAACAACAAGAAGACCGATCAGCTGTGTGTCACTGCTGAACAGCCTGAACCATCCATTTCAAAGAGCAAGCTGCACCCTAAGAAGCCTGCTGAATCATTTGAAAGGATGAAGAAAGAAAAGGAAAGTGTTCAAGCTTAGTCTTCTTTGGGAAAGAAGAGTCTCAGAAGGAAAGATTTGGATTGTGTTATGTGTGGTAGTACTTCACATCTGGCTAAGGATTGTCAATACAATCCCAAAAGTACTATACACATGATTAAGAAGAAAACTTCTGAGAGTAAGAAGAAACATATTGCTTTGGAAGGAAAATCTGTTTCCTTCGGAAGCTCCAAAATGAAGAAAAAGGCAAATAAAGAATTGCCTTCTGAAGGGAAATTGGTCTCGGAAGAAAGGAATGCTTCTGAAGCACTGAAGCTTGCTGCAGTGAAAGCAAGATCTTCCGAAGGTTCAGTCATAAAATCTTTCAAAGTTACCAAAACTTTTGAAGCTGGTTATCATGTTTGCCACATGCATATGTGCAAGATATCAAGCCAACCCCAAGATGTCTCAACTAATCACTGTCAAAAGGATACTTAGATATCTCAAAGGTGCTCTAAATCTAGGCCTTTGGTATCCAAAGAATTCAGACTTTAATCTGTATGCTTATACAGATAGTGACTATGGTGGCTGTAACATGACTGTAAAGTCCACATCTGGGGGGTGTCAGTTCCTTGGTGGAAGGATAGTCTCTTGGAAATGCAAGAAGCAATCATGTGTGTCTACATCAACTGCTGAAGCTGAATATATTGCTGCTGCCAGCTGCTGTGCTCAAGTGCTTTGGATTCAGAATCAGATGTTAGACTATGGGTTCAATTTCAAAGAGACTCCCATCCACATAGACAACAACAGTGGCATCTCTATTACAGAGAATACTATGCAACACTCAAGGACAAAACACATCAACATTAGGTATCATCTGATTAGGGATAATTTTGAAAAGGGTTTGATAAAACTAATCAAAGTTAACACAAATGAACAATATGCTGATCTATTCACAAAAGCCTTTGATGAGCAAAGATTTAAGTATCTTGTATCAGCTATTGGGATGATTAACTTTGAATAGGTTTTTCTTAATAACTTAATCAATTTTACTTCCAAAAACTATATGTCCTAGGTTGTCTATTAGATCACTTCATAAGCCCAGTTCTCTTTGGAAGAAAACAAATTAGAGTGATGAAAATTTACCTTCGGAAAAAGAAAATTTACCTTCGAAAGAAATTTATGTCTTCAAATCATCCAACAGCTCATCTAAAATTTACCTTCGGAAGAAATTCATGAAGTATCTTCCAAAGCTTAAGTTAAGTATAAGCTCTTAAATGCAGTTTAAGAACAAATTTCTTCCGAAAACAATTAAGTCTCGGAAGACTTATTCATGTCCTCCAAAGCCAAAATTTTCAAAACTCATTGAAATATCTTCCGAAGCAAAATTACCTTCGGAAGCTCTGCTTGCGTAGCTTCCGAAACTAATATTGCCTTCGGAAGCTTTACAACTTCCGAGAAAACTACCTTTTTGGGCGCTTTTTAAGAAGTAGGACCCACTTGCGGATTTCAAAGTTTATCTTTTGCTTTAACTTTGTCTCAAATCCAGAGTATATCTTTTCAAACGGTTCTATTTCATCTCTCTACTCTCATTGTTCCTACCCTAAAATTACCCCCAACTTCATCTTCGTCTTCCTTTCTTCATTGCAAAGTTTCATCTAAATGGCCAATCTTGATCGCCAAAACGACCCAGATTTCACCATGCACCTACACAGGCAACACAACCAAGTTTCTCTATTAAACTCTAAGAAGGATCCAAGCTTCGTAGACATTTGTAGGTATCTTTCTTTGTCTCATTACTTCACCTCCCTTACAATCGATCCTCCTCTCTATGAGGATCAGTTGCTTGAGTTCTAGCGGACCTGTCAAGAGGTTACCATGGACGGGGAGAAGGCCCTGTCTGCCACAGTGCAGGGGAGGACAATGTTCATCACTCCAGCCATCATTTACACCCACCTATAACTGGATGATGAAGAAGGTGAATTGCCTTTCCCCAAAGCTACTGTCAACCAATCCTTTGAGCAGATGGGCTATGAAGGTGACTTCTCAAGACCTTCAGGAAGGGGAAGGTCTCTTTCCAATAGAAGTACCTCCTCTATGTCTTAATCCACAGCTTATCCAACAAACATGGAGGATGGGACCAGATTCCAGAAGACCTCTCCTTCATTGTCCATGGGATGGTTCAAGGGGTCAAATTCAGGTACTCTCAGTTTGTTTTTACAAATTTACTTGCGAATTTGGACTCCTTAGAATATTACATGTTCCCTCGGTATGTTCAACACATTCTCAACTGTGAATTGGGACCACAGTTGAGGGGAACAGGTAATGTTCTTAAACTTGCACATATGAGACCCGGCATTTTCAAGATATTGAAAAAGACAACTGTTGGGTTCTTAGGGGTAGAAACAGCCCTTGTCCCGAAAATGTTTGAGCTCATTGCTCGGGGTGACATCCTAGCAGCACCAGCTAGTGATGAACCAACACCCTCCACTTCTCAACCACCATCAAGGCCAACCATTACCCTCACCTACCAAAGAAAATCCAAACGAACCCCTGCACCTGCTATTGAGCATGTGCAGGCCCCCATATCACAACCCATACAGGAGGAAGTGGACTTTCGAGCTCCCACTTCCCCTGAGGAGCAAACCACTTCCATCCTTGCCATAATCAGTGCTGAGGTTCCTCATGCTCAGCCTGATGAGCTCACACCTCCACAAACAGCCTTAAGCCATCACTCGGAGTCTCAACCACAGCAACCCAGCCTCTTGACATTGTCATGGAGCAGGGGAAATCCAGTAGCCAAGAAATCCATGCTGGTGGTAAGGGAGAGGATTCAAGTCCAATCCTCTCATCCCCTATGATTCTTCATCTGAAGATGAGGGAGTCTGCAACAAAAGGTGCACAAACTCTCAAATTTATGCACCTACTTTGTATCAAAGATAGCTCACCTGGAGTCTCAGGTGACTATCGTGCAGAAAAGGGTCAATGACCAGCAACTTGAGATCATCGATCTCAAGGGCAAGTTAGCTGAGAGACCAATAGGACAAACTCATCCAGCTTCACAAGAACCTGTGGATGTTATGGACCACTTCCCTAGCTCACCTATGCTTGAGGGTGATGCTACCAAAAAGGGGGAGGAAGTTATGATAGCCACAGAACCTGGGAGTTCTTCCTCAAGTATGGACATACAGGACTCACCATCCTATCTTGCAGTTTTCCATGCTCAGCAACCTCCTTAAGTCAGAGACTTCGACTTGCAAATTCAACATCTGTTTGAGGAAGGGATACCAAGAGCAATGTCTGCCCCTTTTGAGAACCCAATCATGGATTGGCGGTATGACAGTGATAGGAAAGCTCTTGTACTCTATAGAGCTCAGGTTCAACTAGAAATCTTAAACATTTCAAACCTAAGTTTCTATGAGGGTATAAATCTGGTAGATCTGGCACTTGTCAACCCAAGCAATAACAGACAAGCTACCAGACTAGCCAGTCAAATTCAAGACTGGGTGCTGGCAGAATTCAAAAGGAGAACTGCATTATATAGACAGAGGCTAGCAGTTGAAGCCTTTGGTCAACTGGATGTTGAGGTAGACCCCAAGATTAGCTTCGAAGGGAAAGCCTTGACTGAAGGACCAGAGGCTGAGACTGTGAACCTTGAGACAACATCTCCTCCAACACCCCATACCCTCAGTGAGGCACCAGCCGGTGATGGTTTTTCACAACCTCTCTCTGGCCAGAGCTTGACTGCTGAATCAAGAAATGAAGGCCAAAGCTCTCCTCAGGCTGAGTCATCAAGATCAGCAATTGACAAAGGCAAAAGAAAGTTAACTACTGAGGAGATTGAAGAAGAGAAAAGAGAGAGGAAGAGGAAGCTAAGGAGAGAGAGTTCAAGTGGTTCCCTAGGATTCATGCAAGCTGCAATTCTGACTGCCCATGTACCAAACACTCAAGAAGATGAATTAAGGGCATCCAGACTTAACTATCTGAGGACCATAAACTACAACATAAATGAACTCATCTCTCTCCCCTTAGAGGAACTAAATGAACTGGCTGACACAGAGCTGTCAAAGGAGAGGAAGGAAGCTGAGGATGTAGCCTTGACCCTCAAGCATAAGGAAGAAATGAGAAGAAAAAGAATCTACAAGAACATTCCTATCCTCTCCCAAGTTCAAGAAAGTCCTGAGGAACAGACAGTGGCTGCTGGACAACCTTAGGTAGTTGATGAAGAAGAAAGATTAAAGATGATCAACTACCTGAGTGCCACAGGTCTCTATCAGGCACCTGTACTTCTTCCCTTGCCTTATGACTACATATTTTTTGAATACAACAAGCAGCTGGAAGAGAAAGCCAAAAGAGAAAGGCAGAAAAAGTCTGTAGATAGGCAGAGGATGATGAGCTTCTTGAAGCTGTATGGGTTCTCCGGAAGGAGGCTTGGTCCCATGTCTCTATCCACAATGGATGAGCACATAAGGGTGATCAAGCAGAAGATTAAAAGGGGAGAGCTTGTGGATCTTCATTCACTATCAAGCCAAGCTCAACCTGAATTTAAGGTAAAGGTTGAACCTACAGAGACAACACAACCTGCACCTGAAGCTACACAATAGCCAACTTCATCTTCTAACCCACAGCAGGGTTCTCCTCTCTCTCCTTCTAAACCTGGGAGAGAGGAGATCCCGACTGAGAGGGAATCCACTAAAGAACCTGGTATTGAAGACCAACCCTCTCAGTCAAAATCATCAGGGAGGAGAAAGAGGATGGCCAGAAGAAGATCTTCAAAGAAGAAAAGAAGAAAGGCATCCTCCTCCCAATCTCAAGATGAGTCAGAACATCCTGAGGAAGTGCATGAAGAGGACTCTCAACCAACTCCTATCATAGTAGAGCCTCTCTCTATTGGAAGACAAATTCTATCCTGGACATTTGCTGAAGATCCAGATAGATGGTATGTCAATAGAGATTAGGGAGAACAACATGTCTACTTCACAAATGACATGCTCGGACTCCCTCTGCATGATCTCTATGACATGAGAAGGTACTTCATGAGCCTGAAGAACCCAGACCTGCTGATGAAGAGAGGAGTTTTGAAGATTCTCATGTGGACTATCCCAGTCTAAAGACCTTTCTATTTTGGTAACATCAGCCTAGGGGGAGTTTGTAGGAACCTTTGAGGTTATGAGGTTGATGCAACCAAAAGATACCAAAACAACCATGTCTTCCAACATGCACTAAGGAACAAAGAAGAACCAGCTTTAGAATTTTACACACTCAAGTAAAATGCTAAGTGTAAAATCTTCCGAAGCCAAAGTTTAGAAGAAACTACTGAGGAAGCTTTACACCAAGTGTCAAGTCTTCCGAAGCCAAAGACTCAACTCTTTCGAAGGTTAAAGATGAAGTCTTCCGAAGCTCCCAAGACAAAGTCTTCCTAAGCTAAAGACAAGACTGATTACTTTTAAAGAGAGAGAAAAGATACATTTTCTATCAACTTTATCATAAAGCAACTGTATGTCCGCTGCATGCTCTGGTGGTTCACCAACTATCATCAGTTGGTGAAACTTCCATGCTTTATGATAAAGTAGATAAGGTCTTTGTCTGCAAGTTTCTGTTTTTGTTTCTTTTTTGGCTTTTGTAATAGGAAAGTCAGTGAGCTACGGCATGTCATAGTCACTAGTCAAAAGGCAATCTGTCTTTTGACTTTAGGCTGATCTTGTTGTCTAGATAAGTCACTACCAACTGTCATTTTGTATATTGACGGTTGTAGGATTAGTATAAAGAGTCTAAGGTTCTTGTATTCAAAATATACTAGTACAATACTTGTAATAGAACTTAAGAAGCAATATACTACTTCCTTGAAAACTTTATTTTGTGTTCTTGTTCTTGCTTGTGTTTTGCATTGTATCTTCAGTTCCCTATTTGAATTGTTAAGTGATCTCAAAGATCTTAACTACGTGCATAGTACCCTTTACCGGTCCTGCATTTGGTATCAGAGCTTTCCAGGCTCTTGTTTGCAAGATCTCACCATCTTTAAATCCTCTTAGTTACACACATCACTTAACTCTTTAAATGGCAGTTATCTCCAAAGCTGATATGGAAACTGGAACTATGACAAAGTCCCCACTGATCACTCCTGAGGATTTGACACTTGGTGTCAAAGAATGGAAGGCTTTATCAAGTCTCAAGATTCCAGGATGTGGGAGTCTGTTGTCAATGGACCTCATGTACCATTCACCACTTCAGCTGCTGCTGCTGGTGGCATGATACCAAAGGAGAAGGCTGACTTTTCTGATGAAGACTGGAAAAGAATTGATATTGATCAGAAAGTCATGACGGCCCTCCAAACTGCTCTTCCAAACTCCATCTACAGAGGTTTCAAGAGGTGCAAGACCGCTAAACAGTTATGGGATGTACTGAAACTGATGTATGAGGGTTCAAATGAAGCCAAGGAGAACAAGAAGGATCTCCTGAAGCAGCAGTTTGAAAATTTCACCTTCAAAACAGGTGAAACCATGACTCAACAATACTTCAGGTATATTGAGATTGTGGATACTCTGGCTGATGTTGGGGTAACCATTGAGAATAGGGATATTGTAAGGAAGTTCATGTCCTCTCTTCCAAGACAATGGACACACTATTGTGTGGTCATTAAGAGGACTGGAAACCTCAAGGCCCTTACTCTCACTGATTTTATGGGATTCTCAGTGGATACCAAATGGAGATGAACATGCAAAATCCATCTGGTAACTCCAACACTCACCAGAGTTCAGCCCTTCATGTGGTTGAAAGGGATAGCAGAGAACAACAGCATCATCTTATCTGCTACCCTGGAAACTCATAAAAGGGTCCTTTCATCACCTTCCCTGAGACACCTAGAGAGAGCTACATCCAAGGAAGTCTCTTCCAAGAGACAAGCTCTTCTCAAGCCTTTGTCTCCACTGATGAAAGTTCAGGTAACTTTCTTTTCACTCTTGAAGACCTGGACTGTATCTATCCAGATGATCTGGAGTACATGGAAATAGTCTAGCAAATGGCTCTTCTCACTCACAGAGCCCAGAAGTTCTACAAGAGGACTGGAAGAAGGTTTCCTAGCAATGCTTCCAGTGTAAAGTTTGGGCTGGATAAAAGCAAAGTCAAGTGTTACAACTGTAACTAGATGGGACACTTTGCTAGAGAATTCAAGGCACCTAAGTCCAATGGTGGCCAAGCTTTATCCAAGCCAAACTATGTTAAAGGAGGGCACCAGAATGAGAAGCCAAGACAGCAAGCTGCAGTTGTTGTTGAAGAAGGAGGCTTTTACTGGAGCTTTCAAGCTGAAGATGCATCTCCAAACCAAGCACTCATGGCTGACCCTGATGAAGCTAAGGTACTTGAACATCTTTGCTCTCCTGAATGTATTGCAAAAGTAAATAGATACAGGTCCTACAACTTGGAAATAAGATCTGACATTGAGTCTTTGAATATTTTAAAAGCTGGTTTTAAAAGAGCTGAAAATGATTATAAACTTAAGATAGAAGATCTAGAGAAAACAGTTTCAACTCTTAAACATGAGCAAACAAACTACAGGACTCAAATTAAGGATCTTAATACCAAGTTGACTGAATGCCAGGCTGAGCTTGTGATCAGCAAAGCCCGGTTAGAAAAATGTGTTCTTGAAGAGGAAACCTTCAAGAACATGATATCCTCATCTCTGCATGCAAAAGTGTGTTATCAGAATAAGTAGGGACTGGGATCTAGTGAGATAGCTCTTCCACACACTCTACTATCAGTTAGATCTCCAAGGTGTGGAATTGGTCAAGATGAGTTGCCATCCATAGACCCTAGTGATGAAGAGGATGAAGAGGAGAATATGAGGGATGACTCTGAGGTGAGTGAAGAGAGTCAATCCAAAAAGGGTCACCATGCTCCTAAGGAGGAAAAAGAAGCTAGTTTGAGCAAAACCAAGAGAAAGAACTTGATCAAAAGAGCAAAGAGAAGATCTAAAAAAGCTCAAGAGATCAAGACCACCTTTGACCCCAAACAGAAACAAGTATTTGTATCTGCAGGGTTCAAGGTGATGAAAGCTGAAGACCTTGTCAAGAACTCTAGTACCAAGGGTTCTACTTCAACTTCAACTCACTCTAGCAACAACAAGAAGACCGATCAGCTGTGTGTCACTGCTGAACAGCCTGAACCATCCATTTCAAAGAGCAAGCTGCACCCTAAGAAGCCTGCTGAATCATTTGAAAGGATGAAGAAAGAAAAGGAAAGTGTTCAAGCTTAGTCTTCTTTGGGAAAGAAGAGTCTCAGAAGGAAAGATTTGGATTGTGTTATGTGTGGTAGTACTTCACATCTGGCTAAGGATTGTCAATACAATCCCAAAAGTACTATACACATGATTAAGAAGAAAACTTCTGAGAGTAAGAAGAAACATATTGCTTTGGAAGGAAAATCTGTTTCCTTCGGAAGCTCCAAAATGAAGAAAAAGGCAAATAAAGAATTGCCTTCTGAAGGGAAATTGGTCTCGGAAGAAAGGAATGCTTCTGAAGCACTGAAGCTTGCTGCAGTGAAAGCAAGATCTTCCGAAGGTTCAGTCATAAAATCTTTCGAAATTGTCATATCCTTTTCATCTTTTGATATATGTATATACATATTTCTTCTAAAAGATACTGATTCAAACAATATCAGGCTTGAGTATGACTAGATTATAACTCTCAGTCTGTTTTTGTGACACCCTACATAATCCTACATCGGCTGTGGACAGGAGGGCTTCCCGGTTCATAAGGAATGTCTGGTCTCTAGTATCACTAACGCATTTTAGGCGTATTAGTTGTGGATGAGAGGAGAACTCCACAGTTAAGCATGCTCAGGTGGCAGCAATCAAGGGATGAGTGACCTCCCTGGGAAGTTTTAACCCGGGAAACCAAAAGCGAATCCGTGAGCTCCTCATGGGCAAAGCAGACAATATTGGTGGTATGAGAGGGCGGATGTACAGAATGGTATCAGAGCCACTCCTGTGCCATTCGGGATATTGGGACAAATCTCACCGAGGATGGTGAGTTCTCGGGCTCATCGAGGACGATAAGTCCAAAGGGAGGGTTATTATGACACCCTACATAATCCTACATCGATTGTGGACAGGAGAGTTTCCAGGTTCATAAGGAATGTCTGGTCTCTAATATCACCAACGTGTTTGGGACATATTGGCTGCGGATAAGAGGAGAACTCCATAGTTAAGCGTGCTCAGGTGGCAGCAAACTAGGGATGGGTGTCCTTCCTGGGAAGTTTTCACCCGGGCAACCAAAAGCAAATCCGTGAGCTCCTCGTGGGCAAAGCGAATAATATTGGTGGTATGGGAGGCCGGATGTTACAGTTTTAGCATGGAGTTAGAGTCCACAAAACCTTGATGACTAATCCACTTCAAACATAAAGAATTTACTTCCAGTGTATCACAGATCATGCATAGTGCTTTTCAGTCTTGAAAGTCAAGCCTATCAACAAATCAAACATAATCCAAGTCAATTTCTTTCAAGTTTTTAGAATGTAATGAATCTACATCATAATAGATGTATTATCATTTCCTATAAATCCTTGAAAATTTAATTTTTTCAAAAAAAATAAAACAAAGTATTTTTGTAAATTTTCTTTTACTCCCCCTAAGAACAAAATCTTTTTCAAGACATTTTTTAAATTTTCTCCCCCTAAAATTGTGATTATCTGCAAAAAAATAAAAAATTTAACTAAAAATGAAAACAATTTTTGGAAAGGGTGTATGGATAATTGTTAACCAAAGTTAATCATTCCCAGAGATTGGACTAAAAAGTCAAATCTGGAATGATCAAAGGCCTTAGTAAACAAATCAGCAATGTTGTCATCTGATGAAACTAATTCCAAATGGATAAGCTTTCGACCAAAACAGTCATGGATAAAGTGTATGCGGATGTCGATGTGTTTTTTTTTAAATGTTCGATCGGATTCTTCACAATATTTAACACTGCAGTGTTGTCACACAAAATTTTGGTGTCATAAAGATTAAGGCCATAATCAAGAAGTTATTGCTGAATCCAAACAATCTTAGAGCAACAACTTGATGCAGCCACATATTCAGCCTCTGCAGTGGATGTGAATACTATCTGCTGCTTCTTGCATTGCCAAGAAATTAACCAGTTGCAAGAAATTGACAGCCACCGGTGGTTGATTTCATGTCCAAGTTGCATCCTGCATCATCAATGTCAGTATAAGCATATAAATTGAAATCGGAATTTTTAAGATACCAAGGCCAAGTGTTGGTTGACCCTTGAGATATTTGAAAATCAGCTTAACAACTTTCATGTGAGATTCCTTCAGATTACTTTGATAACGTGCACACTGACAGACGGGAAACATGATGTCTGGTCTGCTAGCAGTGAGATATATCAAAGATCCGATCATTGATCGATACAGATGCTGATCAACATCATCACCCGTGAGATCTGAAGTTAAAGTAGGACGAGAAGTCATTGGAGTGGGAGCTGTCTTGGAGTCTTGAAATTTGTATTTATCGAGGATACTGTGAATATATTTTTCTTGATGCATCAGGATTCCCTTATCATCTTGTTTAACTTGGATACCCAAGAAAAACAACATTTCCCCAAGAGAACTCATCTCAAATTTCCTTTTCATCACAGTTTCAAATTCCTTGCACAAATCGTCATTGGTAGACCCAAAGATAATGTTATCAACATAAACTTGAATAAGAATAAGATCATCACCAGTCTTCTATAAGAGTAAAGTTTGATCAATCGCACCCCATGTATAACCATTTGCAAGCAAATGTTTAGTGAGAGTGGCATACCAAGCTCGAGGTGCTTGATGTAAGCCATACAGTGCTTTGTCTAACTTATAAACATATTCCAAATGATCTGGATCTTCAAAACCAGGTGGTTGACAAACATAAGTTTCTTATTTCATCTCGCCACACAAGAAAGCAGTTTTGACATCCATTTGATACACTTTGAAATTCTTGTTCGAAGCATATGCCAGAAAATGCGTATAGCTTCTAGTCTTGCAACAGGAGCATATAATTCTTCATAATCAAGACCCTTAATTTGATAGAATCCTTGAACAACAAGTCTGGCCTTGTTGCGAACAATCAAATCTTTTTCATCCGTTTTGTTCTTGAAAATCCATTTAGTACCAATCGGCAACTTACCCTTTGCTAGTTCACATAGATGCCACACATTTAGCTTCTTGAATTGCATTAGTTTGTCTTGTATAGCCTCAACCCAATTGTTTTCTTTTAATGCCATCTCAATGTTCTTGGGCACAAATTGAGATATAAAACATGAATACAAACATGTATTTATTATGC
The DNA here is from genome assembly GCA_025506505.1 of Flaveria sonorensis. Lineage (NCBI taxonomy): Eukaryota > Viridiplantae > Streptophyta > Magnoliopsida > Asterales > Asteraceae > Flaveria > Flaveria sonorensis. Next base: position 17,643,548 of record CM046433.1, on the reverse strand, counting down.
CCGATTGCCTTCGAGTTCGGACACCTTGTGATATTAGACCGATGATTGCTTCAGTTGGATGGTTTTTATGAATTCTCAGCTGAGGAATGGTATCATAAGAAATAACTTTGTCTAAATTAGACATATGACCAACTGTTTCTTCAGCATTGTTCCCTCCTTCAGGTTGATACACAATATCTTCCTCTTGAAAATATCATTATCAACAGTTAAATCTTCAAATGAAACTTGAATTGTATCAATCGGATCAATTTGAGTAGAAGAAGAACTCTGATCAGAAACCAGTGATGCTTGTTCAATAACTGGATCATAATGAGATAGATCAATTTCAGAAATAGAGCATGGAACAGCTGTGACATTTAAAGAAGAAGGTATATCTAAACATTTTCCTATTGCTGAAGATAAGATGGATCCAACATCATCAGCGAAAATATCTTGAATTGATGAAGTCAAAGGTGTTTAGCTGTAGAAACAACAGATGATCGATTAAATGTTTCAAATATTGAAGCATAATCATATACTCATGAAGGTGTTGAACCCGCATATGTTTTATTAGATTCGTGCCAATCAATAACAAATGACTCAATTATTTGTTTATATCTATTATTATAAACCCGGTATGCGACTTTGTTGGCTGAATATCCAACAAAATAACATTCATCAGCTTTTTCATCAAATTTTGATTTAGAATCAGATGTGTTTAACAAAGTACAACAACATCCAAAAGTTTTGAAATATTTAACTTTGGGTTTATGTTTGAAAAAGATTTCATAGGGAGTCATGGTTTGTTGTTTGTTGATTAATGCACGATTCTGAACATAACATGCGGTGTTAATAGCTTCAGCCCAAAAGAATGACGATAATTTGGCTGCTGATAACATTGTTTGGGTAGTTTCAAATAAAGTTCCGTTACGTCTTTAGGCAACTCCATTTTGTTGTGGAGTTCCTGCAGAACTAAATTGCCTTGCTATCCCCTTTGAATCACAAAATTCATTCTGTGTGTGATTGCAAAATTCAGTTCCATTATCACTTTGAATGCACTTGATGGTTTTGTCAGTCCCATTAGGGTCATGAATTTTATCAGCCAGTGAGGTGTCTCATCTTTGGTTGCTAAAAAAAAACCCATGTAAATCTGGAAAAATCATCATTAATAACCAAACAATATGCACGACGTCCTAAACTCAAAACACTATCTAGATCAAATAAATCCATGTGTAACAGTTGTAGAACAGAGTTAATTTTGGTATGGGGAACTGGTTTATGAGGAAGTTTGTGTTGTTTGCCTTTTGAACATTACAAACAATGTTCAGTAAGTTGAAATTCTTTCAAAGGTAGGCCTACAACATGATTTCCTCTAACCAACTTGTTTATTTTTTTAATGTTTACATGGCTAAGATGACGATGCCATAACAATGAATCACTTTCTGAGGCTTTAGATAACAAACACAATGTAGTACAAATGAATATAACCAAGCATGTCAAGTAAATATGTGTCTTTATCTCCTCGGTGTTCTTAATAAAATCCATTCATCAGGAATTACAAATCCAGGTTTTAAAATAAGACATTCTTTATCAGTGAAGTGTGTTGAATACTTTTTATCACAAATTTTGAGAGACACTTAACAAATTATGTTTAAGTTCCTCTACAAAATTAACAACTTCAAAACTTAACACACCTTTAGACACTGTACATTTCTTTGTAATCTTACCACCTTTATCTCCTGCAAATATAACATATCCTCCATTGTAAGGTTTTATGTTGTTTAACAGAGATATATTACCGGTCATATGCCTTGAACAACCACTATTAACATGCCAAACACTGTTGATAACTTGCCTTGGTTGTTCCTACACATATGAATAAATTTATTCATGTTTAGGAACCCGAGCCATGGTTGACTTGAGTACTTTGTTTTTATCCAAATATGATACAGACTGTAGTATCATATCTCTTTTGTTATTGAAAGCACATCGTTCAACAATATCAGGCTTAGATGGTTTTTCTTTAATTTTCCACTTTTGAATTGGTTTGATAAGATGTGTAACCATTTTCTTTAAAGTGATCTGAATTAAAGTAGAAGTGTTATCATCAACTTGCACAGATTTCACATTTGACTTTTCTTTATTCAAATTATTACTGTTATTAACAAAAGAGTTTGACTGATTTGAATTCCTTTTGAATTTGGCATTTAAAAAGAAATGTTTTTTATTATTTGAATTGAGTTGTGAAATCTTTGTTTGCTTGAAAATTGATGTTGATGATGATAGTTTCTAGCATTATGATTTGGCTTGCCACATGTATAACAACACATTTTATGATATGTATTTGATGCTTGTGTATTTTGCACAAACTATTTATGATAACTTCTATAGTTATCATAGAATCTAGCCTAGTATTTATTTGGCCTTGTGTTTATTTAACAATCTCTCTTTTCTTTCTTTCATTATGAATTGTTCAAGATGATTCCGGAAGAATTGAGGTATCTTTTCTAGTTTTTTTATTCTTATCTGAAGCTGATGAGGCATGAACTGTAGCTTTAGCCTTTTGAGTCGTAGTTACTGGAATAGGACCAGTGTCTTTGATACCTAATCTACAAACATCTTGTTTCACAGAGTTAGCAAAAATAGGATATTTATTATTTAAAGAAACTGACATTGGTTTCTTTAAAAATATGATATTTCTTATCAATGTTGTCTTTTGAAACAAATCTGTTCTTGAAATCAGTTTTCAAGTCAGATACGGATGTTGTGATTCGTTTTCTTCCATTGGCCTTAAAATCTATTTTTGATTTCAGTTTCTTTGCTTTGTTAGACATTTTTGAATAAAAATTTGTAGCACTAAAAATATCTGAAATTTCATTAACAACTGATGATGAATTACATAAAGATTTTTCATTACAATTTTTATTTACCTGAAAATCTAATTCATCATCACTTTCCCAATCTTCAACCAACCCGTCCTTCTTCACACTTTAGGTAAAAAGTTGTCATGATTAATTTTAATTATAGTTTTTATGAAAGGTCAACAGTCAGTGAAATATTGACTGGAGGTATAAAGTCTGACTTTGGTTGAAAACCTAATCCATATGTCTCTTCATCAGGAGTGGTAATTGATGAAGGTAAAAATGTATAATCATGATTTAGGTGGTGCAATGTTAGAATAACCAACACCACCTTTTCCACCATTAATTTTCTGTGTCATTTGTGACTTCATTATACCTTCAACCATGTTTGAGGATAACTCAAATTTTTCAACAATTAATTTAGCAGTTAAGAGCTCACTGTTAAGTTTATTAATTTCTAAAGATAGTTCATTGTTACGTGTTGTCAAATCTTTTATGTTACAATCTTTATCATGAAGATTCAATTTTGATTGGTAAATCGATTTGTTTAATCCATCTATATTTTCTTTAAAAAATTTCTCATCAGTTTTATATTTATAAGCTTGATATTGAAGTTTTTCAACTTCTAAAATCAAGCGTTCGTTGTGTACTCTATATCTTTGTACCTTTTCTAAACATGTATTTGAACAAAGATTAGAAAGTACATCTTCAATCTCTTTTTCCTTTTTCTTCTCTCCAGGTAAGATATTTACCATGAAGACTTTCAAAACAACTTTTTCTTCGGCTTTTGTTACCATAGTGGTCTCAACAGCACTTTCCCTTTCGTCACAAGCAGATGCCGGAGTAAACTCAATAGCATTTTCAGTTTCCTCAATCTTGACCGGAGTGAACTCAACAGCCTTTACTTTCTTTTCTTCATTCTTCTTCCCTTCATTGATGTTTGATTAAGCTGGAGTAGTCTCAACAGCTATTTCATTAAGCTCCTTATCATCCTGCATTTCTTCAACTTTCACCTCTTCAACCTTTTTCTCCTCAACTTGCTCAACTTCAACCTTCTTCTTTTTGTTAAACACATCATTTATCAGATCATTAGATACGAACTCAGCTAGTAAATTATCATCAACATGTTATTCAACGGTTTGAATTTCTGCCAATAAAGCAGTGGAAAGCTTGATATCTAGAATCTCTATCTGATCTGACCAATCGTACTCTACATCAGTCTGATAAACTAGGGCTTTGTTGTTTGATGAACTAGCTTTGTCTCCTTTTGATTCTACCTCCACTATTACCATTTTCTTTCCACTTTCTGCTTGATTAGATTTGCCTTCAGTACATTTTGTAGCAAAATGACTAGGTTTGTCACACTTGCTTGAGTTGTTCAAGCCAAACAATTTTCTCCCCGTTCTTCTCGTGAAATTCTATGCCCAGTACACCACCATAGCCATTTGATATTTAATATCATTTTCTTCTACATCATCGGGATTGACTTGTTGCAAGTCATCAACCAAGATGTTGGGTGCATTAAGTCTTTCGGTAGAGAAAGCTTCATAACTGTTCATAAATAAGGTAAATAGAGCCAGATGCTCTTCAGCTATCTGAATGGTTTGCCTGTTAGGTTGAGAGTTTACAATAAATTCTTGTTGTGAAGGTTGAGTGGATTAACTTTGTGGGTAGATTGGGGTTTGTGTTTGAGTTTAAGCTTGACTGTAAAGATTCTAATGAGAAGCTTGGAATTGAGGAAAGAATGGATCTTTGATATTTGGATGAGCAGAAGTTGCTGATTGTTGTTGTTAACATAACTGGGAGTAGCTGGCATAAAATTTTGAATTACTATTATGTTGATAAAGTTAGTAGCTCCTACTGTGTTGATATAGTTAGTAGCTCTCTGCTTGTCATCCATATCATAAGATTTGATGGGGGATATCAGATCACTGAAGGATAGAGTGAACAAATCCTTGGTTCTCTTAATAGTAGTGCAATTGTTGTTCCAGCTGTAAGGTAGTGAGTTTAATAGCTTCTTGTTCACTGAGATGTTTTCCAGTGTGATTCCTACACTTTTCATCTTGGTTATCAGCTTCACGAACCTTGAAATTTGAGCCTCTAAGGTTTCACCCATCATATGATTAAACATATTAAACTCTTGGTTCAACATGTCTTTTTGGCTTTCCTTCGTATCCTTGTTCCCCATAATCTGCTCCTCTATGGCATCCCATAAATCTTTGGCCTTCCTGAAATCCTTGAACTTCTGAGCGATTTTAGTGGTAAGTGCCATAGTGATGGCAGCATACGCCTTATCATCGAGCTCTATTATCTTCATATTCTCCTCATCCCAGAGGTGTTCAGGCTTAGGCACCAAGTCTCCTTTCTCATTAGTATATATTGGATATACAGGCCTTGTTTGATAGATCTCATCATCCTGGGTTCAGTGTATATAACATGGTTCTCAAAGCGATATACCCAATCGGGATAATCTTCTTCGCTGAGAAGTCGAGGAGGCTTTGTGCTCGTGTCGATCTCATTGTCAAGATTAAGAGTAGCAGTGATGTGCTTCAAGTTTGTCATTGAGAAATCTTGGATTCAAAATTTTTCAAAAATCTTCAAATTGGAGTTCTCGCGCGAAAAATAAAGTTCTCATGCGAATAGTCTTAAGCAAAACTAATTCGCACAAGTTCTCACACAAACTTTTTGGGTGGAAACTTTTATAACTGATTTTTGAGAAATGTACAACTTTTCGCGCGAAAGGAATGTTTCTGTAATAGATTTTCAACAAACTTTTGCCAAAATCATACTTTTTGCACGAACAGTTACTTTTCGCGTGTGAAACTTAAGTTTACGCCTGATCAAACTCAATCAACTTCGACGATTCCAGCCTCCAATCAACCATCAATTTGTTCAAAATTAACTTATTAATCTTTCAAATAGTGATTTTAGGTCCGGTTATAATCCTAATTGTCTTTAATTGATTGAATTAAGCTCAATTAATCAGATAAACTAGTCATATCTTCATTTAAAAGCATAACAACTCTTATGATCTTCAAAAGTGAACAAATATAGCATAAATCTAGTAAATCTTCAAGGAACTTCAAATCGGATCTCAAGAACAATTCAACAAATACTTATCAATCTTTGATTCAATCGATCTAGAGCATACCAAGCTCTGATACCAATTGTAAGGATCAACAATATAACAAGATCGATCTCGTGAGGAGAATGTCGAATGTAAACGCTCACGGTTATAAGATTGAATAAGTAGAAGACATGATCAAATGAACTTGAATACAAATGTAAATAATATTCAGTGTATTGCTCTCTGATTTGAAAGAATTACAATAAGTGCGAAATCAGGAAAATGAGAAAAAGCTGCTAAGATACATTACAAAACATCTATTTATACTAAACTATGAAGTTCTCGCACGACTAACAGGTTCTCGAGCGACTTCCATGTCTTCACGCAAGAAGCAAGTTATCGCGCGGAAACTCTATCTTATCGCGCGACTTGATCTTCTTTATCTTGATTTGATTTCCCGAGCCTGTATGTTCAATCCCTATAGCTAGGTTGCCATGGTTGAGGTCTTAATGATGCAATCACTTTCTAAAGTGAGAGCCTCTTCCATATGGACCTCTTGAACAGGTTCAGAGAGGCCCACCTTAGTTGTGGGTGGATGATGTGGCCTAAATATAGGGGTATCAAGAGCACTCATCTTTCCTTGAGTAGGGGAGGAGAAGAGACACTCATGGTACTCACTGAATCCCATATCCTTATCATTATAGAGTTGGAGGTCATGGATTGGTTGGTTTAAGTCTAAAGGCTAGGGTTGGTAACTATCCCCTAAAGGTTGTTCACCTGAGTTTTGAGACTCAAAGTGAAGGCTTAAAGCTTGGGTAACGAGCTCATCAGGCTGAGCATGAGGAACCTCAACACTGATTAATGAAATGATGGGAGTGGTTTACTCCTCAAGGGAAGTGGGAGCTCTTGCTTCCACTTCCTCCTGTATGGGTGAGTGTATGGGGGCCTGCTCTATCTAAATAGACTGAGCAGGGATTTGTTTGGATTTTCTGTAGTAGGTGATGGTTATTTGAGGCTATTGGGGTTGTGAAGATGAAGAAGGTGTGGGTTCAACATTAGTTGGTGCTGCCAAGTTGTCACCTTGAGCAGGGAGCTCTAATATTTTTGGGACAAGGGCTGTTTCTACCCCCGAGAAACCAATAGTTGTTTTTCTCATGATTTTGAAGATTTCGGGCTTCATCTGTCCCAATTTAAGAGTGTTACCTGTTACCCTCAATTGTGAACCTGGTTCATAGTAGAGAATGTGCTGGACATATCTAGGGAACATTTATTACTCTAAGGAGTCTAAGTTAGCAAGCAAGTTTATGTAAACAAACTGAGAGTGCTTGAACTTGACCCCCTGGACCATTCTATGGACTATATAGGATAGGTTTTCAGGAATTTGATCTCATCCTCCATGTTTGTTTGATAAAGAGTGGATTATAACATGGAGGAGGTACTTTCATTAGAAAGAGACCTTACCCTTTTTGAAGGTCCTGACTGAGTAGTCCCCTTCATATCCCATCTACCTGAATGATCCATTGATAGCTTCTTTAGGGAAAGAAAGTTCTCCTTCTTCATCATCCAGCCTTAGATGAGTGTTGATGGTGGCTGGTGTGATGAAAACAGTCTTCCCCTGCACTGATGCAGACAGTGCCTTCTCACCATCCAAGATAACCTCTTGGCAGGTCCTCCAAAACTCCAGTAGTTGTTCTTTATATAGTGGAGTTCTATTGTGCGTGCGGAGAGGTGTGATGATTCAGATAGAAAGAGACAAACGTCTGAGAAAGCAGGATCTTTCCCAGATGACAACAAAGCAACCTGGTTATGTTTCCTGTGCAGGTGCTTGGAGAAATCTAGCTGGCTTTGGGGTTCAAGGTTAGCCATTTTAGGAATCTTTAACAAGAAGAAAGTGAAGAACAATAAGGGTTTGTGGGTGATATACGGCTAGAAGTTTTGCAGGTGAAGAGGAAGAAGTGAGAGAGAGACCCATTGAAAAGGGTATTTATATGCTTGGATTTGAGACAAAGCTATTGTAAAAGATAAATTTTGAAATCTAGATTTTAGTCCCACCTTTGAAAAAGTGCCCAAAAAGGTATTTATCTTGGAAGTAGAAAAATTATCCGAAGGTAATTTGTCTTTGGAAGTTTTGAGAAAACTTCCGAAGCCAATTTGACTTCGGAAGATATTCCTTAGTTTGAGAAGAATTGCTTCGGAAGAAAATACTTAGAGTAATTTTTTTTTCGAGACATATTTGGTTTCAAAAGATATTAAACTTTTGAAGCTTTATTCAAAGGATGAATAAAGCTTCCGAAACTTAATTACTTTTGGAAGAAAATTTTCCTTCAAAACATATAAGTACTTAAAAGCTCATTTAAGCTTCGGAAGATATATTAGAATTTCTTTTGAATTTAAATTCCTTAGTAAGTAGTTATTAGTTTTGAAGACATAACTTTCTTTCGAAGTCAATTTAATGTCTTCCGAAAGAAAATACATCTTCAATTCTTAAAATTCTAAGGAATATCATTCAGAAAAATTTTCTTCCATGTAAACAGAGCTTATATGAGTGATAATTTAGAAAACTTTAAAGACTCACATATTTGAAAAACAATCTTGAAATTAATTTATGAAAATCTACTCAAAGTTAATCATCTCAATAGCTGATACAAGATATTTAAATCTATGTTCATCAAAAGCTATTGTGAACAGATCAACATGTTGTTAATTTGTATTAACTTTGACTAGTTTTATCAATCCATTTTCAAAATTATCTCTGATCAAATGATACATGATGTTGATGTGCGTTGTCTTTGAGTGCTGCACAGGATTCTCTTTGATAGAGATACCACTGTTGTTATCTATATGGATAGGAGTCTCCTTGAAGTTGAATCCACAGTCTAGCATCTGATTTTGAATCCAAAGCACTTAAGCACAGCAGCTTGTAGCTGCAATGTATTCAGCTTCAACAGTTGATGCAGACACATATAATTGTTTCTTGCATTGCCATGAGACTATCCTTCCACCAAGGAATTGACATCCCCCTGATGTAGACTTTACAGTCATACTGCAGCCACCATAGTCATTATTTGTATATGCATACAATTGAAGTTAGAATTCTTTGGATACCAAAGTCCTAGCTTTGGAGCTCCTTTGAGGTATCTAAGAATTCTCTTGATAGCAACCAGGTGTGACATCTTGGGGTTGGCTTGATATCTTGCATATATGCATGTGGCAAACATGATATAGGCCTGATGGCTGTGAGGTACATAAGAGACCCAATCATAGCCCTATAAAGATGTTCATTAACACACTCCCCCTCAAGATCGGGTCCTAGGAAGTGGTTTCTGGCTATGGGAGTCTTAGCAACCTTACACACAGTCAGATGAAATATGGTTAGTATGCCTTGCACATACTTTGACTGGTTTATGAAGATGTTATTGTCAACCTGCTTCACTTGAATTCCTAGAAAGAAATTGAGTTCCCCTATGACACTCATTTCAAATCTATTATTCATCAGCTTCTTAAGCTCTTTGCAGAGCTTTTAATTAGCTGACCCAAATATGATGTCAAGCTATATAAACTTGAACCAGCATCAAGTCATTTCCTGTTCCTTGAGTGTGTTGTCAATAGTACCTCTCTTGTAACCATGTTGGACCAGGTACTGTGATAGTGCCTCATACCACTTCCTTGGAGCTTAATAAAGCCTATAAAGAGCTTTGTCAAGCTTGCAGACATAGTCAGGATGATCTGGGTCTACAAAGCCAGGTAGTTGCTTGACATACACTTCCTCATCTATCACCCCATATAAAAATGCACACTTGACATCAAGTTGGTAGACCTTGAAATTCTTAGATGCAGCAAAAGCAAGGAATATCCTAACAGCTTCAAGTCTTGCCATAGGAGCAAAGACATCTATGTAGTCAATCCCTTACTCTTGAGTTTACCCTTGAACAACTAGTCTTGTTTTGTTCTTGATGACAAGTCCTCTATCATACTTCTTGTTCCTAAAAACCCACTTGGTACCTATTGGCATCTTCCCATGAGGAAGAGGACATAGGTTCCAAACCTTTTGTCTCTTAAATTGAAGCAGCTCCCCCTGTATTGTTGCAACCTAGCTTCTATCTTTCAAAGCCTCATCAACTTTATTTAGCTCAATCTGGGACAAGAAGCAAGAGTGTAAACAAACATTTTTATCATGGGTTTGTCCTCTTGTTCTCACCCCAGTCTCACCATATCCAATGATGTTTGTGGTAGGATGGGACTTGTGGGTTCTCAGTTGAGGAATCATAGGAAATTGATTTGTCAGATCTAAATTAGTAAAATTTAGATCTGATGATTGAGTATCACCCACCACATCAGCACACTTTTCAAGTGTAACTTGATTCAGAGAGCGTGTGACATCATTGATGTTGTCTTTAGTGGAGTGGTTGTCAGCATCATGAAATTCTTGATCACTTTTACCATCTCCATCTCCTCCTACATTGAAAATTCCTTCATTTGAGTTTTATGCCTCATTGATGGAATTGGTAGACACCTCAGATGTATCAGCTGAAGAGTTTGTCATGGTTGTGCTGACAAGATTTCCACTTGAAGGGTTTGTTACCACTAGAGCTGAGGGAATTCTATCATTTGGTCTTCTCATCTCAAATCTTGGATCAGGATCTCCTGCTGATGTATTACCTGTAGATCCTTAAACATCTTCACAAGATTTATTAAAATAGTTGGTAACTAAATCAAGATCAAGTAGCCAATCAGGACCAGAACCTTTCACATTGGGAGTCTACTCATTGAAAGTCACATTGGCTGACTCCTCAACTACTCTAGTTTTGAGATTGTATACTCTATAAGCCTTAGCTTGGGAAGAGTATCCAATGAAGTGTCCATCATCTACTTCTCAACAAATTTAGCTATATGATCTTTGGTATTCAAGATGGTGCATGGACATCCAAATGACCTGAGGAAACCAATGAAAGGTCTCATTTTATGCCACAGTTCATAAGGAGTCTTACCATGAGTTTTGACTACTAAAACTTTGTTCTGCACATAACAGGCAGTGTTGACTGCCTCTGCCCAGAAGGTAATATGCAGGTTAGAGTCAGAGAGCATGGTCCTTACAGCCTCAATAAGTGTCATATTTCTCCTTTCAGCAACACCATTTTGTTGAGGAGTTCTAGAAGCACTATATTATCTTGTAATACCCTTTTCATCACAAAATGTATCAAGGATTTGGTTCTTGAATTTAGTTCATTGATCACATCTTATGATCTTGACCTTGTGATCACATTGATTCTCAATTTTCAGAATGAAGTTCTTCAAGATTTTAGGGGTCTCATCCTTACTTCTAAGAAAAACGACCCAAGTATATCTTGTGAAGTCATCTATGATCACAAGGCAATATGAAGTTCTTCCTAGACTCATTACAATGATGGGGCCAAAGAGATTCATGATGTAATAAGTGTAGGGGAGTAGTGATGGAGTTTATTTCCTTTGGCTTGTGAGACAACTTGTGTTGCTTTCCTTTCAGACATGCAACACAATGGTCATCATTTGCAAACTCTTTCTTTGACATTCCAATTACCAAATCATCTTTAATTAGTTTATTCATGTTCTTAAAGTTTACATTGCACATTCTTTTATGCCAAAGGAAAGACTCATCACTATTGGCTTTAGATATAAAGCAAGAAACTTCTTCTGATGGGGAGGTTTCCTGTAAATCCATCTTGTACATGTTTCCTTTCCTGGGGGCTCTAAGCTGGATATGCTCTTGAGGAATGATCACCCCGGGCTTGAGAACAATGCACCCATGCTCAGTGAAGAGCATGTTATTTCTCTGGTCATTAAATGAGATGCACTCAAGAGATTGTATCCAATATCTTTGATAAAGTTTACATTCTTAATGCTGAGCTTACCATTTATGACCCTGCCCCTTCTTGTGATGTAACCACCTGATTCTCCTCTAAAAGCAACTGGCCCTCCATAAATTTTCTCAAAGTTCTAAAGCAAAGTGCCATTGCCTGTCATGTGCCTTGAACAGCCATTATCAATGATCCATACATTTCTTTTGGTCTTCAGCTATTCCTGTACATGAAAAAGAGATGGTTAGTTACATTTGAAAACCCAAGCCTTGCTAGTCTTGGGCTTATCAAGGTGAATAGACGATAGTTCAATAGTTATTGATCCTATATGCAAGCTTTGAGGATCCTTGGCTGTTGTTGATGAAGAAACTCCAGTCACATGGCCTTGCTTCATCTTTCACACCATCTTTGGAAGGTTAGACTTGGCCTTTAAAACTTTGGAAGTTTTTATGACTTCGGAAGTTTTGGAGACTGAATCTTCGGAAGCTTTTGTATCCACTGCAGCAGACTTCAGTGCTTCGGAAGCATTCCTTTCTTCCGAGACCAAACTTGCTTCCAAAGATAGTTTTCCACCTATCCTCTTCTTGTTCAACTTGGAGCTTCCAAAGGAAAGTGATTTTCCTTTCGAAGCTATTTTCTTCTTCCTATCAAAGTCTCTTTTTTGTTCATGTGGATGGTACTCTTAGGATTGTAGATGCAATCCTTAGCAAAGTGAGTAGCATCACCACACATGATGCATTCAACAGGAATACTTCTGAGGGTCTTCTTCTGAGGAGAAGGTTGAGCTTGATCACTTGCCACTTCCTTCTTCATCTTCATAGATGATGTAGCAGGCTTCTGAGAGTGAAGCTAGCTCTTGGAGCTAGATGGTTCAGGCTGTGCAGCAGTGGTGCACTTTTGTTCAACCTTCTTCTCTTGACCAGGATGGTTTGAACTTGAACTAGGACTCCTGGTACTAGAGTCCATAGTTGAGTCTTTAGTCTTCACAACTTCAAACCCAACAGAGACAAAGACTTGTTTTTGCTTGGGATTAAAAGTGAGCTTGATTTTTTAGGTTTTTTTTTATTTTCTTTTAGCAGCCCTAGTCAAATTCTTCCTAGCTGACTTGGCCATATTTGGTTCTTTCTTCTCTTCAGGAGTATAGTGACCCTTCTTAGGATGAACCAGCTCACACACTTCTGATTCATTCTTCACTATCTCCTCTTTATCTTCATCCTCTACTTGGATATGGTCAATAAGGGGCAGCTCATCTTCACTAGTTTCACACCTTGGAGATCTTACAGATAATAATGTGTGTGGAGGAGCTATCTTACTTGATCCCAATCTCTGCCTGTTTTGATAACAAATCTTTGCATACAAGGATGAAGATATGATGCTCTTAAAGGTTTTCTCTTCAAGAATACACTTTTTTGCCCTGGCTTTGCTGGTCATAAGCTCAGCCTGACATTCACTTAACTTGGTAATGAGATCTTTGATTTGGGTCCTATAATTTGTATGCTCATGCTTAAGAATAGAAATTGTTTTATCTAAATCTTCTACTTTAAGTTTATAGTCATTTTTGCTCATTTGAAATCAGTTTTCAAAATATTTAAAGACTCAAGGTCAGATCTCACTTACAAGTTATAGGACCTATACATGTTTACTTTAGCAATTCATTCAGGTGTACAGAGATGTTCTAATACCTTGGCTTCATCATGATCAGCCATCGGTGCTTGATTTGGAGAAACATCCTCCACCTGAAAGTTCCAGTCAAAAGCCTCCCTCTTCAATAGCAACAGCAGCTTATTGTTTTGGTTGGCTTGGCTTCTCAGATCTGGGAGCTGCATTAGTGTAGCTTGGTCTTGATTATGCTTGGCCACCATTTGTCCTTAGTGCCTTGCACTCCCTAGTAAAGTGTCCCATTTGGTTACAGTTGTAACACTTCATTTTGCTTTTATCCAGACCAAACTTTCCACTGGTTACATTACTGGGAAACTTTCTTCTGGTTCTCTTGTAGAACTTCTTGGCTCTATCAGTGAGAAGAGCCATTTGTTGGACTATGTCCATATGCTCCAGGTCATCTGGATGGATACAATCCAAGTCTTCAAAAGTGAAGAGAAAGTTGCCACAACTTTCATCAGAAGACACAAAGGCTTGAGATGAGCTTGTCTATTGGAATGGGCTTCCTTGGATGTAGCTCTCCCTTGGTGTTTTCTGTGAAGGTGATGAAAAGGCCCTTCTGTGAGTTGTCAGGGTAGCAGATGAGATGATGTTATGGTTCTCTGCTATCCCCTTCAACCACATGGAGGGCTGAACTCTGTTGATTGTTGAAAGAGTTGCTGGATGGATTCTGCATGTTCATCTCCATATGGTAACCACTCAGGATACCATACAACTCTGTGAGAGTAAGGGTGGAGAGGTTTTCAGTTCTCTTAATGGCCACACAGTAGTGTGTCCATTGTCTGGGAAGAGAGAACATGAACTTCCTCATAATGTCCCTATTCTCAAGTTTAACTCTAACATCCATCAGAGTATCTACAATCTCAACATACCTAAAGTATTGTTGAGTCATAGTTTCACCTGTTTTATAGGTGAAATTCTCGAACTGCTGCTTCATGAGATCCTTCTTGCTTTCTTTGGCTTCCTAAGACCCTTCATACATAAGCTTCAATGCATCCCAGAGCTGCTTTGTAGTTTTGCACTTCTTGAAACCTCTATAGATAGAGTTGGGAAGAGCAGTTTGTAAGGCGGTCATGGCCTTCTGATCTATATCAATCTTCTTCCAATCTTCCTCAGAATAGTTAGCCACTTCCTTTGGAATCATTCCACCACTAGCAGTAGCTGAATTGATGCTTAGGGTGTGAGGTCTTGAGACAACAGATCTCCGTATCCTGCTGTCTTGAGACTTGATGAAGCCTTCCATTCTTTGGCACCAAGTATCAAAGTCATCAAGAGTGATCAGCGGAGATTTGGTTATGGTGTCGGTTTCCATGTCAGCCTTAGTGAGAGCTGCCATTTGAGCAGGTAAGTGTTTTGTGAAACTGAAGAGATTAAAGATAGTGAGATCTTACAATCAAGAGCCTAAAAGGCTCTGATACCAATTACAGGACAGGTTAAGGGTGATGCAACAGTTTCACAAGGTTGGAGAAAGCAACACTTAACAGATCAAATAGGGAACCGGCAAATAAAACAAAGAACAAGAGTAAAGAACACAAGAACACAAGTAAATGGTTTTCAAGAATAATGTATATTGCTCTGAAGTGTTTTACAATTGTTAAAAGGTTTAGTCCTAAGGATTGGTTACATGAGATATTTTATACTACATCCTACAGCCAGACATACTTTGAAGGCCAGCTGGAATACTAATCTAGACAACATGATCAATGTAAAGTCAAAAGGCAGATTGTCTTTTGACTAGTGACTATAACATGCCATAGCTCACATCTTAATCTATTACAAAAAAGATAAAAGTACAAGAGTGGAAAGTTATAGACTCAATGACCTTAATCTACAGTTGACAAAAGTATGGAGATATCACCAACTTTTATAAGTTGATTAGTCTTCAGAGATGGCAGCGAAAAGTGGTTCAGCTTTTGTCAAAAGCATGTCAGAGAAAGCATGTCTTCTCTGTCTTCGGAAGAAATCAGTCTCTTGGCTTCGGATGACTTGGTCTTGAAGTTTCGGAAGACTTCATCTTTGGCTTCGTAAGACTTTATCTTTGGCTTCGGAAGACTTTATCTTTGGCTTTGGAAAAATTGGTCTTTGACTTTGGAAGATTTGACACTTAGAGAATTTCTTTGTGTAATTGTCAAATCTTTCGAAATAACTTCCTTATACTTTAGAATGCTTGTTGAAAGCTTTTTGGTTTGTATCAGCCTATAAGATTACTCTTACAATATATATATATATGTTTGTGACAATCAATCTCGTTACTTTCAGAATTAAGTATAAATATTTATTTATATATTTAAACACGGACAAAACTAGTTTCATTGTATGTGATCAACAAGTACAAAATTAATTTTTGTATTCTCGTATTATTTTAGTTATAAATGATATTATACAAGTTAGATCAATTTAAACAGATTTTTTTCATAATATGATAAAAATGGTTATACTTTTCATGTATTGTTTCTTACTATAAACATATTCATAAAAAAATTTAAAATACAATATGAAATTTTTTTTAATTTAATTCTTGTTATCAATTTATATTAGAAGTAGAGTTAATTACACGATTGGTTCATGTAGTTTGTCAATATTGTAATATTGGTTTCAATTTTTACGAAATTACAGGTTAGGTCCTAACTGTTTACCAAACTGTAACAGGATTGGTCTCTGAAATGGAAGCCCGTTAGTTTTGAGCGTTAAATTTTAAAAATGATCATTATACCCGTTAAAAATAAAAATAAACACAAATTAATATTAACTACCCCACTTATTTATACCATATCACCACCACCGCTGGTGTAATTCATCGGCCATTACACTTTTCCGGCCACCAAGCTACAATCACCACCACCGCCGGTGTAATTCGCCGGCCATTACACTTTTCCGGCCACCAAACTACAATCACCACCACACCCCCAATTGTATACCAAGCAACACCATACCATCACAAGACCTTCTTCAGACCACCGCTGGGAACCACCTACCACCATAATACCATCGACTAACCACCATAACTTATTACCAAAATCTAGATCTGGATCTAGAGAGATCAGAGAGAGATCGGAGGTGTTTCCTCACCATCGTCGATGGTGGCAGTTAACCGTCGTCGCCCACCAGTGGTGTTCAGGTGGTCGCCCGCAGACCACAACACACAAGACCAGTTCAATTCAGGCTTCAGGGTGCGAACAGGAGGAAGGGTTTGGGGTGTAGATCTAGGTGGTCGATGGTGGTGGAGCTGATGGTTAGAGTGGCGTCGGTGGTGGTGGCTTCGAAGTAGATTTGGAAGAAATGGAGAGGGAAGATGTTGATCAGTGGTGCAGGGTGATGGAGAAGACGGTGGTGTTGGTGGAGGTTGTCACCGGCGAGTGATGGTGAAGACGATGGTGTAGAGTGATGGAGAAGACGATGTTTTCTTGATGATGATGATGCTGTTCTTGGTATGTATATACATATACACATATATCTCTATATGTGTGTATATATATTATTAATATAAAACTAATTAATTAAAAAAGTGAGGTCAACTTGTAATTTTTCTTTTGGTTCAGGGGTAAACAAGTCATTTCACGCTCATTTAACCCCAAAACTAACGGAGATCCACTTCAAAAACAAATTCTGTTACGGTTTGATAAACAGTTGGAACTAAACTTATAATTTTTTAAAAGTTGGGACCAATATTACAATAAAAACAAACCATAATAACCAATCTTGTAATTAACTCTTAAAAGCAGTTGCATTTAATGCAAATGTAAAATTTACAAAGGGTCCACCTAACGGGACACCCTCCCAATTATAAATCAACACCCCAGATAATTATACAGGTCGTATAACTCTATACTCGTCGTATAAAGGGAGGGGGTCATATAGCCGTATATGGTGTGTATAACCCCTATAACAACACCCTGAATTTTTTCCGTAGTCAGTGTTAAAATTTGTTATACGCGCCGTATAGGTTTATATGCGTCGTATATGGGGTCGTATGGGACTATGTGGGACGTATAGACCTCTGACAACAGCTCTTGAATTTTCATCATTTTCAATGTCTATGACCCTATATATTTCGTATAATGCTATATGATACGCGGGTGTAGATTTATAATTGTGGACGTCTTAAAGACACATTGTTTCCATTGTTACCTCAGGTGCGAAGACATCCCCGGCGGTAAACTACTGTTTTGGTTGTTGTATCCTGTGAGACAAACGCGTTCGTCTAAAAAGAAACGTAAAATCTGTTTTAAGGGATATTTGTTGAACAAAAATCCTCATCCGCCACTCAAGTTTTGGTTCCTTGAGTGTAGAGACAGAGTAGTTGTGAAGAAACTTTGAGGTTACAAGATTTAAGTGAACAAAGAGTCATTTTAATTTTTTTCATTGGTTTCAATTCATGTAAATTATGTTATTTGATACATTCAGTTTGTATACGGTAATATAATTTTATACTTCTCATCAATAATATCATTATTTTATTAATTATTAATAAAAGTAGACTCATTTCCTACTTAACTTTATCCTTGGCATGGCCGGTTTAGGCCCTTAGGTTGAGTCATAAGTTCACCTTGGAATAAATGACTTTGGCTCGTGGGTGGACTCAAAGATCCAAATGGTGCGTATATACTTACAGATATTTTAGTTCGTTAACATAGACTACTAAATACAAATATTAAGTGGCTACTGGCTATAGTGTGTTCGTATAAAGAGGCTAATACTAATTTTACAAACAGATTATTGTCACCGGTTGATTACCATCTAAATGTCTACGTGACAGATGTAGTGTGTCTTCTTGGAATTTAGTCCATTAAAACAATCCCCATTCATACCATGAAAATTGCAACATTTGACAAGTTTAATGTATAACTCTGTGAGACAAACTTTGCGCACCAAATCAATACCAACATTTATTTTTTATTATTTATTGATGAACACAAATTTTATCTCCAACAGTGACAGAAACATAACTATTTTTCACAATAAAAAATTTCTATGTTCGCTAGTACAACAATTAGTCTCTATATATATAGGCAACGTATTTTGGGTACTCAATGCATAATCTTGGACTCAATTTAAAAAAATTTCATGAGTGTATAAACACGACGCAACATTCGACAGTACAATTGAGATATACATGCTTAAAATAATAAATTAAATAATATCTATCAAAGAATCAAAACAAAATTAGTCACTAGATTTTCCAACTTAAAACTTTAATATGATGGAACAATGAGTAGGAGATTTTCTTACTCCATAACATGCCACCACAATCAGCCAAAATGGCGTCATCAATATTTAGCAACTTCATGATCTTGTGTGCACCCTAGGAATGTTAAGGAGCATCATGCAGGCATAAAAACAGTAGTCAAAAGCAAGATGGGGTAATTTACATATCTATCAAACTATTTTCACATTTTCCTCACTCGTCAAAGCTTCTAGCCTTTCGGATTGTGTGAATGTTGTCTTGAACTAACGCATAACTTTGTAAGCTTTTGTCACGTAACTGTTAGAACAAAAATGTTGACTAGATCCTGATTTAACGACGATATTATGAATAATGCAACATATATTTCTCATGGTTAATGCATTTGTAGTGAGTAGTATGTGATTATGCTTAAGTTCATATCAATCTATGTTGTTTTAAACAATGGTACATGGTCCATTTTCAGATTATTGCAACTTAAAAATCATTAATAGTTACAACAAGTTCACAAGAGAAAATATAAAGCCATGTTTGTCAAACCAATTTTTTGATTAACTTTTGACTTATTAACTTTTGAAAAGTTAATAAGTTAATTAGTATGTTTGGAAAAATTTTAAAAAGTTGATTTTAAAAAGTAAATAAGTTACTTTTGAGAAATTAATAGAAGTAAATTTTGAAAGTAACTTTTCAAAAATTACTTTTTGATAAAATAAGGAATCCCAAACACCAACTAAGAAATATTATAAAAGAACTTACAACTGCTTTAAAATGCATCATATCAGTCATGGTTGAATCGCATAATATGGAGCAAGGGCGAAGTATATTGAGAGGGGGGGCTCTCTTTTTCCGTTATTGGTGTTAATTTTTGATCCGGTTGTATAAATTTTTGGCTCGGTAGTGTAAATTTTTTTATATATATCGAGTTCAGCCCCCGTAAAAAGTTTTATTTTCGTCCACCGCTCCCCTATGAGAGTGTTCAAGCTTCGCCACAGATATGGAGCAATTACTTCATGACCTTATATACTTCTAACTGTGAACACCCCTCTTTCAATTGCAGCAACATCCCTAACTCAAACTTCAAACTCAAGATAAATAAAAATAAAAGAGACCAGGAAAGAATGAAAGTAAAATAGAACGTGAAGCGAATGCAAAACCTACATATACATAATTTCATGTTCAACTAACTCAAAAACTACACATTGAGATATGCATTGCAAGTAATTTTTTTTCTAGTGAAGAGACTTTTTTAATAATCTCCAACTTTGTACATAGATTTGTTTTGAATTTAAATTCAGAATCAAAGTCAAATTCCATTGAAATTAGAATGTCGAATTGAATTCACCCAAAAATTAAATTTTGAATTTTATTTTCAAAACTGTTAAAATTTAATTCAAAATACACTTGTAAACTTTCCGATTGATAAAAAAATTTAAAACAAAACGATAGTATTCTACATTCAAAACATTCAATAAAAAAACATCCACATGACAAATTAAAATATCATGAATTAACAAACTAAAATATTCAAACTTTCAAGTTCTACGAGTTCAGGTCTACAACCTACAAGTCCATAATCAACTTGAGTACGTGAAGACAACTGCAAATTAAACAAATAAACAAGCAAAATTTTTTTAAAAAATAAACAATTTGGTAGATAATAATTCAAATTAGTTGTGCCACAAGACATAGATGAAACTTTAAACACCAATGATCCTTGGTTCAAGTGGTTAAGGTGGGCTATACCAAAATCTCATAAAAATAGGTGGAGGTTTTGTGTTCAAGTCCCACCTTTGACAAAAATAGAAAATGGGGTTTCAAGTGGGCCCCGGGCTTTCTCACATTATGTCAGTTTCATCCTGAGGGTAGTCTCAAGTTTCGTAGTTAAGTAATGGAGATGATCGAGTGGGTCACCTATTAGTGATCCAATTAGCCGTTAAAAAATAAGAAAAAATAATGAAACCTTAAACACTTCATCCAATTAGCATTAGATGAAGCGTTATCAGATATTGAATTAATAAGATGTGAAGAACAACTATCCATTACAAATCAATATAGATGATACATTTAACAAAGCTAAATCTTCAACACCCAACCAAGTGCATCAAATTCAATTAGAAAAAAAGTACTTTAAATCTCATGTGCATGTAATTGACTATATAAAGAGTCCAGTAGCAAGTTGAATAAAGATTGCAAAGAAGCATTTCGGAATCACTTACATTTCCATACTCATATTTTTGTTTTAATTTTTCATATATTAATAAAGGGTTGTTCCAACATTTGGTATTAAAATCTAAGGCTCATACCGTGATAGTTTGGAAGCGTAGGGTTTATTGCATTATACAATCAATAGAAGTAATAGCAGTATGGCTCATCACCCATGTGATTAGCCAAGAGAAAGTAAAAGCAATACATAAGAGGTGATCAATTTTGTAATTAGAAGGAAGAAGAAAGCAGAAGCAAGCATCTATCAATCAGTGGAAAAAGAAAAATTGTTGGCAAGTTTGATTGAGACGGTGCTAAGGGCAAATGGTCTTTGGGATTCAAGGGATCTGGTAACCAGAGTCATAATAGACGAGAAAACTACTATAACACCCATACATTTAAAATAGTAATTTCATAAGCAAAATCCCCATAAGTTTAAAATAGTAACCTTGTGAGCAAACAGGGTCTAAAGGCATCGCCCCGGTGACAAGGTCCAAGCGGAAAAGATAGAGTTGCCATGTCACTATAAAAAACTCATTACAAATACGAAGAATTAATGAAAAAAGAGTGGTGTGGACCGCCAACCAGGACCATAGTGGTTCGTTATGAAATTGAGTCGAAAAACTGAAGTTGGATTAGTAGCGGAATGCTACCAATCCCTATGACGATCCGTGAGTGACCCAATTAAGCAAACTCTATGGAATTAACACATTTCTGGTGACTAATCATCAAGTCTGGACACGTGTCTGATGACTCTACATCATCATGGTTCGCCACCAAGTTTGATAACGGGCCATTTACGGCTGTAGTGAATAAGTCGGTCGCGGGGGTCGGTGGGAGTCCGTCACTGCACCTGTAAGGACCATGACAAGGCCAAAATCCAACCTATAAACCCCACCATTTCTATACCATTCAAACAAAACTTTCACTTACGATGTATCGTTTTAAGCCTCTTGCGAGTCTTAACAATCTAGTAACCTCTAACACCTTTAGTTACGTTCTAGATTCGATTTGGTTACTTGAATTTGTTTAAGGACCGGGATTGGGAGTCATAACTAGGTTATGTGTGAGTATCATGATATTAGCATACTCTCATCAATTATGACTAAACAATGACTAGTAACCTGAAGCTAATGTCGGTGATGATTATCCATTTCCAATTTTATTCCTGCTCAGGAAACTAAGCGCATCTCGATAATCGATAGGAACAAAGTTCTAGATACTCTCGTAGACCAGATTCAGGCTAATAACTTTTGTGTTATGTTCGTGTAAAAGTTTGAACAAACATTGTAATTTTAGAGACTTACGAACCGACAGTGAGATGTGATCATACCACAGAGACCGTATGATATTACTCCACATTTTAGCTTTTCGTTCATCTAATTTCATGAAAACACAAAACGAATCAAGCATAGCACACTTAATTTATATTAAATAATAAGAATGAGATGAGGAATTTGTATAATAGCAAGATAATCGTTGAAGCACATTGCAACATGGAATTCGTTCTTCATTTTAACGATGATTAAATTAGATGACCATATTGAAAATATGAATAATCATTGTCTACAGTTAGGGAGAATGGCCAAATTTAAAGAAAAATAACAGTAAAACTTTCGTCAAGCATGTTTAAAAGAGTAGAAATCTAGAAATCAAATTAACCTTCATAAGCCCAACTGAAATTTATCATGTCTACATCAAAAATGAAATCAGATAGGTTATGACCACAAAGTTAAGAAAATCGATGGTTAAAATGATTGTATAAGTAACTTGATTTTGATATCAAATATTGGATCTAGATCAACATGTTTCGCTTCATTTGGATAATCATCACAAAATAAGATATGGGTTTTTGTGTTGTAAAGAACAATAAATATAATTGGATTTGAGAATGTAAAAAGGAAAGAATAACTAGAAGATAAGAATGATAAACATCATACGTCCCATGGATGAAAAACCATGGGGGTGAATAATACAAATCCAAAACTCCATGGAAGACACCATAACCATAAAAGAGAATAGTAAATATAAATAAAATAACCCAAAAACCCTAATCTCTACAAACTCACACATTCTATGCCGTTGGCCTCACCGATAATGACAAGGAGACATAAACCTCTAATGCTAATACATGTATCAAGATTAGTGATTACATTACAATAATATAAACCTTTCAACTCAATAGATATGAACTATGGTTGCACTTAATCATTGTAAGCAATTTGATCATGAACCCTGTTAGAATCCCATTAGAAGATATTTGTACGGCCAGTTTTAAATTCCCACTGTTGATATTAGGATTTCTGTGTTATTAGTGTTAACATATTTTTCTCTTGTTAAAACCCGAAAAGAAAAAAAAAAGTTATATGTTTGTTAGAGCACAATCCATCGCTCATCCTCATCCTTATAATTATATTAAATATCATTATTTTTTCTATCTTATTTTTAATTAAATAATATTTTTTCATATCTTTATCATTACTATTTTTTCAATTAAAAACTTTTAAATTTTTTATTAGGGTTGACCCACGTACATATATACGGGAAACGGGTCGTGAACGGGTCGTGAACGGACCCAATTTAGTCATTATGTCCATGGAATGTTCTGGACCAAACCAGGAGTATTGACGGAACGAATAAAAGGAGCCCTCACCCCTACTTTTTCTCCCCCTAATCTTCCGTCGACGGCTGCCATTTCAACCCCAATTTTTCACGGTAACAATCATCATTCATGTTGTCCACTCATTTCAATAATAATATCGATACAATTCGAATCAGATCTATATAATCTCTATTCATTCGATCTGTTACTTAGGGTTTTCATACATAGATGAATCGACTATTGACAATGGTGCATTCGCAGGTGCTTCAATCGAAGAAGGTTGCTTTCAAGTGGTCGTGTATCATTCTCGTGTATCATTATGTGAGTATTCGATGTTCAGATTAATTGGATTGATCTATATTATACTGTGTGTAAGTTAATTTGTCGAGTTTGTGTTATGTTTGAGCTTCCTCTGATGTGTAGCTTTGTTCTATCATTTTAGGTCGGATGAGGAACCAGTTGACCAGAAGAAGTACTTTGAAGAGTTATGCAAGCCCAAGTGTGTTAGAGCTTGGCTTGACTATCAGGTTTACATTTGTGTTCTTTCTATTTGTTCCTGTCTTTTTTGTTGGATATTTGCTTGTTGAGTCTTTTAATAAATTGTTAAATTAAGTAGCATTTAAGTTTGATTCATAGATATGGTCTGTGTCATGTACATTGTCGAATTTGGTTTCAGTCACATAGGCTTTGCAAAGGTTTTGAACATTGTGAAAATGGAGAGAGAATAGAAAGTGGAGAAGACTACCATTCAAGTTAAAGATATATAGGCCTTTTGTGACTTCTAGAATTTAGAAGTCAACATCTATATGTAGAAACGATTATACTAGGAATGATTTTCATTTATGTTTGAAATACAAATACATCTAGCATCTTCAGCTTTGGGTTTTAAAAAGAGCGCCTGAGGAGCGATGCAACTCACTTTTGATTTGGTGAACCATAGTGCATACAAAAGACACACAAATGAGTGTGACCTGAGGTTCAAGGCAGCTCGCTTTTGATTCACTATAGCACAATGCATACAAAAGGTGCGCGGGGCGCATGGTATAGTGGCATGAGGCACGCTTTTTGTATTGGAAGTTTTGTGCATCAGGATGTAATACATAAGCTTTTTAAGTTCGTACATAAAAGTTATTTATATATTAAAAATGTAGAGAGCTTATTATTGATTAAATTTTGGATAAGTGTTGGTAGAAACCTACGAGAAACATAAAATAAACTGCCTCGGGTACGAAAAACGGTGCGCTTTGTGCTTCGCTTCTCGTCTCATGCCTCAGTGTGCCTTCATGATCAGACGTAATTGAGGCTGTCCACAGGGGCGAAGGTTAATAGGACCCCCCCCTCTTTTTTTCGTCAGCAGTGTTAATTGGTAGTTTAAATTTTTTTATATATTGGGTTCGCCCCCTCTAGAAATATTTACACTGCTCCCTCCCCCCAATAAGAATGTTCAAGCTCCGCCATTGGCTGTCCAGGCATGACACTTGCCTAAACCAGCTAAAAACCAGCCTTGAATGGTGTAAACTAGCCTGCACGTTTTTGGACAGAGCTCATAAACATTGAACTAGACTAGTCATCAGCTTCATATACTTAGCTACAGGCCAAAAACCAGCCTGAACCAGTATAGTATACTGAGCATTTCTTTGCTTGGTTTATTTTCTTTTACTATTGAGAAAATCTAATGTCTAGTGGTTTTATGAGATGGGTTAGGTTTTTGAGAATTTAAAAAAACATTACACGTTGATTTTTTAGAACTTATATACATTAATTGAGAAATAATATATGGAGAGGGCTGTGGGAGACGATGAGAAGCTCTTAGACCATGGAGGAGATAGTTGCTGCTTTTCAAAACAAAAACTATTATATTTATATGTGTTCTATTAAGCTGCTTGCTTTGCTCGTGTTTGAGGCACCTAGGTGTTGCCCGAGTGCCTAGGTGTGCACCTCCTATGACTTTGATAACATAGGCACGGAATCCTTGTACTTAGGTAGCACTTAAAGTTAGGCTTCTTTTGATTGTGGCATTGTGCATAAAGCTTCTTTGGTTGTACCTAGACCTTTTTTTGGTATATATTTATTTTAGTATCTTATTTTTTAGTGCTCAACAAAATAACAACTTTAAGTATTATGTATAAATAATTTGTTAGTAGTTCTTTAGTACCAAACACTCGCATACATGAAGCTCTTGCCTCGTGCCTTTGCTTTTGGGACCTAGACGCCTTGGAGCGTCTCATACTTTTAAACAAGGACTAAATAGTTACTTCAGTTTTAACTCTTGTGATTAAATTTTCTTTTTACATCTTTTTTCCTATTTATTCATGCATGTATGCTGATAGCCTGGTATTGCTGTTATTTGTTGAACATGACTAAATAGGAAAAATGCTGGTATTGTTATTATTAGTTAAACATGAATTAGGAATAGCATGTTGGCCGTAGAATAAGAACCAATAGTGTACTGATTCCATCACAAGCTATTTTATCCTGAATATTTGATGATCTGTAAGTTTAACTTGGTTTAAGAATATGCACTCATGCATTTTCACAGACGCGCATGGATGATCTTTTTTCTTGAGCTTTGTTTTCACATTTTTTTCTTTAAACAACTTCCAACATACAAATTTGACAGCCTGGTTGAAAAGAATAAACTTTAGTTGTGATGCTCTTGTGAATTCAAACTGTGTTATAGTCTTAAATGTTAGGTATCACAATCAGAGTAGGTTACAGCAGAAGTAATCAAACACACAAAATCACACAATATAAAAGAGTAGACGCGAGAGAATTATGGTGGTTTGGTCAAGGTGACCTACGTCCACTCTGCAACTAGGGTTAATATTATTATTGTGCTCAAGAACACAATTACATCATGGGTCTATTTATAATACTAGATTATGGTTGTAATTAAGGCAATAACTTAGGCTCCAAGAATTAACTAAATAACCCTAAGTACCCTAGGGCTGGCTGGCCCCTTCTTTTATTGACCAACAGCCTACCCGAACGGGCCCGAGCCCGAGCCAAGCCCGGTCTGACCAAAGCCTTTACAACCCAACATTAAAGAAATGGAGCACTTTGTTTCTTGCTTTTGTAGGTTAGTTTTTATATTTGTGTAATGGAGGTGACAAAATTTCAAGATGGATTGATCATCCCTTATGACTAGAGTTGGTATAATGATTGGGTTTGATAGCAAGCCAAAATGAGCATTTATAGATACGGGTCGAAAAGGAACGGTTATACTTGACCAAAACACTGTTGTTTTTTTTATAGATATTCGGTTTGCCAAACACAGTGACAATATATATTGCTTCAAATGAATTATATCATTGGTGATGCCTGACCCTTCATCTTCTAGCTATTTTTTCCTTCCTATTTTACATGCTTGACCATTTAGAGATAAAACATAACCTGAATTGACATGTCTATAAGTAATGGAATTAAAATTGCAACATCTATTAGGAGTTGTCACCTTTGGAGTTTGGACCACGCATTGTACTAGGTACTTCTTTGTATACTAATTTAAAATTGGCATATAATGCTTAATTTTAATTGTTTACTTTAGTAACAAAATTCTAATACATATCTTATTTACAAGATTTCTTTATTCCGTTGCTAGATGTAATTAAGAAATTAGATTTCTTCTACCTTGTTTCCAATTTAGTTCATTTTAATCTGTAGGCATGTGTGAAAAGAGTTCAGGCTGATGAAACCGGCCACAAACACTGCACCGGACAGTACTTTGATTATTGGCACTGTGTTGACAAATGTGTAAGCATATTCTCTTGTACATTTCCCTTTTCCTCTCTAATCAATGGCAGGTTGGGTATGTTAGACAATTGGCACAATAACAATTGATAAAAACACACTCACATAATTTTATTAAGTAGAACAAAGGAAATACTTTTTGGTACACTTTGCATCTTATTTCTACCATCTATTTATAAGGAAGAAAATAACTCCTAATCATAAAAGAGAATCATAACGGATAGCATTGCTTGATTTATACTTTGGCTGCTTTATTATTTTTTATTGCCTAATTATTAAATTATTAATTCCAAAAATAGATTTTGGACGCATCTAGTTTTCTGACCCATGACCCATTTAATCAACTTTTGACCCGTGAGCATTTTAACCCACAAACATGATTAGAACCATCATTCGCCCCCCAATCATGGTTTGTGCACTTCATTGTTCATAGCAACATTGGTTCATCATCCATATATTGTGCTAAGTTAGCCTTCTCCTTTTTCTCCCACTTTGGATGTTCATTTAGAAAATGTCCAAGCTCACCACACTTGTAGCATCTAACGTGGCTTTTATTCCGTTGGAACCGTTCACCACCTTAACCTTTTCCGGGACCCCGACCTCTTCCTCGGCCACTCCCAAAGTCATCCCGGTTTGAACTTCCATAACCACATTGCTCACATCCGTGCATTTTGTCTTTCTCCCTTTTAGAAAGCATTAACCTCTCTTGAGTTTCTTCTTTGTTGTTGAGTCCTTTAATGCGTTCTTCATAAGCTCTCAACCTTCCAACAACTTCATCAAACAACATCTTTTCCTGAGCACCCTTGTTCAAAGAGGCCTCTCCACCGACAAAGAAAACAAGGTGACATCACCTTTACCATTATCTTTCACCTGCCAAACGAAGCCGAATCCAAAGCCACCTGCTATGACAGATCCTTTCTGCCCGTTTTTCAAGCACCTATGCTGGTCTCCTCTTATCACGAATCAAGTCTCTCAAAGGATTTTTAATCACCTATAACAGCCCCGGAACTCCAATTTTTATCACTGGTCGCCCCTGTTGTCGCAAATGATACTTTCACCAAGATCCTGTTGTTCCGAAACCCTTCGGTTGACTACTACGTTTGCCCTGCAGTGACTGGCTACACCCTTCGACGATCGACTCTTATAACGACTCCACACCGTCTTCACCGAATGTGGCTCTGATACTAGTTGTTAGACAATTGGCACAATAACAATTGGTAAAAACACACTCACATAATTTTATTAAGTAAAACAAAGGAAATACTTTTTGGTACACTTTGTATCTTATTCTTACCATCTATTTATAAGGAAGAAAATAACTAATAATCATAAAAGAGAATCATAACTGATAGCATTGCTTGATTTATACTTTGACTGCTTTATTATATTTGATTGTCTAATTATTAAATTATTGATTCCAAAAATAGATTTTGGACACATCCAGTTTTCTGACCAATGACCCATTTAATCAACTTTTGACCCGTAAACATTTTAACCCACAAACATGATTAGAACCATCATGGTAACGGGATCAAAACGGGTCGAGCCAGGTTGGGTAATTTTCTCAAAATTTTAAAATTTATGCATCAAATATTTTCACACAAATGATATTGCAGATCGACCGTTATATCTATTTTTAAGTAAACAGGTTGAAATCAACACGTATAACTTCTCATATTTATCTTTGGATGCAGGTTGCACCTAGGCTGTTTGCAAAACTCAAGTAACAAGATATATACATATACATGTCCATGTATATCATGGATAATATGGAGATCACATTTAGCTGTCTGATTTTGTTTGCAATGAAACTAATTTTGGTTGGTATACCATTACCTTGAGTTGATCATGAATAAGGAGTTGTGCCTAAATTGGCATGAATCTATGGAGTTGTAATGTGATGTTTATTCATTGTCAAAAGTGACATCTGTTTTTTCCTTCTATATCCCCAATTGCTTTTTCCCCTCTTGTGATTGATGTTTTAAATTGAAAATAATTAGTTATCTTAATGGATGCTTAAAGGGCTTATGTAATAGTGGCAAAAAGGCATGTTGGGTTATATAATGGGTAAGAACAGGTTTAGCTTATATTAGGTTCATGTTAAAACAAGTTGTGTCATATTAGGTTCATCTCTTATATTTGTTTTTATGGTGTTGGGTGATGGTGTAGTGGTGGTAGAGGTCAAAGTTTGGGTTTTTTAAGGAATCAGGTTCGGGTACAAATTAGTTATGAGTTGGTTAAGAGTATTCACAGCCTGTTCTTTAAAAATATGTGAATTGAAGTTCTTATATTGTATGGAATGGTTTTAAGTGAATGAGATAGAAAATGTTACTGTTCGTCTATAAGTGTTCACTGTTTAACCTATATAAAATTTTTTATATTTTTGAAATGATTGTGAGTAAAAGAGAGAAAAAGTAATGATAAATGTATAAAAATGTATTATTTAATTGAAAGAAGAGAGAAAAAGTAATGATTTTTAGTGTAATTACAAGGATAAAAATAAGAAATGAGATGTGAGTGTTCTAACACCAATTAAAACTAGGTATTTGTTCGGGTTGTATCCGGCTTAAGTATAAGAAAATCATACCCTATTGGAACAGGTTGGAGTTGAAATCGATTTGGCTACGGAACCGATTTTTATTTTTCCATTACAATAAATAAATAAATTTTAAGTAACATAATATTCAAATTTTTATTTATTATTTTAGTTTAAAAATTACAAATATATAAACTAGAGAGTAGATTACCATTTGCATCCCTGATTTTTGTTTATTTTAACCACTTGCATCCCTGCGGTTTCAAAATTACCATCTGCCCCCTAACGTTTCATGTTATTTTCTTTTGAGTCTATGTCATTTCATTTTATCTTCATTTAAATCCATGTGATTAACACTGTTAATGTTTCTGTTAAAATTTATTATTAAAAAAACTGAACTACCCTTAAAATTAAATAATAACATAAAAACCTTGTGGGTCCCATCCATCAACATCTTCTTTTTCAAATCACCATCACCACAACCACCCCCATCACCACCACCACAACCACCCGGTAGCCACCACAACAGCCTCATCACCACCACCACAACCTCCCGGCTGCCACCACAACACCCCGATCACCACCACCACAACCACCTGGTCGCCGCCACAACAACCCCTATCACCACAACCATCCGGTCGCCACCACAACAACCCCATCATCACCACTACAACCACCCGGTCTCCGCCACAACAGCCCCAATCACCACAACCACCCGTCGCCGCCACAGCTGCCCCCGTCACCACCATCACAACCCCATCCCTACCACCATAGCTGCCAATCACCACCAGAACAACCCCCATCACCACCACCACAACCACATCACGGGCAGAGAACTTGAAATTGC
Organism: Flaveria sonorensis; assembly: GCA_025506505.1. Classification (NCBI taxonomy): domain Eukaryota; kingdom Viridiplantae; phylum Streptophyta; class Magnoliopsida; order Asterales; family Asteraceae; genus Flaveria; species Flaveria sonorensis. The sequence continues at coordinate 17,613,029 of CM046433.1, read as the reverse complement.
GGATCTAAGAAGGAAGAGAGTGCTTATAACGATGGTGATTAGGGTTTGTAGTAGGTCTGGTTAGTGGTGGGTGACGGTTGTTGTGGTTGTGAGAGCGGCTGTAGTGGAGTGGGTTTGTGGTGATGTTGCAGGTCGATGGTGGAGTGGGTTATGGTGTTCATGGTGTTGATGGCTGGAATCGTCGATGGGTGGTGGGTGGTGGTGTCGGTGTGTGGTGGTGGATGTAGAGAAAAGAGGAAGAAGAAGGTTTGGGTGGTGGCGTCAATGGGTGGTGGGTGGTGGTGGATGTAGAGAGAAGAAGAAGAAGATGATGTGGTTTGTGTTTTAATGCTTGAGAGAGAGAGAGAGAGAGAGAGAGAGAGAGAGAGAGAGAGAGAGAGAGAGAGAGAGAGAGAGAGAGAGAGAGAGAGAGAGAGAGAGAGAGAGAGAGAGAGAGGGCATGTGTTTATGGTGGTTAAAGAAGAAGAAGATGTATGTGATTCCATAATTTTTTTATTTGTATTTTTAATTCTTAGTGGCATTTTAGTCTTTTTATAAAAGAATTAACGGAAAAACTAACGGTGTTAGGTCATTGAATACAAATGGATATAAAAATGAAACGTTAGGAGGCCATTGACAATTTTAAAACCGTAGGGATGCAAGTGGTTAAAATGAACACGTTAGGGATACAAATGGTAATTTACTCTAAACTAAAATACATTACAAAAAGAACATAGAAATCAGTATACATTTTAACTTTTGGCGTTTAATCGTAGTTTTGTGTTTATTGTGGCGCAAACCATCGTTGATGCATTGTTCTCCATTGTAGGTAAGTTATATATCGGTATAGTGAGAGCCATTTGTTAAACCTACACATCTTGAAATTTAATACTTATATACTAATACATGGAGTAAATGGTAAAATAATCAAAACTAGATACAATAACTGGTCCCGAATCATACACAATTCCTATTAAAAAATGCAACCCGATGTATAACCCACAGATAGGGTCTGGTTATAACCAGATATGATTAAAACGAGTTTATAATCGGATTTGGGTTGAAAACCGTGTTATTTTGTCCTAAGTGATGGAGGTGTCAATGACAATGAGAAAAATATAAACAAATTGAAACACCGTGTTATTTTGTCCATATTGAGTTTTGGCAGCGAAAATTTGACCTTGAATTTTCAAAACATCACACTCATTTACTTATAAAAATATTACATTTCAAAAACATAATAATCTTTGGACCGACATTACACAAAGTTTTGCCAGTTTCATAAAGAACCCCTAGCACTTGCAAAAGTAGTGTTAAATACCCTTTATCAATTTTATGTCATAGTTCACCATTCACTATAATACGTTCATATTTTTATTGTAAATCATTTCCTCACGTTAAGATCAACTCTCCTTTGGTGGTTAATTCTCCAATTTAACATCACATCCTACATTGTGATTTACACTCATTAATATATCACAGTCTCCGTTGTGATTAAAACCTTAAACCCCTTGTTTAATTTAAATAATATGTTTCAACAAAATTCTCCATTTGTAATCACAATACATGTTAGACCACATCCATACCCTTGTGATTCATGTTCATGTCACACGCACACAAAAATATATTTTATTATTTGTCTAAGATACAATCATGATGTAACATGTAATAACGATATATACTTTCAAACTGGCTTTGTGTAACACTCACATTTGTTTTGCGACAACCGTTTTCTTCATGAGCTTATATATTCATAACTCGTTACCCATCCATATATTACAATGGTGATGTTTGTAGTTGTTTACTTTGAACGTACATCACCTCAGTTATCCTTGAAACCCACACGTCTACTTAATTTTCTATCCTATGTTAAACGTGAAGTTTATTAAATAAAGGTATCTGCTTTATCACCCGTTGGTTACCATATCACCATACCCCTTAACATTATTAATTCATTATATTGGTTTTATGAAACGTGACCCTAACTTTGGCACTACTAGAAAACAGTCATGTTTCATATGAAAATTTGCGTCGCAAATTCCGAAACATTTGCAATGCATTCTCACAAAATCTGGAACCCTACTTTTTTTACAGACTTTCGAGGATAGAGCAACAAAACAGGGGGAAAAAAACATGGCATTTGTAGGAAAGGCGTCGCAAATTTGCGTCACAAACATTAGTAGCATTAATATTTAATTTAGAATAATATTAAGTTAATAATTTTATTAAGTTATACTATTTTGTTAACATAATAAATAAAAATTAGGAGGGTGCATGGGAAACGCGTAGCAAGTTCCAACGCTCTTCTTTTGTTGCAAACACATTGCAAGTTGCATCCAAAAATGCCACAAACTATTTCCCATAAGGAATTATCTGACAAAATTTTTTGTTACAAATTCGTAACGAATTTTGTTTTCCTATGCATTTGCCACGAAAAAACGCATAGCAATTTTCTTTTCTAATAGTGTGGGTTATAGATCGAATTTTACCTCCCGACATTAGTGACTTGGGTTCACAAAGCCCTTGTTTAAATATCATGACCGGAACCATCACTCGATACACCAACGAATACATCCGTCGACCCTCTTAGGGAACGTAGTCTATAACTTCGATTCGTCACTGATGCTCACCTTTGCATTTGTTGCATTTAAACCAAATAAGCAATGTAGAAAAACAGTTCATATTCATAACTTCAATCTAAATTATATATATTTGTTGTTAAAGTAGTTGTTTTCATTTTAGTTTTATTAACATGTTAAAACATATTATTCTTCATTTTGTTCTTTACTATTGTAACAAATCTCACTATATAGAAGTTCACGTATGCGTTGAGTGAGTTAAGAAAAAATATAAAAAGATGTAGTCTTATTCGTAATTTTGTAAATTATCAAAATGCTAACAAAAGTATATTTGAACTATTTAAATTATTGTCTTTTATACCAAGGGCAGGTGATTTTGAGGGATGGGTAACACCCCAAATGGATGACCCTGATATATGTAAACACAAAAATTTTAAGTAGTTGCGTCTAATTTCACATGCGTCGTTATCTTTCGGATTCTATTGTAAGCAATTGCGTCAAAATATGTTCAAGGGTTAATCTTTGTCCAAAAGAACAAGAAATGCACACAAGCCATTTTTATGGTTACAAATATAACGGTTATTTGTTTGGTAAAAAGACGAACACAGTCCGTATGAGCATAGCATTATCATATATGGTACAAGAGATACGGTAGGCAAATTAAGTGGAAAGGGAAGAGTAGAAAGCGGGATTGCTTACATCGAAGCTAGAAATTTACATGTCAATCATGGACAACGTCTGTTATAAATGTTATAAGTTTGGTTCTATGTCATGAGTCGTAATATTGTTGATTTGCATCTAAATGTTATATATGTCTAATGGTGCAACTATTTTTTTGGTTACAAACATAATATAAAACTCTTTGAAAGAAAATAATATATTACTAAATAGTTGGAACAGTTGGTGGTTGGAAAATTCGTTGGAACCGTTGGTGAAGGGGTGGGGTATGGGTTGATTTAATAATTTATATGATCTATATCAGTGGGATCCACCGATACAATATATTTTTCATTACTTATTTTTTTAATTTTAGTTTTAAATTTTGTAAATAAAGCGTGTTTTATTTATTTCAGACTCAACTAATAGAAAATTTTAAAGTTCATTGTAACACTTACTTCTACGTTAGGCTATACATATCCTACCAATTACTTGTCATACTCATCAACTTAAAAAAATTTCAAAACTTGTCTTATTTTTACCCTGAAAAAAGTTTTTTGGTTTTAGAAAAAAAGTTTTTTCTTTTTTCTAAAATTAAGTTTCAAAACACTTTTATATAATAATAGAAAAACATATTTATAAATAATAAAAAAATCTGTAAAAATTTAATATAACATTTTTGAATTTAGGAAAAAAATTATCAATAAGAAAATTAAAAATATTTTTTAGAATTGGAAATAGACCCAAACGAACCGATTCAACTGATTAAAACAGTTTATTTGGTTTGGTTATCCAATTAGATCTTAAACCGTTTATTCTTCAGTTTATACGGAAAACCAAACCAAATAAGAAAGATTTTGTATAACCGTTAATCGAGCGGAAGACCGAATTCACAATTTGTTTCTGTTTTTTCAGCTACAAATATTGTTTGGTTTTCAATTATTTTGTGTTTTTGGCTTTTTTTTAACATCTGTAATTACTATCAATAAAAATAATAAAAGGCAAAAAGAACAAAGACCAAAAGAAATAACAAATATATAAACTCAAAAGTTTTTAGTATAACATATTAAAGGTGATATGATGAATAAAAAATATTAAAAAATATATTAACTATTCTCAAAAGTTGAAAGAATGATATACAAGTAAAAATAGCTTAACAACACCCACATGCCATCAATTTATTAGATCAGGTCTGAATTTTTATAAAAAAAAGTTCAACCAAATAATAACGTATGCACAAAAACCATACTTCATTTATTTATCTTTTATCAATTAACAAGTTTATCATGTTCAAAATGCTTGAAAAGACACGACGGGTTTTCTGAAGTTATTCTCTATTCTCATTCCTCTTTACATAATAATATAATAATAATATTATTATTATTATTATAACCAATTAAAATACATATTTTCACTTCTAGAAACGAATAAACTTTTCAGTCGTACCGTGTGATTCTAAAAATTAATAATTCTTTTTGCGACCCCCACAACGTCAATTGTCATTTTTTCAATCACAACAACTTTGAAACCAACACCAGGTCAAAATCAACTTCCACAGACAAAAGTCAACCTTCCATGATCAACAACATCAACCCCTCAAAAATCCAATCTTTCTTCACAACCCTTCAACAATTTCCCCCAATTCCCCAAAAATCGAACCAAAATGGGCCACAGAAGTTCAAAATCGAGCTCCTTCTATGATTCGAAATCGCACACTTCTCGTCGGGAAAGGATCAAGAAGAAGTTTCATCTTCACCGGTATGTTCGCCGGAGTGGTGATCGGAGTAGTCGTGGGTCGCATTCTCGACACCCGAAGCTCAGCAATTTGGAGGATTTTGCAGGCATCGCTTTGGTCACTCTGATTTCTGTATGATTTTGATTATGTGAATGTGGTTTGCAGATTGTGAGATGTGTTTTAGATTGAAACTGTGATTTGATGGGGTTTGTAGGCGGAGATGAAGTTTAAAGATAAGTGGCTTGCTTGTGTTTCAATCGGAGAACAGACGTTTCGCACTGAAATTTCTGATCAGTTAAGTGTTGTTGATAAACTGATAATGGCTTATGATGATATTATTTATGATAACTTGTATTGCACGCAATTGATTATCCATCCATCTTTTACTCTTTGTTTTTCTTTAGTTTGAAAAAAGTAATCATTTAAAATAAAAAAAATTGATTTTTCAAATCGCATGTAATAACAATCATTTTCTTTCAAAAGTTTAAACATATTAATTTAGTTTAAGTTTCTTTCATTTATTTCAATTTTAGTTCATAAGCTTCTACGAAATTACTGGTTTTTCTTTTTCGGAAGAAAATGATTATTTTTATCGATCTTTACGATGCAAAACTGAATTTTAACTCTTATGTTTTTTGAACAATTTGCAGGACCATCAAGCCTCAATGGAACTCAGTGAGTTCATATTCAAACCCTTGAGTAGTTCGGTTGGATTGAATCTTTTATCACTTTGTTTGACTTGTTTCTAGTTAATAAAAGTTGATAGCCGTTAATGCTTTCTTTTTTAATTTTTTTATCAACTTAGAGTATTAAAAAACCTTTAATTAAAGGAACCAATCATCACTGGACGCGTGGACCATTTTTGCGCTAAAGTTATCTACTTTTACGCAGAATTGAGACGCGATTAGATTGGCAACCAATAATGCATTTGCATGTTTCATAACTTGGCACAACACTTGTTATAGTTTGTGCCATTGGGGTCATCTTGGTACACATGACGTTTTTTGATTTGATGTACTCATTTGTAATGGTCAAATTAACACAATTGAAAAAAGTCAGTGGCTAAGCATGACCAATCAAAATGGCTATTCAAGTGATTTTCCTGAGTATAAAACCTCAAATCTATGTTACGGCATGATGCATTCAGTGATGTCACATTCGAGTCACCTTGCAGGAGAAAAAGTTTCTTTTGGAGAAAAATGGGCCTCATGTAGCAAAAATATCTGTTTATGAGGTTTGTTGCAAAATCCTTTATCATGTTAACATATTTGTATGCTTGTAGGACCATAATTTATATTACTGTTCTTTAATATGGATCGATCTTCTTCTGCAGACCAATAGACTGTCAAAGAATCACCTAATCGGGTATTGTGAGGTAGATCTGTTTGAATTTCTCAGTCGGGTAAGTTTTTTTTCCTGGAAAAAAAAAACATATTATTTTATTATAAATTTTATGGAATATAAAGCATTAATGTTTTATGTTTTATAGGATTCAGATTCTGACATTGAAGTGTTTAAGTTTTTGGACCCATCATCACCCGGTGTCGTGGTTGGCAACATATGTCTTTCATGTACCATCGAGGTGTGTGACAGTAGCATATTTTCGTTCGGTCCACTGTTGATTAATGCAATGTAACATTTATGTATGTTTTATTTACAGGACCCAACCGAAACAGAGAAAAGTTTTGCAAGGCGGATTTTAGCGATTGTTGTATGTTTGAGATCATTAATCTTTATGCTAAATTCCCTTTTCATTACATATGCATATATCGCAATGCTCTTAGAGGAATCGCTATTTCTGTTTTGAAATAAAAGCAAACCTCTACTTTTCGTCTTGCAGGATTATAATGGTGATGGAATGTTATCATTCTCAGAATTCTCTGAGTTGATGAATGCGTTTGGCAATCAACAAGCAGAAAAAAAGGTTTGAATCATAAATCTACTCATTTTTTACATTGGAGCAATCTAGGATGGGTGACCGAGGGATAATTTTCTTTATGGGGAAGGGGGCAATATTGGTTGGTGTAACGGGTTGGATGTTACATAAATAGTTTTTTTTTTCTTTCAGAAAGTGGAGCTCTTTAGAGCAGCTGATGAAAATGGAGATGGTGTTGTTAGCATGGACGAACTCGCTACACTGTTAGCCATGCATCAAGAAAAGTATGTCATAATGTCACATGATAATATAATGTTCAATGTTTTAATACCATGAACTTTAATATGGTTTATGATATATGAATATGACTCATTTGTTGTTTCTTTCTTGCAGGGAGCCATTGATTAACAACTGTCCTGTTTGTGGGGAGTTTCTAGAAGTTTCCGATAGGCTGAACTCGATGATTCATATGTCACTATGTTTCGATGAAGGCACTGGAAACCAGGTTATGACCGGAGGTTTCTTAACTGATAAACAAGCTTCCTACGGGTGAGATATCTTTACCATCAAAGTTTAATGTATTTGTAAATTAATAAGATATCTATGTTGTGTTGATTAGTTCAAATCTTAATCTCACATCATTAGTTGTTTCTCTCAAGGTGGATGTTTAAACTCTCTGAATGGGCTCATGTCTCGTCATATGATGCCGGCTTGAACTCTGGCTCAAACGCTTCACATATCGTGGTATATTGTCTCTCTCTATATGTGTGTGTGTGCACTCGTGTGTGTCTCACGATGTCTCAAAAGTTGCATTGTCATTGTCTCTTAGGTTTTTGATAGGAAGAAAAAGAGACTTGTGGAGGAAATAATTGATGGAAAGATTGTTTTATCAATGAGAGCTGTTTATCAATCTAAAGTAGGGCTTGGTATTATGGACAAAGGTAATTCACTAATCGAGTATTACATCTATAACCCCTGGAAACTTGTGTAATATCATATATACCCAACCAAAATATATATATATATCAAATATATGCATTCAAATTCAAAATACTTAACATTTAGCATATACCCATTTCATTAGATACAATTTATAAAGACATCATACCCTTCTCTTTCTCCTTACCCTCTAAACTCTCATATGTAATGCAAGTTTAAAGGGAAGAGCATAAATGTCATGAATTTGAAAATGGGTATGATTAATACATGATTTTTTGTTGTGTAAATATGATACTATACCAAGTTTTGAGGGTGATATAAGAAATTATCCATTTACAAATCTTTTTCTTCATAATATATCTTTGGTAGTTTGTTCACCTGTTAACACTACTGGTTTATTGGTCCAATGCGTGCAGGGGCGAAAGAATTATTGCAAAACATATCAGAAAGGCAGGGCAAGAAAATGAATTCACCCGAATCTGCAAAAGATATACCAGCATTTCTTAAATTCTTCAAGGCAAGATAACAATTCTATGCAAAATAAATACAGGACCGGTTAAGGAATGGTCAATACAATCAGTCTCACAATGAGGAGAGTTTTAGAACACTTAAAAGATCAACTGGGGAACCGGGTTTATGTAAATGATACTAAGAACACAAGTAAATGAGACAAAACTAAGAACAAGAACAGACTAATATGGTTTTCAAGGATGTTGTATATTGCTCTCAAGTTCTATTACAAGTGTTACAAAGCATAAAAAGAAATACAAGGACCTGAGATACTTTATACTACATCCTACACCCGTTATACTTGGAAAAAACAGCTGGAATTTACCACTAGACAAATACTACATTACTAGAAGTAAAGTATTTAAAATAAAATATTACCCTAGATTAGGTAGTCATGACAGGTCCATGACTTACCTTTTGTTACCAACTAAGTATGGTAATTGTACTAATTGATAAAGGTGAATAGTGGATTAAAGTATGGTCAACTGTATGGGCGTGGGAAAGCACCATGCAGTATATCAGAGTTGACAGCGGATGTCAGACAACCCATATTTATGTCCACTGGTTCATAGTTGATTCTTCTGAAGGCAAATGGCTTCGGAAGAATAAGTTCTTCCGAGGCCTATTTATACTTCGAAAGAATCAACTTCTTCCGAGTCTTCTGCAAGTCTTCATGACTTCATTCTTCGGAAGACTTTGTCTTGGATCTTCTAAGTGTGAATGCTTCGGAAGAAGAACTACTTGGTCTCGGAAGACTTGGTTCTACCTTCGGAAGTTCTTCATATACTTCGGAAGGAAAACTACTTAGTCTCCGAAGACTTAGTTTTCCTTCGGAAGTTCTTCATACTTAAGCTTCGGAAGATCTTCAATTTGTCTTCGGAAGAGCAGCTTTGTCTTCGGAAGACTTTTTCAATTGTACTTCAAAATGCTCTAAGTGTTGTTTTGGTTGCACCAGCCTCGTATGATCCAACAATAAATTATCTTTTCAACTTATTTTCTAATTACATTGTGGTGTTCATATTCTAGGATCAAATCAACATGGCGGAAGTTAAATACCCTTTGCATCATTTTAAGGTAAGTCATATTCAGACTCTTTCAAAGTTTCAACTTTCAAATAATGTTTTTTAAATGGTTCTTAGTAAATCTAGACACGAGGTTTTGTATGCAGACATTCAATGAGTTTTTTATAAGAGAGTTGAAACCGGGAGCAAGGCCAGTTGCCTGTCCAGGACGCGATGATGTGGCTGTTTGTGCTGCTGATTGTCGGTTAATGGCATTTAATACAGTTGAAGAAAGTCTCAGATTTTGGATCAAGGTTCCTTTCACCCCTTGGCTTTTATAAAATATAATACACTTACAGATCGGATTATGATTTTGTTAAACTAAATTTCAGGGTAAAAAGTTTTCTCTACGTGGTCTTCTCGGTAATCTACCCTGCTCTGATACTTTTGTTGGTGGAAGCCTGGTGATATTTCGTTTGGCGCCACAGGTACATTTCTATTTTCGTTTTCTTTTTTTCTTCTTTTCTTTTTTATATTTACATTTTGATCAGTTATGCAAGTGGTTATCTTTTGATAGGATTATCATCGTTTCCACTTCCCGGTTTCTGGGAAGATAGAGCAGATTGTTGATATAAGTGGATGTTTATATACGGTATGTCTGGGATGAGATTATGCAAACTGCTACTTGTTTCTGGTTTATTTTCTGATTGTATAAGTCTTTGTGTTACTGTATTGTTTATGACTTTCAGGTCAATCCCATAGCTGTAAATAGCAAGTACTGCAATGTGTTCACGGAGAATAAACGTGCTGTATGTATTATATCAACAGAAGATTTTGGGAAGGTCTGTCATCTTCATATGGTGGCAACTGTAATTTTAAAAGTTTTAAACTTATATCATAACATAATAAGGTGACTTCATTCATATTGATGCATGATTACTAATTAGGTGGCATTTGTGGCCATTGGAGCAACCATGGTTGGCAGTATCACATTCACCAAGAAGAAGGGAGACTATGTCCAGAAAGGAGATGAGGTAAAAAAAACATCTTTATACTTTTACCTTTGTTAATAAAGGGTTCATAGAGAACGGGAGAAAGAAACCGCATAAACACGTTTAACTATTGCTTTAAATGTGATACGTATTAGACAATATTATTAGGGTTATTAGTACGAGCCCACGGGCCCGGCCAGTTATGTTTTGTTACAATATATAGAGAAGATAATGCAAACCCTAAAACCTAACTGGTCAGGCCCGTAGGCTCGTACTAATAACCCTAATAATATTGTCTAATAATACGTACGGTGGTTATGTAACTGCACGCGTACTCTCTTTCTCTCTCTTATTATATATCGTATGTCAGCATTATGTATCGGTGTTTATGCGGTTCTCTACTTAAAATTAGTTTTGAATTAAGCACACCACTTTGTTAAGATTTATGTGTGTGTTTATATAAGAAGTGTGAGTGGAGATGAGAGCTAGTAAATAATTAGGAACCAAATCAACCGTCTTATGTACCATAGCTAAAGTAAAGGTCACATTGGTTGCCTTGTGTACCATAGTTAAAGTAAAGGTATAAGTGTATGTGTTTCTTGCAGTTTTCCACTTCAAATTGTTTCTTTATCAAAAGCCTCTATGTGTGTGTATATATCCTCAATTTCTAATCTTTTCGTTTTTTATTTTACAGTTTGGGTATTTCTCGTTCGGTGGAAGTACAGTCATATGCGTCTTTGAAAAGGTTAGTTATGTTGACAGTTACATAAATATTTTTAAATTGTTCTTTGCATAAATTTTCAGCATAATATCTTATAACAAACGGTTTTGCAGGATTCAATCGCATTAGGCGAGGACCTTTTGGCATACAGCGCAAGATCAATCGAAACACTAGTGTCCGTTGGAATGCAATTAGGCGTCTCCGTAAGAAAACGCACACAGCCTCCATTACCAGACATTAAAAACATAACTATATTTTAGTTAATATGCATGATGAACATAAAACTGATATCCTGAAGATGATTTTGTTCTTAACTTAGCTTACATGTAAAAATACCAAAACTACCCTTTGTTTCTAATTCAATCAATATTCTTGTTTTGACCCATCTGATTTCTGTTTGATAAGCTCATTCATGTCTTCTAATTTCTTTTGCGAAATCTTTTCGATTTCTGGATACTCTGATGTTCTTGCAATGGCAACAGATTTGCTCCAGTCATAAAACATATCGAGTTCATCATACTGTTTAGCCACTCGACTGTATATGCCGTAGAACTTGACAGCGTGTGGAACGCTGAGGTCATTGAATCGATCGGTCAAAACACCCATCACCTCTTTTATGTCATAATAAATTTGGAAACTTTGTAGCAGAATTGGGTATAAAGCCACCATCACCATCCTGTGATGCCTTGCTTCACCTGTGAATGATATTCACAAAGTATAAGCTTCTTGCCATTACAACCAACAGAGAGAAGAAAGTAGTGATTTGCTATATTATGATTTCAAATTATGATCATTCTTAGGTGTGTTCATAGTTAGGTTCCGAAAAACATTTTGAGCCGAACCACTAACTATGGTTTCAAGGAACGAATAAAAAAACCAGCTCCAGCTGGGTTGGGTTGGTTTTACTTGTTTGACGGTTTAACGGTTTGGTTCTGGCGGTATCAATTGGTCTTTTATAAAAAATTTATGTATACAAATCTTTATAATGACAGAATGGGTGATTGTTATAATACATATACACAACTATATATTTCAAACATAAAAATATATATAAATATAAATAATAAGTTAAACACCCAGCCATGTTGATTGTTAAAATCGAACCGGTTGGACCTCAAAATGGCCATGAAAGGATCAGGGAAACTATATAACCTGTTGGTCGGCAAGCAAGAAACCGCTCGAGGAGTTGCATCAGATGATTATTTCGAGCAAACAGTTGGTCGTTGTCCATTTGACAAACGGGCACAACTACAGCTTCCGGTTCTTTATAATCATCATCTTCTTTCTCATCAAGTGCGAATGAGCTATGCGCTTCTCTCCCCTGCATCTTGTACTCAAGTTCCTCATCAAGAAACAAAGAATATGTTCTAACAAACGCCGCATAATCCCACGTGTTTGATCTAAGTGCGTCCCTAAAGTCTGACATGTTAAGCAGACGGGTCCCACGTCGCGTGGCAAAAAAGATCTCTGGCGCGTATTTCTTGTTACCCTCACGCAGCAACCGCTGGACCAACATGAGGGTCTTCAAGGCGACAACCCAGCTTCTGGTTTTATTTAGACGTTGAGAGATGGTGTTAACACATGAAGATACATAAAGAGGGGAGTTGGATGTTAGATTCAAGATTTCTTGAATATAACATTCGTCGGCGGGGTATTCGTTATGGCTTGTGGCCTTGACGATTGCAACATCGAGATCGGCTAATGATCCTCGTCTGGCAATCTGAATGCTGGTGTGATCCTTCACTGCTGCAATGGCCTTACTAAGCCTACCCATTGAAATTGAATCAAGAAATGGAATATTAGATGATCAAGAATATCATAAATGCAGAGTAATTTGTGATTTTGACCGGGAATGAGGAAAAAGGGTCAAGATTTTGACTTTTTTGTGGTCAACATGTGGGGTGTGTGTTTATGGGAGGATAATTCATGATACAATCCATTTCTCTATGTTTTAGCATTTGAATGTGGAGATGTAGTGGATGTCAAGAATCCAAGTGGCATCTCCCTCCTAGAAAATTGCAAAGTATTTTGTGCCTATGAGATCAACTAAATGAGTTTTAAAAGTCAAAGTCAGACGACGTGATATTTATTTTATAAATAATGGATGTTGTGATATTATGCTTTGAGAAGATGCAAATCTACCATAATCAATGGATACCTAGAGCATTAATTTAAAAACATAGGCAACCATACATAATGCATTCATACATTTGAGGCGAAAGCCGAATAGATCTCTCTACAACCATGAAAAATTGTTGTTGCCACCACACCGCCCTTGCCATCACACTAAACAGAGCTATAGAACACGACGCTTACACAAAACTCAATGCTACTCTTTTCTCTGGTTTTGTTAGTGATCGAATACCTCCACCTTCTTCGCGCCATAACCATGAGGTCCTATACATACTACTAAGTCTGCAGCTAAACCAACCCGGTCTTATTGTATTTTTTTTAAAACATTTTTAGGGACACTTTTGTATGCAAGTAAATAACCTCATTTGAAAGGTTGATAGGTGATATTCACAAAACCAACACCGGAGTAAGAGGGTGTTTGATACTTTCCTTTACAAGTTATGTAACATTAAACAATCAAAATAGTTTTAAAAGAACATGCTACAATCTAATAAACAACAAATTAATATTCTTATTTTACCTGATAAAACAGTTAAAAATACATTTTTATATTTTTTAAACAGTTATATAATTATAACACAATTATTTTCAACTTATTTAAAATCATCTGCCATTTGCCATATATGATTCCAACAATTTCCCAAAACAAGTAACTTTAGATTATTAATTTTAGATGTAATAAACATAATTCTGAATAATCAACATAATCGTTTTATCCAAAGATTAGTGAGAAGATGATTGCTATAACATCAAATCAAAACATTGAATATAGTATTTTGAAACACATCCAAACACCCCCTTAACCTGTTGTCAATAGCGGCTATAGCGACCGATATAGCGCGCTACATGACGTATAGACAAGGTGTCGCTATTTGTGAATAGCGACCAAATAGCGACCGGTAGCGATTTTTTTTTTTTTTAATATTTTTTTAATTTTTTATAACTATAAAATGACCCAAATAGAGTATTTTAACTAATTTGGTGGTGTTTGCTTAAAATTTCTACTACTTCATAGCTAAACATGTTATTTATTGAATGTAAAACATTTCTTAAAGTTTGTACTACCTTATCGCTAAACACGAAATAGCGGGCGCTATTTACCGCTATTCGCTACGTAGCGTATAGGTAGTTTGTCGCTATTTACCGCTATTCGCTATTGACAACTATGCCCCTTAAATAATCATCTCAAACAATACTATCATAGCAGCTTAACATCTAAAAGGTGTACCTTGCCCAAGCCCTCTATGGGTCGATTGTACTCAATGAGTAGACTTTAGAGCCCTCTAAGGGTCGATTTTGGTCCAGCCTAAAACCTAACAGAAGTTACAAAATCTTCAACAATATGTAATTTGAGCATTTCTCTAATTCAACTCTCATATCTAGACATATTTTCCCCTGTATTTTTTCTTGGAATCCTTGAAACCTTTCGTTTCTTGATCATTTGATGACAGGAAATCAGGACTAAAAACCGCAGCATGAAGATTACCTTCCTCCAGCCACTTAACATGATTTTCCTTGAAATCCAAATGCTGTAACCTGGCGGCTTCTCTAATTTCATCGGTATATGGTGAGATCTTTACCATTGTCAATAATACCCTGCTGTAACGGTAGCTTAGAATCTGTTCGCAGCTGGCAATTAACTTGAAACAGGGGTGTTTTGGGAAATCAACATCTAGTGTGTCGGTGTCTCTTAGCACAGGGTAGAAGTAAACAAGGCGGCCACCCATCACGAGCATTTTGGCTGCTAAGTCAAGTAGGTCGTGTACACACTCGACCAAGCTGTATGCAGCTGTTGAGGGTATATGACCCGTCCTTTTGTCTTCTGGAACCGTGTAGGGGCCCACAACCCCTTTTAGTAGTTTCCGACCCCCAGATTTACGGCCTCCAGCACGAACACCATATGGAGGATCGCAGATTATTGCATCAAACACCTAAGACACCGTGAAATAACTATAAAATAATAAAAGTAAAATGATTGCAATAGTTTTTCTTTTTGTGTAGTAAAAGACATTACCTCTTGTAGCCCGGGACGCCAAGGGGGAAGGTTATTATCTGCTCTTAAAAGTGAAAGAGGCATTTGCAATCCGTACTGTCGATATAAATCATTAGCAAGTTAGACATTGTTAGTATTCTAGTTTTTAACGAGCACAATATGCAAACTACCACATCTTGGAACCAAATTTTCAAAAAGAAATAGATTAAAACCTACCTGTTTAAAGTTACTCCAAACATTGCAATCTGGCCCACGACCATCACGCACCACCCGGATATCAATATCTGCTCCCTGAAAGTTTTAAATTAGAGGAAACCAAAAAAAAAAACTTGGTTGGTGCTAGAGAGAGCAATTTCAACTCATTTACATATGAATGGGTCGAGTTGGGTTCTGGTTTATCTAAGACAAGACGACTAAAAAAGTTTAGTACAAATAGGTTATTACAATAATATTATTTTATTTAGCGCACTTATTATTATAACTTTAAAAAATAACAAAAAAAGCGTTTGCTAGTCAACCCAACCAAACCATGTTTTCAAAATGTACAAAACCCAATCTTGCCACCTCTAATTAATGCCAAAAAAAAACTGATCACAAACCATTGTCATAGCTCCAAAATGAGCTGCAGCAACTAGAATGCTCCCTGTGCCAACAAAAGGGTCATAAACAAGTTTCCCAGGCATGGCTTGTGCTTGGTTGGCCATCAAAAAAGCGACCTCCGCATCCATGGCAGTTGGTCCAAGATATTTACGGCTTTTCAATTGATACGTAGGCAACAGCTTCCTATCAGCACCACCAATCTCACGCCCAAAAAATATTCTTTTGTCAACAACCGGAGGAAGCCCATTGGCAGATCCATAGTCATCAGTTTCAATAAGCCAAAACTTATGCTCCGGACATTTCAAGTCAACTCGACCCTGCACAAAATAAGTATTTAGTTGACAATTAAGTATTAGTAACATGAATTCTTCAAGTTCATAGTGTTAAGTTAACCAGCAACAAGAAAACACAAGTATTTAAAACCGTAACACAGCTTTTAATATGAAACAATAACATATAAACAAAATGAAAATACCTGAAAGGGGATGTAATCCATCCCATGAATGCGAGCTGTTTGGTCCTTGAAGCTGATAGCTTTCCCAAAGCTGTCTATTATAATCCTAAAAGTGCTATCTGGAGTTAAGTATGGCAGCTTTCGTTCATCAGGATAACTGTTTATTGCTTCTTTTAGTTCCTCATATGAGCTTCCTTCTCCCCATATTTCATAAAGCCCCTTCACAAGAATGCCTGCAAATCGATAAAAAAAAGGTTTCACATACACATTCAAAGAAAGATGGCTCTTGTTTTGGAGAAAGGTTACGCTTAAGCCCGATAAAACAGTTGGCTTAGGTCATGTAACGGGTAAAAGCAATTCAGGTTGAAAAATCACTTAGAAAAGTATCAATATAACTTTTAGTTAAAAGGGTTGATTTGGGTGCATTCAATTAGACATCAAAACATAGTTGTCAATAGCGAATAGTGGTGAATAGCAACAACTCACCTATATGCTACGTAGCGAATAGCGTTCAATAGCGCCCCCCATTTCATGTTTAGCGATAAGGTAGTAGAAAATTTAAGAAAAGTTTTTCCTTCAATAAATACACATGCACATACCAAAATAGCTAAAATACTCTATTACTAGTCAATTAATAAACATTCAAACCACCAAAATAACTAAAATACTATGTTTAAAAAGAATCAAAAACTAAATAAAGATAAATAAAATTGCTATTTGGTCACACAACACCAAATTGCGGTATGCCAGCTATACACTACGTAACGCGATATAGCAACCGCAATTGACAACAGAGCGTCAAAATTGGTCGAATGGGAAGCACAACCCACAGTCAAATGTGTCACACCACTCACCGGTGACACGAACCACACCGGCCAGTGGAAGCAGCAGACATCGATCGTAGCTAGTGCTTCCCATGTGACCGATTTTAACATCTAATAAAATACACCCGAATCAACCCATTTTACTAAGAATCTATCACAGTATCATGATAAAGAAAAGTGTAGTTATGATGAATGATAAACCGCTATACACTACAAAATCAACGGAAGCAGCTATCAATACGACCGATTATTCATTATATCAAACACACAGCAATCAAAAACCACCTACAAACACAATACAGACCCCCATTTCACAAATTCGACGATGAAAACAACTATGCAGAAATATAAACAGAAAGAACATACTTCGATTGGCGATACTGCGTGCGATGTCCTCAGAGGGGAGATTAACGTAGTGGAAAGGGGAATCGGGGTGGTGATGCTGCGGAAGCTTCCATTGAAGTTGACGTGAAGTGGTTGTTGGTTGATCATCGAATGCACCAAATAGATCGGCTAGAGATTCGAACTCAGGTTTCCTGTAATCCAATAATCTGTGGTAGAACACACAAAGGTACCACATTCTTGTGCAGATTTGATTTGAAGATGGTGGAGAAAGTAAAACCCTAGAAATGAGCTGGAGGCGGAGAAGGGGAGAACGAAAGATGACGCACTGAAAAGGGTTTATGGTCAAGGCTGGTCAAAGCCTCGGATTGGCTACGACTAGAAATTAAACCGGCGTGCGATGCGTTTACGAACTTTATTATGCGATGTTAACATTAACGTGATTAAGTACGTAAGAAAAACATATGAAGTTGTACTAACCATTGATAGAAAGAGTATTATTTTTCTTTCGTACTACCCCTTGCATTCTTTGTATCATATTCATTTCATACTTGTAAACTTTGTATATGGGTCAAAATGGATGTTGGTGAATATGTATTTTAATTTTACGTTTGGTCGACCTTTTTATGGGTCTACAGTAGGTTCTTTGGGTCAATTTTGTGTGTTTAAGGAGCTAGTGTCATGTTATATGGGTATTTTTTATGTTCCATGAACCAAACTAAATAAGAAGCCTATTGTTTTGTTCAAATTAATTTTTATGTTTTGTATGACCCATTAAATGGATGCTCTTCTTACAATATTTCATCTTCATTTGTTCAAATTTCCACCTAAAGAACCTACTGTTTTATTCATGCTAATTAAAATTTCCATTTTCATTTACACAAACAAATGCTCAATTAGTCACTCTCAATCAACATTATTAAATTGACAACCAGTGAGAAAAAGTCATAATGTATGATGTTACAAACGCACATGACTAGCATTAGTTCATTACCATGTGCGTTTGCTTTCTGATAGTATATTGACCCCTGTAAATACATATGCTTATAGTGGAGTACTAGTCATAATTGAAACATAATAATGATAAGTAAGATGTTTTCATAGTTAAGCAATACATAAAAAGCCTCGCATGTATGGCACGTGTCATCTATTACCGTTAAAAACTAACTAGCAATTAACGGTGATTACTATTTGCCCATCCATCTGACAAAGTTAGCACTACGTTTGCATTTCTTCATTTCTATGGGTCTAACATGCAATCTGACCAAATTACAATATTATCTACTTTATAATATTCTTCTATTAATGGACTAAGTTTGTTGTATATAACTTAGACTAGCTATAGTAAACTTGTTTATTACATGAATTAAATAAATAAATTATTATATAAGATGAAAATAAAACGATATTCTAATGTAAGATATGATTGAAATTACATATAAGTAAGGACTATAACTATTAAAACAATGATATTAACTTTTTAAACTTTTTTTATTATTAAAAAAAACTAAACATTTTGTTTCAAAAAAACATTTTTTAAAAAATGTCATTTTAAAAAAAATTTATATAATAGATTAATTTTAATTATTTTTGATTTATAAATGTTTTACTTTATAAAAACACAAATTTTAAAATCTTTCGTATTTTTAAAAGGTTTGACGTACATGTTTAGAAAACAAATTATTATTTTATGAAAAATTTGTTTATCTGGAAATAAAAATAATAAAAATATCTCTTTTTTAATTTATTAAAAAACTATTTTTAATCTGAAAATTAAATAATATTATTAGTAATTAAAGTAAGTATTTAATATAAGAGATAAACAAAAAAAATTTAACGAGAAAATATATGATGTTGTTAGTAAATAGTATAGTGATTAACTTTATGATTCTTTCTCTTCATGCTTAGGTGGGCATTTCGGGTTTTGGGCCCAACTCGAAACCGGGTACAAACAGGGTAAGATCCAATCAAGTTGTTTTTACCCAGGTTTTAGTGGAACCGGGTATGAACCCGGGTCGGGTACAACAACTTAAAAACCCTACCCGTTATACACGAGTTTTTGTGTGTGTGCGTTTGACAACTTGAACGTTCGTAGCTACTATAACAATATTAAATAAACATAAAATACATCATTTATTTTAAATGGATGGTTATATTCAAAATTTATTCAAGACGTAAGATTTCATGGATTGAATGATTGGCCAGAATACGAAAATAACGTCAAAAGTTTACAAGTATTATTGCCTTGCGTAAAAGAGTGTTGTTACATGGGAGCCAGGGCATTTTATTTATTATTTTTGTACGTAATCAATAGAACAATTATTGTTTTTTTACTTTCTTGCTTTTGATAAGATGTGGATGTGGTTTTCTGAATCATTGGCTTTGTAAGTGCAAGGCACTTCAAATGACACTTGCTTGGGGTTCAGTCACCACACGCCCACACACTGTAATTCGTCAAAATTGCTATTCCAAAAACTAAGTTATTTAGTACATGAACGTGAGAGTAAATGAGAGTACTTTTTTTTACGTTTTGAACTTGGGTGCTCAACCATATCAATCCATACCTATTTATACAAAGTCATAGAGGAAAAATAACTATCAAAAATTGGTTTTAACGGACATATAGCTGTTCAAAATGGCTAGTTTTTTCTTTTTCAAAATGGTAAAAAAACGGTAATAATCGGGTTGTATCGGGGTACAATCGGGTAGGTTTTGGGTTGGGTACACTAAAAAATTTCAAAACAATGCCCGGTTCCAAACCTACCAGTTTATTCGGGTCCAAATCGGATACACTTACCATCGGATCTACCCTTACCCGGGTCCACCGGGTCGGGTACACTAAGAAATTTCAAAACAATACCCGGTTCCAACCCTACGGGTTTATTCGGGTTCAAACCGGATACACTTACCATCGGCTACTACCCTTACCCCGGGTCCACCGGGTCGGGTGGTACCCGAGTATTTTGCCCACCTTTATTGGGTAGTACTGGCTATAATTTACCTTAATATTAATCCATCATAGGACGGACAGTCATTTTAGGGTACATTTTTCTGATGTTTGGTGTACAACTGGGTGTTGCATCATTGTCACTTTTTTCCCTTTAATTGTGCAAATGTCTTCATTTGTTCTTCAATAGGTAAGATTGATGTGCCCGCCAAAGGTAGTCGCCAGCGACGCCATGAGGCCCCTTCTCAGTCGTCGGTAATCTTCCGGTGCGCTAGTACCTTTTTGGGTCTCTCGATGAGAGCTCCACCGTCGTGAACGGCGATCGGTCCCCGGGTTATGCTGGTGGTGCTGATAGCAATGGTGATGCCGGCGTGAAGGTGGGTTTCTGGTTTGTTTGGGACGATGGCGACGGCGGCAAGCCCCTTTGGGTTTGAACGGTAGCGGCAATGGCGGTGCAACCACCATTGTTGTCCATTTGCTTTCGTGTCCTTTCGATACCCATTTAGGGTTTTTGGTCTACACAGCGATTAAGGTCGCCGGTGATGGTGGTACAACCACCGTTGCTGCCCCGTTGTTGCTATGGCCTGGTTGATGTCACGGCTCCCTTTGTCTGGTCCCAAGTTTTCAAATCTACGGTAACCCCTGTCGGCGATTGCCATCACCGGTTACCACTAATGACGGTTTCATGGTGTCGATGATGATGAGGACCATCTCATATGAGACTTTCTTTTGGGTGTCTCTATTAGGTTTTCCATTGTCTGATGTGTTATTTGTGATGATTATTGTACAATCGATTGATGCAGGACCGTCACTTTTGTGTTCTTGAGTAGATGGTTCGATTGGGTATGCGTCATTCGCCGATGGAATTGGTTTTGTGTCGATGACGATGAGTACAACCTGATCTGAGACTTGGCTTTGGTTCCATGTTCATCGTTGGTTTCAATGTATCCTTTTTGGTTTTTCGTTGTCTGATGTGCTATGCATGGCTGCCAGCCTGCCACTGTTGTTTTGTTAACCAGATGAACTCCGAGGGCGATGACGAGATAACCAGATTGGTGTTGATTGATTTGGCATGACTAATGTTTACGATTAACAGCCGCAACTGAACAACGGTTCTGAGCCCTTGTGTGAGGCCCCCACGCGTAGAGGTGGGCATAAAAACCGGGTTCGGACCCGACCCTGAACCGGGTACGGGTACGACCCGGTATATGTATACCCGGTTTGGACCCGAAAAAAACCCGTAGGGTTGAAACCGGGTATGATTTTCTAGAATTTCTTAGAACCCGACCCGAACCCGACCCGATTCGACCCGACCCGGTTGAACCCGGGTTGGACCCGATTTTGACCGTTTTTTTTTAAAGTAGCCGTTGGGATCGATTTTTGGCCGTTTTTTTGTCACATTTAGGCTTATAAGTTAGTATAAATAGGTGTGGGTTGATATGGTTTAGTACCCAAGTCTCAAACCCAAAAACATACGCAAAAAACGCAAAAAATACTCTCGTTTACTCCCGTTTTACACGTTCACTCTCTCGTTTTACACTTTCACTCTCTTCAATCTTGATATGGCTTACTCACAATCTTCCGTTGGTCAAGGTTCGTCCAACGCTCCAACCGTCGTTCGTGTTCTTGCACACAATCGTAACATGGATGTTTGGTGCAATTGGGATATGGTTGAGTTGAGTGACGGGTCTGTAAAGGCTCGTTGCAAGTTTTGTAGAGCTTTGCTTGCTAAAGATTCTAACACGACTTTAAACAAACACATTAGCAAGAAGTTTTGTAAGTCGTTGAAAAGTAATCCGGATTCGCAACAAACACAATTGGGTGGAGACGGTGGAATCTTTAATTACGATGTTAATACGGTTCGAGATCGAATGGCGAAGTTCGTGATTCAAGAAGCTTTGCCTTTTAGTCACTTCGACAATCCTCGGTTGACCAACTTAATTCGAGAGATGCTTCAACCTCGTTACACCCACGTAAGTCGTACTACACTTAGACGTTATTGTTTAAAATTATGGAAACAAGCAAAAAATGATTTAATTGTATTATTTGAAAATTTAAATACTGGTGTAAACTTAACTAGTGACGTTTGGTCGGCTCCACACGGTTTACCCGAATCGTACCTTTGCGTCACCGCTCATTGGGTGGATCCCAATTCATGGCAATTGATGAAACGTACGATTGCATTTGATCTTTTTCCGCATCCACACACCGGAGAATTTTTGTTTTACTTTTTAGATAATGTAATAAGTACTTTTAAATTCCAAAATAAACTTTTTTCAATTGCATTTGATAACGCCTCTAACAACACAACCGTGGTTGAAAAATTAAAATTAAAATATCTTCCGATTGCAAACGGTGATTTTTTCCATACTCGTTGTGATGCACATATTATTAATTTAGTAGTGCAAGACGGACTATCCGGGTAATATGTTAATAACTTTATTACATCTTTTCGATTTATGTTACATGACGTTTTTAGAAAAAGTAGAAGAAGATATCAAGATTATAAACAACTTTGTAAGGATACGCACTCTAGATTTTTAGGTCCTAATTGGGATGTACCTACTCGGTGAAATTCGACTTGTCACATGTTTGAATGTGTTTTAAAACAAAAGGGCACTTTGAAAGCTTTTCATAATAGTCTTTCGGATAATGGTGAAGCCGACCCATTTCCGGATGCGGGTTGGGAGAATCTTCAACGTCTATCCGAGTTTCTTGAGGTTTTTAAAAACTCAACAACAAAATTATCGGGAGTTTATTATTCCACTAATTATTCGGTGCATCAAGAATTATATTTTATGTCTTTGAATTTTAAAAATTTTCAAAATAAAAATAATATGTTTAATCAAATGATAGAACCAATGAAAGAAAAGTTTAAAAAATATTTTAAGGACTTAGCACCCGTTTTTACGTGTGCCGCCGCTTTAAATCCGTTTCTAAATGTTGCGAGGGTTGAATGTTTGATAGATGAGATAAATGACAATTTGGATATGCATGAAGAAAACCCTAATTTTTCAAACGAGGCAAAAGAAAATTTTAATCATAGTTTGAAAACAATTTATAATTTTTATTTAAATAGATATGGGCCTAACGTAAACATAACCATGCCAAGCGAATCAACCTCAAGTGCTAGTACATCGGTTAAAGACCCAGTTTTGACTATGTTGAATGTTGTCCGGGATGTGACGGCTAAACGACAAAGGGGTAACACCCCAACAAGTGAGCTCGGTAGATATAGTGGAACGGGTTTTATTTCCACTATGACTACCGAAGATTATCGT
Source organism: Flaveria sonorensis (assembly GCA_025506505.1). Taxonomy (NCBI): domain Eukaryota; kingdom Viridiplantae; phylum Streptophyta; class Magnoliopsida; order Asterales; family Asteraceae; genus Flaveria; species Flaveria sonorensis. The sequence continues at coordinate 17,589,466 of CM046433.1, read as the reverse complement.
GCATTCGATATTTTGGCTTGGTGGAAAGGAAAAGAATCTCAATTTCCGATTCTTTCTGCTATGGCCCGTGATTTACTAAGCGTCCAAGCTTCTACGGTAGCTTCGGAATCTGCTTTTTCTCTTAGTGGCAGACTAATATCATTACGGAGAACAAGACTAACTCCGGAAGCAGTGGAGATGTGCATTTGTTTAAATGATCACTTAGACGCAACGGATCGTATACAAGACCAAACAAGCCTCGAAGACGAGATTACACTCGAAGCTAAAGTACATGATGAAGAGGTAGACGACGGAGTATCTTCTGGCATATTCATTGAAGAATTAGCATTTGATCAAGCATCTCGTAGTAGATAAAATTAGACGATATTGTTATTTTTTATTAATTCATTTATGTATTTTTAAGTTGTTTTAATATTATATATCTTTCATGTTCTTTTTAAATTTCTTTGTCATTCAAATGTTTTATATAAAAAGTATTTAATATTTGTATATTATAAGTGTAACATTTTCTGCCCAAGATTTATATATATTTATATATTAAGTTGTTTAAATTTTTGTCATTCAAATGAACCCGGTTAGAAAAAAAAAATAAAAAGAAAAAAAAAGAAAAAAAAATATAAGAAAAAGAAAACATACAACCCGGTGTTCGACACACACACAAAAAAAGGAAAAAGAAAAAAGAAAGGACAAAACCCGGTTGAACCCGGGTTTCATACCCGAACCGAACCCGACCCGACCCGGGTATACCGGGTAGGGGTTGTATCCCGCTGAACCCGACCCGGGTTCGTACCCGGTACAAAAAACCCAGTTGAACCCAAATCCGGTTTGTACTCGGGCCCGGATACAACCCAAACCCGATTTGGCCATCTCTGCCCACGCGCGCCATGAAATACACTAGTTGAGATTTATAAAAAATGTAATTGCTTTGTTAAAAGTTGAATACAAAAGCCCACATCGGCCCAATAGTCCCTAGACTAGTGATAGATCTGCAATATTAGGGTACGGCTTTAACCCGTTTCTAACTCCGTGCAGATAAATAGATAGGGCACACGAATATTTCATCAAGTTTTATCATTCTTCCGTCAAATCAACGCACAATTACTTCAAATTTTCTCGATCGCATCCTCTTGCTTGTAAGAAATTCACTAAATTATTTGTTTAATACCACCTTTAATTCATGTAAAGTTAGATCTCGATGTTATTTGTTTTCTGCTGGTTGATCTGCGATTAGCGTTCTTATCATGTGTTTTTTAGTTAATCATTGATGGATACAGTCTAATTATGGTCTGAGTCATGATTTTGTAGCTAATTACTTGCAGTTTTGAGTGTTTTTTGATTACTTTGTGAATCGTAATCGCTCTATGTGCGAGATTGGATTTCGACGGTCTCCTTTTTTCGATTACAACTGTATTTGTTTGTGATGTGTGCTTTTAGGCGTAGAAAATTAGGGTTTCACATCGACGATGATCAATTATGTGATTGTATCTCTGATTGGTGGAGGATGCTAGACTATTATTTAAGTAGGTCATAAAGGGTTTACATGTACGCCTAACTTTAAGCAGTCAAACAGGGTGTAGGGATAGCTGGTAAGAAATTAGATCTTGTGGATGAACCATGTGCACACAAAACACATGGACTAAGGCACATTAGTAGGCTTAGGCTTCTTGGTCATCTAGAATGGGTCACACTTTTATATTAATATGTGAAGTTGGTATTTTTTTACTACTATGGTGGCATCAGTATAGATTAGCAGCTTTTACAATCGTATTCTTTTAGTATATTAACAGTTGTAGTGGTTGTTTCAAATTAAAGTGTTTGGAAATTGGTGATCCTGTATGAGTTCTGGTCAACCTTGTTAGGGTGGAAAGTAAATAAGCACAGAAAAATAAGCAGCACAATTTAATATTGTATAGATCGTTCGGGCTAAACTCTAAAGAATGGTCTATGTTCACAGGCTCTCTACTGTGTCTTTTTTTTTTATCTTGATGCTAGGGTTAGAGTCTAGAACTATAGATCTTATATACTGGTTTGGGCCCCACCAGATGAAGATAATAAGATCTCTGTGGTGTTCTGCATGCTTCTTTTGCTGTTAATGCTTTGTTTACTTGGATATTGCAGTTGTAAACATGTCTGATGATGTGGAGTACCGCTGTTTTATTGGTGGCCTGTCATGGTCAACGTCTGATAGAGCTCTAAAAGACGCCTTTTCGAAGTTTGGCCATCTTCTTGATGCAAAGGTAATGGCTCGTAACCTTTTTCTTAAATTTGCATAAGCTGTTAATTTAAAGAATATATGTTGATATCTACTTTAACAATGGAACTCTAGCAGTGTGAAATGAGTTTAGATGATTATTTCATCATTTCATGATAAAAGGTTTATATCTACTTTTATATACCTTGTTCATATGGCTACACTTCACTCCAATCAATCGAATTTACACATAAATAGATTTTTTTAAAAGACGTTTAGCTTGTTTTCTTTTTGTATTACTAGTCATTTGGTTCTTGTCTTTTCTTTGATGGGTACGCTCTGTTGGGAGGGTGTTATTATAGATTACATTGTAGACTAGCATTCTAGCAATTTAATTATTTTTTCAGAAGTAAAGAATCTTTGATGGCAAGAGCTTCTTTTTGATGCTTAAGATTATCTTCATACGATACAGGTTGTCTTAGACAAGGTCTCTGGGCGTTCACGAGGATTTGGTTTTGTGACTTTTGATGAGAAGCAAGCAATGGAAGATGCTATTGAAGCAATGAATGGAATTGATTTGGATGGGAGGAACATCACAGTAGACAAGGCTCAGCCTCAAGGTGGTTCAGGTAGGGATTATGATGGCGGACGTGACCGCGACCGTGGCCGTGATCGCGGGCGTGATCGTGATTATGGAGGTGGTGGCCGTGGTGGTGGCGGCGGTGGTGGAGAGTGTTTTAAGTGTGGTAAGCCTGGACATTTCGCTAGAGAATGTCCAAGCGAAGGTGGTGATAGAGGGGGTAGGTATGGTGGCAGAGATGATCGGTATGGTGGTGGGGGACGTGGTGGTGGCGGTGCCCGATATGGTCCAGATAGGAATGGAGATCGTTATAGTGGACGCAGTAGGGATGGTGGTGGTGGTGGTGGAGGTGGTGGTGATCGATACGGTCGTGACCGTTCGGGACCTTATGAGCGCCGTTCAGGTGGTGGTTTTCGATGATCAATAAAATGACCAGTTGAGCTGTGGTATGATGTGTTTATATAATTTTATTATACTATAATGTGGCAACTTCAACTCATCTACTTATAAATGGGCTGGTTTGTGTTATGTTTTTTACTTGGTGGGTCAAACAGGTAAAGATAAAAGTTTTTATATAAAAAAAGTTAAAGTTGTCCTCAAAGCGTGTTCTAGGGTCAAGCTTACCTGCTCGATCCAGCCCAACCTGCTTCAATTAGAAAAATCACCTGCTTTGTCTCATTACCCAACCAACCCATTTTTGCCACCTTAACTTTGTTACGAGCAATAGTAATGGGGAGATGTTTTTTAAAACTTTTGCAGATGTTAGAAGTCTAAAGTGGTGCTTGGATCTGGAATGAAAGTGCTGGGGCGTGTTTTTCTTTCTGCAAGATGTCGTTTTACTTCGTACGTGGTTATTTGGCTCTGAATGTAGTAATCAAATCAAACTTTTATCGACTTGGCACCTGCTACCTAGTACCTACTATGTTGGATTGCTTTGGTTGTTATGAATGTCGGGTTCTCCCTATCTCTACTTTGTTGCATAAGTGATTACAAGTTGTATTACTACTGGTGATGCACGATGATAAGTTACTTTTGGGTCCTTGTGTCAAATGGGAGCCAAGCGTGACACTGGTAACCTTTTATGATTTAATTACTGAAATATAATCGCAACAGTTGGTTAGTTACATTATTAACATATTTAACCTTTTGGCAGGCAGGGTGTTTATAAGGGTACATGATTTAATTGCTTGCTTGTGTTTAAACATGATAAATTTGGGACTTGAAGCATCTTATTATCTGCAAAGTCAATATGGTTCTTGGGAAGATGGGTTCTTGTTGTTTATCAACCATGGTTCTTGTACCTATTTCGGCTCATAGTTCTTGTTCTTCGTAATAAATGGTGATTCTACCCTTGAATTTCGTTTTTGACGCTGACCCATCTGAGCCTTTTTGTGGAATGACAGTGTGACTGCATTTTCTGTTTCTTGGCATGTGACCTTTTGTTGTTCCTCTGCTGCCCATTCTCAGTGATCTGGTCATCTGGTGCACACAAAATTTCCACTGGAATTGTCAAGGTTTGATTCATATGGCATGCAGTCATCATATTCTTGCTTCTTTTTATCCTTTTTTTTTTCCAGTTTTTGGTATTTTTTTCCCCAATAAAGTAATGTTTTAAATTTATTAAAAAACTTATTTATTACACTATTTATTAAATGAAACAGTTAGATGTGAAATCAGACTTTGTTTTGCCTTATGATCAGGATCACAAAATTGGATTGTGATCGTAAGATTTTACTCAACTTGTGTTTTTTTCCTTCATATCTGTTGTAATTCATCATACGGATTATAGCAAGTTTATGAAATTAATGTGATGACAATGGTACAATGTATCTCATAAGAATTAGTTGGATTCTCAGCCTCTACATGGGATGAACTTTATTAAATTGTTCATATTTGCATGTGTTGTGGGTGATCTGGAGTTGCAAAGTTCTTTGGCAGATAATGATGCCATTTTTCTTACATCTTCAATTAGGGTTGAAAGCAGGGGTGTGAAACCTGAATACTACCATATTTTGTTCATATGAAAGTCATCAACCTTGATACGAGCACTTCCCTTCGTGTAGCATGAGTACCATGTGTTTAAGTATTTATCTAAATGGTGCAAAATGCGTTGATGAGTTGTAATCAGGTTGTTAATATGCAAGTCGGGTCGGTTAGTTGGTGGGGTGTAATAAACAGTTAAGATGAGTTATTGGGTCAATTGAGCTTGACTCGTTTATTGAACAAAATAGATATGATAGTGTAATAATATTTTATGTTCTTGTGTTATGATGGAAATTATCACCCTTGGCTGAAAAGTTTGCCCCAACATCATTTCCATTTACCTGCACAACTTGCTAATTCTTATGTCAAGTATCTAAGAGAGATGCTAGCTCTTACGTCAACTATCTAAGAGAGATGCTGGACATGATTGTGAAATTATGTTTTTGTTTGATTTTGCTGTAATGGATGTCGAGGAAGATGAAAGCTTTATGCTCATCTTGAGTTCTTGACCGGGCTGCTAGTTTTTCAATACCACATGATTGTTAGATATTCTTCGAGGGGGAATTAAGTTGAATATTAGATGTGACGAGCTTACATTTAGTAATAAACAACTTTTTAAAGACTTCGATAGCTAGAGATATGATTTGTTATTGATTATATCGAGCTACCGTTCAAAAATAAAAAATTTAAATCCTAAATAAATACCCTAGATTAGTAGTGGCCAATAAGATGTCGAACCACGAGCAACTAGTGGTTGGTGTAAGATTTTATTTGATTGCAAAACAACTTGATGACTTGTAATTTAGGTTGAGAATTGTAAATTAAACAAACCTGTAAATTCAATAAATTAAAAAGTAAACACAACTAAGTAGTAGATTTGTTTGCACAGTTAGTAATTTGAGTTTATCAATCCATGTGAAAGATCATATAAACATAAACTTGTGAAATCATATGTCAATTGCATATTGAAAGACCTATAATTGTGTACCTAAGCTTACAACGATCAAACATCGAAGTAATTAGACACCACAAGATGATCACCATCAAATACACACATGTTAACATAACCATCAATCATATACCTTGCCATTCAACGATTAAACACCGATTAATTTAAAGTACATGAAGAGATTTAGCAAACTATGTCTAAAAACAACCAACATATGAAATAACACATGAAAATCTAGTAAATGTCACGGATCTCTTACAAACACTATGAATTCATGACCAACATAGATAAACAACTCAAATTTAACTAAATGACATACAAACCCTAACCCTTCGTTGTGATCACAACGGTTTTAATCACACACAATCATGTTTGATGATTAAGTGTTGTGATTTTGGTAGAGATTGGAGAAATCTTGATGATGAAACACCTTGTCAATGAGTTTTCTTCGTCTCTTGATGTCTCTCAGCTTCTAATGGTGAATTATTAACGAAACCGCCTGGAAGAACGCTTAATTTGGCCAAAAACCAACAGAAGCAGTCTGAAACCACCCAAGGGCCGTAAAATACGTCGTGGAGAGTAAAATATGCCCTAATTTACAACCCAAAATATTGCCCCGCTACTGTCTATGGGGTAAAATACACCAGATTGGGCAATGGAGGCTGCAAATATGCCAGAGTGCAATTTTACACCATTGCATTTTCATTTCTTTCGAATCTCCGCGTATTATTTCATCTCCAACTTGCACATAAACATCTTCAAAGTAACCATCTTCTAGATATAAACCTCGTTAGCTTTAAGTGTCATTTTGTGCAAACAAAGAATTTACAGATCAATTACTACTCCGTATTTGTCCATAATAAAGAGAAGCATAATCTTTCATCAAGTCAATGATAGTTAACACTTACCAAAGAGAATATGATGATAACAAACTATCTATATTTTTTATACATGTTATAGAATACAAGTCTATACACAATCTTATTTAGTCTAAGAATCTAAAATGTATAAATACATTCATCATTAAATCTATTGTAACTATTTAACATTGCTTATAACTAATTAACAATGCTTAATGCCAAAAGATCAATCTTTACGCATTATACATCACAGATCTAAGAAAAAAATTATGGACAATGCATTACAACATATTTAAAAAATAGCATTTTATATCATATCAAAGAAAGTTGAAGGAATAAATAGAAAAGAAAGATATATACATTGATATAGAAAAACATCTTTAGAATATTCTTGATTTTCAATACTTCAATCAGCTTTGGTGCTAGATGGTTTATTCTCTTATCATCCTCTACACCAAACACTTGTTAGTTTCACGATGAATATCATAAGCTCCTCCTAAGCCTATCATTGTATTTGACAACTTAGGTCTTAGGGTTTAGGGTTATATTCTTGTTGGAAGAGATATGTGCGATAAATTATAAGCTCAACTTTGGAAGTTGTCTACACTCATTTACCCATAAGTTGATGTTGATCTATTAAAACTTACCAGTTGACATAATAAAACTTCCTGAACTAATAAACATATGGTCATCTTTTGCAAATGGTGAAATCACTAAGTAAGTTTGTATCTATTCAACTACCCAAGGTGACTTGGTGAAAATGCTTAAGCTCACCAACCCATGATTAACTAATTATTTATACGTGTACATTAAAAGTACAAACTTTATCACTATATCTGTACAAAATTTAAGCCTAAAATAGTATAAATACAAAGGGAAACCAATAAATTACATCTTAATAATACAAAGAATACAAATTCAATTAAAGCAGAATGCTCACCGACATCTTTCGTCTACGGGTAACATCACTGGATCATGGAAATACCATTATCGGATTAGCAATGGTCACTTCACCCAAGGATAATTTTCTCCGAAAGATCGCAATGATTTTAACCATGGGAAGGATGTGCGATAAGTTTGTTAAAAAAATATTTTGGGTACAACCACTTATGTTGATTTTTTAAAGGTTTTTTTATTTTTTTAAATGTTCAAAATTTTTATATACGATATTGATTTTTATAAAAATTGCACCATTTAAAACGAGTCAGTATCATTATATAAAAATATAATAACTTTTTTTATGTTTTTAATAAGCTCGTATGATCTTATGCTCATCATTATGTCTTTACGACTTTACTACATTTTATTGTGTCTGTTTGTTAGTTATTGTGTTTTTCTGTATACTGTTGTATATTTTTTTTAAAAAATAAACTATACTATATAATTACTATATAATAAAAGAGTAAATTACAATACCACACGTTATTTTTCTACACATCCTCACTTTTATTTTCCCATCAAAAACATATTATAATTATTTGAATATTAATATAATTTTTTATCTTCTTAAATATCAATATAATTAGTTAATGTATCATTCTTTCCGTACATGTCTCACTCTCTCTCACATCTAAATTTTTTATAATTAAGATTATTTCATAAATAGATTACTTTAAAAAATTAAAACCGCATCTTTTGTTAAAAAATGAAAATAATTAAAAAATTTTTTTCAACAAATAAGAAATTTTCTAAAACATTAAACTTTTGAAGCGAAAACTATTAAAAATTCTTTTTGTAATAAAAATTATAACAAACAAAATTCTATAAACAAATTGTTTTTAAACAATGAAAATAATTAAAACTGGCGGCTTTTATAAGATTTTATAAAAATTAACATTTTTAATAACAATTTTTTAAGTGAATGTTTAAAAATGATTTTTTTAGATACAAAAGTTTGAAAAAAACTATATTATTATTTTATTACTTAAACTATTTACCTATACTTAAATTATTGATATGTTTTTTATTTAACCCGTGTAATTTACGGGTTTCTGGCCTAATGAATTCTAAAAAAAATATAATGATGAAATAATATTGTTGTGTATTTTTATTATGTTAAACACAATGATGAATTAACAAAAAATTAATCTAAAATATTAAAGACAATAACAAAATAATACAATATGATATAAAACATAAAACATAATGATAAAATGTCTCATTTTGTTTTATGATTATCATTATCTTATCTCGAAAACTATGAGTTTTGAAAAATAGATAGTGAAATTACATTATTATGTACTTTTAATTGTTAAACATAATGATAGATAAGAATAAGTTTATATAATCTATAAAAAATAATGATAAAATAGGTAAAATATTACAGAATAGTAATCAAGTTTCAAAAACATTTCAATTTGGTCACTCATACAGTTATTATCGAATTTTCTTATATCAAGAAATTAATGGAAGAGAATACATGGGAGGCCAGAATTGAGACATGTGAATTCAGGAATTATCAGAATTGATTTGAACAAGTATTGATCGCAGAATTATCAATACTTGGTGTTTAATATATTAATAATACTAAAATCATCCAATCAAACAAATAAAATAAGAATAATCAAACCGAGAGAACTCAATTATATTGATTGTAATGCTTTCTTGTTGCTATTGATGTTGCTGATCTTGAATACAATGATTCAGATAATGATTACTGATGATTCTAATGATTCTTAACTGTTGTTATATATGATCTATGTTGTTGATCTCGTATATATATAAAGAGATTTAATTCTATTCTATTGCTAGCTATTTTGTTGCTATAATTAAGCTAATTAAACTTATCTAAATCCTCGCCATGTTTATCGGCTTATGAATTTGAGATTTACAACGAATCTAATATGAGTAAAGTTGTTGATGTGGCGTGGAATATTCGCTTGAATAATATGTCTTCCATCGTCATTAATGTTGTTGTTGTTTTGCCACGTTGACTTGTTGACTTGATGTTGACTTCTGAGTTAAATTGGTCTTCCGCAGGAATTTACTCTTCCTCAGGTAGTCTGTCTTCCGCAGCAACTGTTATACTGTACTTGTTCTTGTACTTCCGCAGGAGTTCTTGTCTTCCTCAGCAATCCCTCCTTCAGTAGCTTGTTCTTTTCGTGTTCAGCTGAAGTTGTTCTTCCGCAGGAGATCCACAGATGTACACTTCAGTTATGTTCCCGAGAACATCTACGGAAGAACACTTTATTCATCCGCAGTTGTTCCAACACTTGGTCAATTTTCCAAATTGACACAGTTTAATGTTTCCTGCACATTCACACATACATTCTAAAATATCTTATATCACAGATTAATATATATTATGAAGTGCAAAATAAATGTTATTTAATTCATAAACACAATGATAATCAAATATATTCATATTATACCATCAAAGGCAATAATTACAATTATGATTACAAGAGTGATCTTATCATCTAAACCTATACATGAGTTCGCTAACAGTACTCCCCTTAGGTTTAGACTCTAGTAATCATTGGTTTAGCACTCTAAGCTCATTCACTCTTGCCAAAATATTTGATTTGAAGTAGTCTGCAACAACTTGTTGATCTTCATACTTGCATTTAATCTGCCTTCTACTCATCCTCTTTAATGTCTTGAATTCCATACCCAGGACATCCTCTTCAGTGGTGACTGTTGCAACAACACTATTGTTTGACACCACCTACAATTCATCCTGTTCTGAAATCCTCAACTGTGTTATTGGTTTTATTTCAGTCCCAATAAGCTGACCAGCTTCATACTTTCTCCTCTTATGGGCCTTGGCATGCAATTTGTCTATGACTTGGATAAGATGTACATATAAGCACAAGTCATTCTAAGATTGTTGATCTTATAGCCTTGAAAAATATTTGTCGTACAGATAGGAGGTATAGCTTGGGTGCAGCAACTTTATTTCTATTGGGTCAAAAATCCTTATACTGGCTGCTTTCTTTTGAGGATCATTCCTCAGCAGAACCAGTTCCTTATTCTTTTCTACATATCCCCAGTCAGTAATAGGGAATGTAAACTGATTGCCTTCTATTGTTTTGACTGATGCATAAGCTTTGTCTTCAGCTCCAACTCTTTTCAAAAATTCTTCATCAACCAATAGAGATTTGGGCTGAGACTTTTTGAGTTTTCTCTTCATGTGCTCTGCATTAACCAGTCTTGCTTCCCTGAGAACATCTCCCTTGAACTTGTGACTTAGTTTGGTCACAAGTCTGGAGAAGTCTCTTCCCCTTGGACTTATGGATAATTGGTGATGGGAATGGTTTGTAATGTATGCAGGTCTACATCTGGCAGGTTTAGTAAAGATTCTACTCTGGGAAAGTATTGCACCATGCCAGATGCCCTTTTAATCAGTGCACAGTCCTACTCACCATCATATTTCCAAGTAATTATTTGATTCTCCTTTGCTTCTTCAGGCCTTGTGATGAGATCAAAGAATTGAATTAATGTATACTTTTGCTCAGAGATCTCTCTCACAGCAGTGCCTAGAGGCCAGATCTTGTGTGGGACTAAATCCCTTGGCTCTCTAATCATTTTCTCCTTTCCTTTATGCATATCTTTGGCTTTGACCATGGTGGGTTCAGCAGGAGTTTGAATTGGTGGTTGTTGATAGGCAGGGTTGGGAGCTCCGGATCTGAATTTTACACCAGTGTCTAGCTCTACTTTCATAACATGATCCATCATAGCTCTGAGCTCACCAACTGTTCTTCCCTTTAGCTCATAAGGCAGATAATTGTGGCTTTGCAGCCAGCATGTCATATTATACTTAGTGAGCTTGCTCGTTTCACAGTGGCCCAATTCCTTCCTGATCTTCTCCATAGCTTTGTACTTGGAGAATGTTTCATAAGTGCAGACTGGAAGCATCAGTCTTACAGCAACAAATTCTTTTAAAGCTTCAACCATTTCTCCCATATTCATCTTCTCGACCAAGTCATATATAAATCCATGATTGATTAATTGCATGAACATGGAGGACTGTGGTCGTTCTTCTACTATGTCATTAGTAGTTAGTAACTGTTCTTGTTTTGCTTCAGTTAGTTCTTCCCAGTCTTCATCACTGTCTTTTGAAGCTGTATCACTTGGGTTTGCTGCTCTGGAGAATCTGATTTTGTCCTTTTTAATGATTCTCCAGCAACATCAGTTATCTTCCCTAGATATTTCCTCTTTCTGGTGTAAGTGATCATTGTTGAATCACTTTTGTTCTTTTCAGCTTCAGTCAATTTCTTCTTCAACCTTTTAATCTCATCATCTTTCAATTTCAGTCTTTCAGCTTGTTCATCAACCAAATCATTCAAAGCATCAACTACTTCATTATTCATCACTGCATCTTCCCTCAGACTCTTCAATCTACTCTCCACCTTCTCTATTAATTCATCTTTCTCCTTCACCTCCTTCTTTAACCTTCTTATCTTTTCTAGCTTTTTGTTCCCTTTCAGGACAAGGTTGTTGTATTCTGCCACCAAATAGCTTTTGCTTACATTGATTTCTTCTTCATTCAGGTCATTCTCATTGTGAGCAATGACATCAATGTAAGCACTCTCTTCTTACTCAACTTCCTCTTCTTTATCTTTCTCTTCTACATCAATACAGACTTCTTCTGTATCTCCATCATTAGTAGCTTCATCAACATCCTCATCAAGGTGGAGTTCTTCTGTTGGTGTTGGGCTGTCAATGGGTTCAGTATGAGTGGGTGAGATGGTTGGTTCAATTGGTGGTAGAGGAGATATGGACTCTGTGGCACCAGTATCAATTGATGTTATGGAGATTGGTGAGTGTAGGAGTGAAGGTTGAGTCCCATCCTGACCAACTACTTCAGTAGAAGCATTGTTGATTGATGTTGGTGATTGGCCAGGAGAGATGGGTTCAGTATTCTCACTTGAAGATGTCAAGTGGATGGGTGATGGTGGTGGCTGTGATTCTTGTTAGGGTGATTTGGGTGAAGTATGTTGTGGTGTTTGAGGTTGGGAGTGTGTGGCAGATGGGGCTGATGAGCTTTCAGTTTGTGGTTCCTCAACCCACAACAGCTCTTGAGGAATGTCCTCATTCTCATCTAGTACATGAGCAAACATCTCCACACCTCCTCCTTCATACTGCCCTTTCAATTTATTGAGAAGAGATTTGCTTAAGTGGCTCTGTACACCTATATCACATTCTCTCTCCACTTTGGGGATTTGTTCATTGATTATCAATTGGAGGAATCTAGGGAACATGAACATCTTGTTCTCCTTTTGCACTTGCACATGATCGCAAAGGCAGTTCATGATGTATTTGGCATAATTATAGGTTCTTCCTTCAAAGATTCCAATGATCCCAGATGAGATGTGCGTGAGAATCTATCTAACCCGGACTTCCGGTTGGAGATGCACTTGAGGTAAGTATGGCAGAGGAACCGGTAAGGCTTGCATAGCCTACCCTTCTTGATTTCTCCATGTTCATAGTCAGCATCGTAGCCCATCAGATTGAATACCTTCTGGATGTATTCATGGTCGAATACATCCAGATGACCTTGTTCATTCTCTCCCAGTTCTAGGGCACTGCGGATTATTCCTTCGTTTACCCAAAGGGGTAAGTTCCCAATGGTCGCAGTGATCATGGTTCCTTCATCTCCTTCGACTATTGCAGCTGTATTCCAGAAATCTGTCATGTGGGATAGATAGATGACTGAGTCAGCAGTCAGTGCGTAGAAGAGTCGTGTTTTTCTCAGGTATCTTATAATGTCTCTGCATTCATCCTCCACATCTGGATTCAGAAATGCACAGACATTGTGGTCTTTTACGAACCGATTAGCCATGATGTCAGTTGTGTTAGCCTAGTGTTCGATGTAGACGATGAAGAAGAGGTTTTGGATGAAAGGGTTTTTAGGTCAAAGTGTTTTGAAAATGAATAGAAAGGCCAACGGTCGAAGTACCTTTTTATACTTTTTTAGACACCCATTTACAATTTTTACCCCTCCGAGGTTATTAACTATGCCTAATAAATAATTAATAGCAGTTAATGATCACATAATTAAACAAAGTATAATATCCATGGAAATCATAGTTTTCTGTTTCTTCCGTACTTTATCTACGGAAGTGGACCCATTCTGTCTTCCACAGAAACATCTGCGGATGAACAGATTTCACTGTATCTACGGAAGATAGCTCATGTCTTTCGTAGTACACCTGCGGTTCCAAAGGGAATTAATTGATTAGTTATACTACTCAGATTAAAGGAATTAATTGATCAGTTATACTTAGATTCACGAGGTAGTACTCCCCCTAAACTTGTGATTAATCATCTACGGATGAGATTATCAAAAATTTATACGAAGATCGCATGATCAGTGCATGTGTAACTGAAAATCACATGAGTATAGTGTTCTGTGGCAGGCAATTGGTTGAGAAACTAAGGATCATACTATAAATCAGACACATTTCTGCTTATTTTGGTTGAGTGAAAAGCCTACTGGATCAGTGCAAATTGCAAATATGGTGATCCGCAGAAGTTCAACCTTGAGTGTATGATGGGGCTAGTTATCATGTTTTGGTAAGAATTAAAGATAAACAAGGATGAATGCATCATGCAAGGTGTATGAAAGTCTGTCTCCCAGATTGTGATCAAGTCATCACTTTATCACACATACCATGTTCCGTAGATTATAAGCTCTATCTTAAGATTTCTTTGAAATCTTATTAATGCCTTTTATGAATGCTCTTTGAATACTATGTAGTTGATCCTTTAGGATTCTTTTGGGAGCAATTCTTTTTGGGAACTTTTAATGATCAGCATCGGGTCACCAGGTCTTTACTTACGTAAAACAGAGGTGCCCTTTGACCCAGGTCTTTGCTTACGCAAAACAGAGGGTCATGATGCGCAAAGATAGAGGTTATAAGGTGTTACAACATAGTAAGTGTGCATAAGTGATGAGTTGTGTACTTTCTGATGAGACTTACTTGTTAACTCCTCATAATGACTTGTCCATACTAAGTCTTGGCTTTATGTTGAGCATGACATAGCTTATTTTCCACTCAGGATGAACCTATTCACATTATTAACACATGAGATCAGTAGTTAGTTGGTTGGGTGCAGGCAGGATATATGCCATGTTTATAGCATACTATCATATTCATAGATTATCAAAAGCCTTACACATAAGTTTATGTTGTATCCTCATATGAGCATAGTTAATGAGCCTATATACATGTTGTTAATGTTTTGAAGTTATTCTAAGTTGATCATGCCTAATGATTCAATTAAGAACTTAAATCTTACTAAATCAAAGTCCCTTTTCTGAGCAGTCTCTTAGAAAATGGTATCTGATTTCTATATGCTTAGTTTTACTATGTTGGACTGGATTAGCAGTGATAAACATAGCAGCTGAATTGTCTATATATATTGGTGTCTGGAGAAAATTGTAACCATAATCAAGTAATTGATTTTGTAACCATAGAACCTGAGAGCAGCCTGCTGAAGTAGCTATGTATTCAGCCTCGGCTGTGGATACTGAAACATTTGTCTGCTTTTTGCACTGCCAAGACACAAGTCTTGGTCCTATGAATTGACATCCTCCAGTTGTTGATTTTCTATTGTTGTTGCATCCTCCGTAGTCACTGTCTGAATAGGAGTAAAGCTTGAAGTCTCCTTTTTGGGATACCAAAGTCCAAGTGATGGTTTCCCTTTGAGGTATCTGAATATTCTCTTTACTGCATTCAAGTGAGACTCCTTTGGATCTGCTTGATACCTAGCACACACACACAACAAACATTATGTCAGGTCTGCTAGCAGTTAATACATTAATGATCCTATCATTGATCTATATAATCTTTGATCAATAGACTTCCCTGTTGGATCTGGTACAATTTTATCTATTGCAGATGCTAGTGTTTTGCATGATGCACAGTCTACAAGGTTGTATTTCTTTAGTGTTTAAAGGATATACTTTTAGTGATTGATGAACTTGATAGGTGATCAATAGACTTCCCTGTTGGATCTAGTACAATTTTATCTATAGTAGATGCTGGTGTTTTGCATGATGCACAGTCTGCAAGGTTGTATTTCTTTAGTATTTGAAGGATATACTTTTCTTGATTGATGAAGATGCCATCTGTTTTCTGATGAACTTGTAATCCTAAGAAGAAAGTTAATTCTCCCATTGAACTCATCTGAAACTCAGATTGCATTAAGGCTTTAAACTCTTCACAGAGTCTCTTGTTTGTTGATTCAAATATGATGTCATCAACATATATTTGAACAACTAAGAGATCTTGATGTTCATGTTTGAGGAAGAGTGTCTGGTCAATTGTTCCTCTCTTGTATCCATGTCTTAGGAGAAACTTGGATAGTGTTTCATACTATTTTCTTGGTGCTTGATGAAGTCCATATAAAGCTTTATCAAGATTGTACACCCTGTGAGGGTAATCAGGATCTTCAAATCCTGGTGGTTGAGAAACATAGACCTATTCATCAATTTTACCATATAAGAAGGCACACTTTACATCCATTTGGTAAACTGTGAACTTCTTATATGATGCATATGCCAAAAACACTCTTATTGCCTCAATCCTTAACTGGTGCAAAGACTTCATCATAGTCTATGCCTTCCTCTTGTGTGTAGCCTTGAGCAATTAGCCTTGCTTTGTTTCTGATTATTATTCCCCTGTCATCTAGCTTATTTTTAAATAACCACCTTGTGCCAATGGGATATTGCCTTCAGGGAATCAACTAGATTCCACACCTTCTGTTTCCTGAATTGCTGAAGTTCTTCTTGCATTGCTTCAATCCAGCTGTTGTCTTTCAAGGCTTCTGTTATGTTGGGAGGAACTACTTGTGATAGAAAGCAGAAGAATAGACAAGTGTTTGTAGCTCCCCCTTGTCTTCTGGTAGTTCTATTGTGGAGGTCACCTATCATGTTATCAATTGGGTGATACTTATGTGCTCTAACTGTTGGTACCTTGGATGAATGAATCCAGGTTTGTGATGTTGGTTGTTGGAGATGAGGTTAGTTGTGATGGAGAGTCAACAAAGTAGTTCATCTCATTTTCTGGTGCAACTTTCTGAGTTTCCGCAGAAACATGTATGCCTTTCGGGGTAGTGGACATGTCTTCCGCAGCAGGGACTTGATCAGCTGTAGTTTCAGAGCAAGGTATTTCTATGTGTGACAATGGTGTTGAATGGTTTTCTGATGTGGTTTGATTCTTAGGGGATCTCAGATCATCATCTGCAGAAGCAGGACATCTATGGAAGTAGATGGTACTTCAGCTGATATGCATGGTGTGAGGTCATCAGAAACATCTTTACTAGTTTGTGTTGATGCATCAGGATCAGTGTTACTTTGGTTCTCCAGGGAAGTGACTCTAGGTGGGTCAGCTGTCAATGGTACACCCATGTTTGGAGGAACATAAGGGTAACATGTATCAGCAGCACCTGTCACATTAAGATAACCAGAGTTAAATGAGTTAGTTAATGCATCTATATCAAATAGCCAAGATGATCCTTTTACTGACTGTGGAAATAAGGATTCATCAAAGGATACATTAGGAGTTTCTTCTACTATGTTATCATGTGGAATATAGACTCTATATGATTTAGATGTTGATGAGTAACCAACAAAGAAACCATCATAGGCTTTTTCAGCAAATTTTCCTAACTGTTCTTTTGTGTTTAATACAGATACGTGACACCCAAAAGCTTTAAGATATCCTATAAAGTTTTTCTTTTAAACAGAAGTTCATAGGGTGTTTTATTATATTCTTTGACAATCAAAGTTTTGTTTTGAACAGTGCAGGCTGTGTTCACAGCTTCTGCCCAAAATGTTATTGGCAGATGTGAGTCAGCTAGCATTGTTCTTGCTGCTTCAATTAGAGTTCTGTTTCTCCTCTCACAACTCCATTCTGTTGAGGAGTTCTTGGAGCACTAAATTGCCTAGCTATGCCTTTATCCCTGCAAAATGAGTCTAAGACATAATTAACAAATTCAGTTCCATTATCACTTCTCAGTATCTTGATTCTTAGATCAAGTTGATTTTCTATCTTAGTGATGAACTCCATTAAAATTTCTGATGTTTACTTTTATGTTTTAAGAAAAATACCCAAGTAAATCTAGTGAAATCATCAACAATCACCAAACAGTACTGCCTTTTGCCAATGCTTAACACATTGGTGGGACCAAAAAGATCCATGTGCAGTAACTTTAGTGGTGTTGTGTTTGTGTTAATTGTTTTGGACTTATGTGATATTTATGTTGTTTGCCTTTATAGCATGACAAACAGTGATTAGAACAGTAAAATTCTTTCTTTGGAACAGCAATGACTAAGTCATTTTTCACCAATTTATTCATGTTCTTCAGGTTGGAATGAGCCATCCTTCTGTGCCAGAGTTCTGCTTCATCTTCTGATGATTTAGAGATCATGCATGTTTCTTTGCTTATTAGTGCTGTGTTGTTCATATCCAACACATAGGTGTTACCTTTTCTTGGTGCTTTAAGAAGGATCCAGTCTTTGGAATTTTGAAACCTGGCTTAAGAATGTAGCAATCAGAGTTATCAAAGAAAGTAGTATAGTATTGGTCATAGATTTGTGATACACTTAGTAAGTTAAAGTGTAAGTTTTCACAAAAGTTAACTTTTTCAAATTTTAAAACTCCATTTGTTACCATTCCTTCACCAGTAATTTTACCTCCCTTCTTATCCCCACCAAATGCTACATATGAAGCATTCTTATGTTTGAAGTCCTCCAAGAGGGTGCAGTCTCCTGTCATATGTCTGGAATAGCCACTGTCAATATACCACTTGTTGTCACCCTCCTTGGATGTTCCTGTAAACAAAAATGAACTTAGTTAGACTTAGGAGCCCAAGCCTTGCTGGTCTTGGGCTTGACATTGTTATCTAATGTATCAACTTTCTTATGAATAAGACTTGAAATTTCTAGATTAGCTGTACAGTCTGTTAATTCATTATGTTTAGTTTGGGGTGAGGATGTAATGGTTGATGAAGTTGAGGTGATGTCTTCTTGATTCATACAGACTTGGTTAGTCATTTTTGTTTGAGACTTCTTCTTTGATGTGGATGATGAGGAATTGCCAGAAAATGTTTCTGCATCCTTTGCTTTGGACTTAGGCACGTCATTTCCTTTGTCAAAGTGATCAAAGAAGTTGTCTTCTTCCTCAAGTGCTACCTTTTTATGTGGTGCATTCTTTTGCACTTGTGATTTCTCCTTCTTATTCTTTAATTGCACCTCAGCAACTTTGTTGTTTTTCTTAGTAACTTTCTATTCTTGTTGTTGTTTCTTTTGGTTTGAATCTCTATCATCTTCAGAAGATTATGAGTCTGACTCAGAGGTATCCACTTTCTTTGTCTTGACAATCTTTGTTTTGTTCTTCTTGTTGAAGTAGCATTCCTTTGTAGTATGGTTGTTTTTGTTGCATATTGCACAATATTTGTTGAAGTAACAATCTGAAGTCATATGATTGTTCATGTTACATATTGAGCAATAGCTGCTGAAGTAGCATTCTTCTGTGCTGTGATTGTGCATGTCATACTATTTACAATAAACTTCATCTTTACTGTCAGATGCATTCCTTTACTTTGCTTTCTTCTTGCTCATCAGTTTTTGCTTCTTTAATTCCTTTTCAAATTTAGCTGCTGATGAGTCTTTTCCTCTTCCGGACATTATATCAAAAGGTTCTTGTGTTGTATCTTTTGTGTCCTTTTTCTTAGTCTGTTCTGATTTCTTCCGCAGATGATCTGCGGAAGTTATGCTCTTTTCTCCTGATCCTCTTTTTGCTGACTTTTCTTTATTTAGTTTATTGAATGCATGTATGCCTTCATTTAATTGCTTAATTCTTATGTGGATTGTCTTTAGCAGATTTCTTTGTTTTGGTGGATAGGGAAGTTTAAGTTTATTTAGTACCTTTGGAATTGAGTATTCTTTTAACACAGTTTTATCCTTACCCAACCCAGCATTATTAGTCTCAGCCTCTTCATCTAAGTCATCACAGTTGTCATAATCAAATTCTGACAACTCGAAGTCTGATGAACTAGATTCAGATGACTCAGTATTATTAAGTTTATCTGATGACTCAGGTAGAAGTGATTAGATAAACTGTTGGTTATTGACTTAGGTAAAGGAATATAATTGTTGGTAACTGGTGGTGTAACTGCATGAAATCCCAATCCTGACTTGTTCTTAGACTCAATATGAGAGTTTAACAGTTTCTCATACTGTTGTGATGATAATTGGAATTTTTGCAGTTTCACCTCAGTAGATGCATGTCCTGACATAGATTTGGTTAAAGATGTAGTCAGATGCTCAACTTGTGTTTTAGATTGTAATTTTTAGATACAAGTTTATCTAAATCCTTTTGTAAAGAATTAATTTTGATTTGATAAAGTTTGTGTTCTCTAACATGAGATTCATTTAAGAGTAAGGTTTCTTTTACTTTATCAGCCAATTATTGAGCATGTGTTCTATATCTTTCTACTTTATCTATGCAAGAAGGGGAACACAACCTTTCTCTTACCTCAGTGGCCATTGGAGGGACTTTGTTTTCCATATTGGCCATCAAAGCTTGGTTTTCAACAAGTACTTCCTTCTCATACATGCTCCAATCAAAAGTACCATCCTGCAAAATAATTAAACCAGTTTCTTTAGTGTTAGAGATACCTGTTGTATTGTTTGGTGGGGATGCATTGGTTAATAGTGGTTGTGTGAAACTCTTTTGACTAGGCTGTCTTGAGTCAGTTGACTGCTGTTGGCTGTTATTGCACTCCCTTGAAAAGTGTCCAAACAGATTGCACTTAAAGCATCTCACTTTGGACTTATCTACACCAATTTTTGTTGTTCTTCCTCCAACAGACAATCCTTTGTTTCTTTTCATATACATTTTGGCTCTATAGGCAATCATTGCTATTTGCCATTGCAGATCCATCTCTTCCACTTCATCAGGATGAAGTTCTTCTAGATCTTGTTGACAAAAGTGAGCAGGAGTCAAGGTGCTTCCTAGATAAGCCTAAAAGCTTGAGCTGAAAGCTGCAAAGGCAGCTTTCTGTTCTTCAGTCTCCAGAACCATAGTAATTGGTTCCTGTTTGATTGTTATTCTTCTTGCTTTTGGATTCATCAGCCTTTCCTTTTGTCTGTTTGTGCTGATTGCTTTGAGTTCTTGATTTTGAAGGCTTTGCTGCGTAGAGACTTGTTTCTCCTTCCTGTTCACCTTCATTACTGGAGTTGTCTTCATCTTCATTGCAGATGAATGCACTGCCAGTATTCTTCAGTTCTTTGAATTGATAAGGTGCTATAGGTGCTTGCACACTTTTGTTTCTTGTCTTTTCATCCAGCTCCAATGCTTCTACTTTTACCACTAGAGTGTCCAGACCTATTGTTTTTAGATAAATAGTATTTTCATCCAGTTATCATCGAATTTTCTTATATCAAGAAATTAATGGAAGAGAATACATGGGGGACCAGAATTGAGACATGTGAATCCAAGGATCGTTTAGGAATTATCAGAATTGATTTGAACAAGTATTGATCGCGGAATTATCAATACTTGATGTTTAATCTATTAATAATACTAAAATCAACCAATCAAACAAATAAAATAAGAATAATCAAACCGAGAGAACTCAATAATGTTGATCGTAATGCTTTCTTGTTGCTATTGATGTTGCTGATCTTGAATACAATGATTCAGATAATGATTACTGATGATTCTAATGATTCTTAACTGTTGTTATATATGATCTATGTTGTTGATCTCGTATATATATAGAGAGATCTAATTCTGTTCTATTGCTAGCTATTTTGTTGCTATAATTAAGCTAATTAAACTTATCTAAATTCTCGCCATGTTTATTGGCTTAGGAATTTGAGATTTACAACGAATCTAATATGAGTAAAGTTGTTCCAACACTTGGTCAATTTTTCAAATGGACACAGTTTAATGTTTCCTGTACATTCACACATACATTCTGAAATATCTTATATCACAGATTAATATATATTATGAAGTGTAAAATAAATGTTATTTAATTCATAAACACAATGATAATCAAATATATTCATATTATACCATCAAAGGCAATAATTACAATTATGATTACTAGAGTGATCTTATCATCTAAACCTATACATGAGTTCTATCCCTAGCAAGACATTTAATAGTAATCAAGGTTCAAAAGCATTTCAATATATGACATTATATTTAAAAAAATATAAAAAAACATGTTATTTATTTTAAAACTAAAAAATTACCTCTAATTCACGCCACCATTTCACATCAACATCAAAAAAGAAAAAAATATTTTCTAATTAAAACAAAAAGAAAAACATATTAAAACTTATAATATAAATAAAACATGAAAGCTGAGTGACATAATTGAGACATTTTTTAAACTTGAGTTATCTAATTGAAACACTTTTAAATTTTGGTTATTATTTTGTAAAGTTACCTTACAAAAATAATACATTGAGTTATGTTGAACACTAATAAATTTTAAAAAATATATTGGTGAAATAACGTTATTATGTATTTCTTATTGTAAAATAGGATAGAATGATTAAAGAAATAAAATTACATATGTTAAACAAACAATCCCTTTTACACTTTTTAAGTTAAAAACTTTTTTTTACTATTAAAAAATACCACACATCAATATTTCCATTGTTCTTAATACAAAATGTAAACAATCCAACTAAGTAGAGGCAGGGGAGAGTGTCCAGTGGAGATAAAATCCTATAACTGTCATTCAACCGACATTCCATAAGATTCCATTCAACCTTGAAGCAGTTTTCGAAACTCAACCTCTATCTAGCGTCACAAAGCCAAAAAGGCGACAATTACTCCCGTTTCAAGTACTTTGCTCTCATAGTTGTTGGGCATTGTGAAATCGGATTTGTTTTTGGTTTCTTTTATGTATTGAAGCATTCATCCAAATATACAGTTAACTTGGTTATGTGATCCTTACACGAGTGATATTTTTGTCATTTGCTTTTCGCATCTAATATAAGAAAAAAATAAGAAAAGTTTTTTTTTTAAAATAAGCAATCGTTAAACCAAATTGAATGTCCAAAATAAAGTACATAATTTGTTACCGAGCATCAATTCTTGATCGGCTTGATAAACATATCAAATAAAAAGTAATGTTAATAAGAGGAAGTGTATTTATAAATCACAGATGATAATGCTTCTTATCTACCACAAAAAATAATAACCAAATGAATTAAGACATCAAAATAATAGTAAACAAAGTAAAGATGTAGATTTAATTTAGAATAATATAAAGACTTTTAAAAAGTTAAAAGTGGCTTGGAGCCTTGAATGGTGTAGAAGATGTTAAATGGTGGTGAAAATGTTGGAATATCAAAACAAGGGGAACACTGAATTTATTGTTATTTAGCTTAAGAAGAACATGAGTTTTATCGATTTACCCAGCGCTTCTATAGCGATATTGTACTTTTTTTCATATAAAATTATTAATAAACCTTTAAATTTTTATTAAATAAGATGTGAAAAGCAAATAATAAAAATACCACTCATGTGAGGAACACATAACTAAGTTAACCATATATTTAAATGAAAGTTAGTATAAATGACAATATGTGTGCAAATTTGTTTAAATAAAGGACATTGTATTTAATTATTCAAACTAAAGGACGTAACATGTAATTTCATATATAAATAAAGGATATAATTTATAATTTACTCTATTATAAATGATATAATATTAAATGTAGTGAATTAAATAATTTCACATTATTAAACAATGTATTAATAATATGTATTATTCAATGTATTAATTATAAGAATTTTATTAATGAGGGATATAATATGAATGATTGTATGAAATATTTGTATCTAATGTTTAAACGGTTGCATTAGGTGTCTTAATTTTTTTTATAAAGTTATATTTGTGTCCCAAAGTCATACTTTGTACAGTAATATAGATGAATCTATTGATAACAAACCAAAAACTTGATGGCATAAATTAGATATAAAATATTTAATCCACAAATTATTCTCAAATAATTGTTCACACAATTATAAAATAGATTCTAGTCATGTAGTAAAAACGCTGTGGCTATATTTAGAGCATTTATAATGAAATCTTTAAAAATATGTGAGTGTGTTTCCTATATTATATGAAATGATTTTGAGTGGTTGTGAGTGAAGTAGAGAGAAAATATTATTGTTGATTGGTATATTTAAAGAATCACTGTTTAATCTCTATAATTTTTTTAATATTTTTAAAAGTGGTTATGAGTGAAAGAGAAAGAAAAAAAATAATAATATGATATAAAACCTATTATTTAATTAAAAAAAATAACTTTCAATGTAATTATATGAATAAATATAAAAAATCTATGTAAGTGCTTTTATAAACAGACACGAAGACACAAGTGTACTGTAGGAATTATCCCTCCACTGTTATTTATCCAATCGGAGTATAAGTTGATTTGATTTGAATTATTTACAAATTTAACTGAAGTTGAATTTGAACAAGTAATTATTTATTAGAAATGCCACTGAAAGGAAAAAAGCACTGACAATGTTGGATTACTTAAGTAGATGGTGATAGCCAATATTAACTACTAGAAAAATGATGTTAACTTAACTTTTTAAAAATAATTTTTTAAATAAAGATTACATTTACAAATAAAAAAAATTATATATGCTGATAAAAAAGTTTAATTATCTAACAAAAATATTATATTAGATTTAATATAACTTCGCCTAAGATGCAGATTTTGACAAAAAAAATATTTCAGGTTAATGTAAACTTTTAAAAGCCTAATTTAATTATTTTAAAGCCCATTGCAATATATTACAAGAGTTGTATTACCTTTATTTTCTTGTAATCAATCAAACAAGAGGTATGTTGCTCTTAACATGACCACATGCAAATTTAAGTATGATACTCATGGTAAAAATAAATCCACAATTAAAACACATTTCATGCAACCAGATTTTATTAGTTGTCTAGTCTGACATTTTGAAATAAAATCTAGTTTAATATATAAGTTATATTAATTACCGATTTTAATCTAGTTATACTAATACACGATTAGGTAGCGTGTTATGTATAAATCACGTTTGTAAGTAACTATATTATTAGATCTGACATTAGTTAATGACATGTAAGTCCAAAACCTTATTTTGGGTGGTATTATCATCTATCTTTTTGTATGCGTGTGTGGATTCTTTGTTCATATCTTGCTTGTAGATGACCTATTCTTGTTAGGGAAAATGACCCGTGTAGTTAATTACATGGACATTACGTGTATAAAAGGCAAACGAGAACCACAAAATTGAATGATGGCCGAAATGAATATTTATTTTTCAAAAGATGGTATTAGTAGATACTTTGAAATATTTATTTGCTGTTATTACAAGTGTGAATTATTTATACTTCTACCTATTTATTCTAGATTTAAGATTAATGGCATGTTTCAGCCATTTATCTACACATTATGACATATCACGAATGTGCAATACTATTGGTTATAAACATTTGTACAATATAGACAGGAAATCGGTACTTCAGAGGATCAGCAATTACAGAAGTATGTTGTCGACACTACACTTCGGTACTGACAGTCTTGTCTAGTGCAACAGTGAATCGACAATTCATCAGGCTATACAAGTGCCGTTCACAATAGTTCAGTACTTAGGAGATTTCGGCATTTGTGAATAAA
This sequence comes from Flaveria sonorensis, assembly GCA_025506505.1. NCBI lineage: Eukaryota > Viridiplantae > Streptophyta > Magnoliopsida > Asterales > Asteraceae > Flaveria > Flaveria sonorensis. Next base: position 17,564,245 of record CM046433.1, on the reverse strand, counting down.
TACCAGACTTAGAGTTTTCGGTAGATTTATTCTTCGCATGATTCAACAAAATGAATAAACTTATATCAATTTTATATAATAAGTTTTTTCAAATTCTTGCATCGTGTCAGTAAATTCAAATGTAAATCGAGGATACTTTCGAAGTGTAAAATAACTAGCACGTATATCGAGGAATCATACCTCACGTGAATGCAATTCAAAATCTGTAAAAAAAAAAATACTTGTGTAGGGTTACACGAGTCTTATTAGTGACACGTAACAATGTACACGAGTCGTATGGGCAAAAACTATATCACTTTATCCTGCATTAGTCGTATACACTACTGATTTGACGGCTTTTACACTCGTAGCTTTTGTTTGTTTGACCAAAACCTATATCACTTGTATCCACTCATACGAGTTGTAAAAGGTGCTCGTTTAAACTCTCGGGTGTATCCTAACAACTCTATCTAAATTATAACTTTTTATTCTAATAACTTATTAAAACTTACTTAATCATAAGAAAATCAAATTGCATATTATCTTAAAATACAATTTTAAAGTTCTTAAATCTTTATTATTTGTAATTTATAATTCTTAAATTTTTATTATTTCTTATTTCATCTATGATTAATAACATTCAAAATTAGGTCTGTAAATGAACCGAACGATAATGAACATCATCATGTTCGTGTTCGTTCATTTAACTTTTACCGAACACTAGCACGAACACGATTTTGTGTTCATGTTCATTCATTAAGAAAATAAAAATGTTCGTGTCGTTCATGTTTGTTCGTTAAGAAGCTAAATGAACACTTCACGAACGTAAACGAATACAAATGAATAATAATAAACAAACATAAATGAACCATAATAAATAAACAAAACTGAACACAAAAAAAATCTTAAATTATCATTTTGGATTTTTTGGTGTATTAGTGGAAATTGAAATTCACTAAACTTATGAGGTTTCTAGTATAACTTTATACACTCATGTTTCAAATATTAACACATAATACCCTTTTATTAATATATTAATATATATAAATAAACGAACATAAATGAACAAACATAAACGAACATAAATGAACGAACATAAACGAACGTTCATGAACGTAAACAAACGAACAAAGCATGTGCTCATGTTTGTTCGTTTAATTAAACAAACACAATATTTTTTTGTTCATGTTCGTTCATTTCCTAAATAAACGAACATAAACGAACTTCTCGCTGAATAGTTCATGAACGTTCGGTTCATTTACAGGTATATTTAAATACAAATCTTTATAAAAACTGGTGGCTTACAACATGATTTATTCGTACTGTATAATACATGAATTTCGAATATATATATATATATATATATATATATATATATATATATATATATATATATATATATATATATATATATATATATATATATATATATACATACTATATTATAATGCACGAAGGAAGGATTCCGGCCAAAGTTAAGAGATTTATAAATTTTATGCACAAGGTACAACCCAAAAAATCAATTTAACAAGGGTAATTATGTCTTTCTAACGTTACTAAAAAAATAAAACTTTAAACTTATTTACACTTAGACCCTTGTATCTTTAATTATATATATATTTTTTCATGTTTGTTACAATATACTTAAAAGAAGGAATTCAATTTTTTAAATATAAAACTAACCAGAGACGAATACCATAATGAAAAGTGTCGCACGAGCCGCATCGCGCGGGCACGTTACTAGTATATATATATGTATATATTGAAACTAAACCATAAAGTTTAACGTATATACCGGCCTTTTGTGGTGTTTCTTGTGTTCTATTTATTTCTTTTCATTGCTTCCTTTTATTCTGTTTCATTTTAATTTGGAATCATATTGGTACTTTACTACATCATATTAATATAATCTTTAATAAATTTAAGTTAAAGTCTTCAAGAAAAGTGACGTCCAAAACACTACACAAACTTCATTTTTGTATGATGTTACAACCTTAAACCGAAGAAGAACAACAATAAGACAAACAAACACCCTAACACACATATATATCACTAACTATATATATATGATTAATACTGAATTAAGTATTAATCAAACCAGTAAACCCTACGGCTTTGGTCGACCCAAACGTGACACCCATGGCGACCCACCCTCCTATCAACACCCGAAGTGTTGACTTCACCAATGGAGCCCTTCCCAACCTAGCACTCAAACCACCAAACCCTACTAGCGTCAGACTCACTACAACCACCACCACCACCAACCTCACATGATAATTTCTTATAAACGCCGCTGCCAGCAGTGGCACCACAGCCCCCAACGCAAATGCACATGCTGACGCGAGGGCTGCTTTTGTAGGGCTTGGTAAGCCATTTTTCTTTTCCTCTATTTCACTATAATTACTCATCCCACTCTTTATCTCTCTTTTAATTTGTGACATTTCAATGTCATATTGGGAGTAAACCGACACAAATTCACCAATGGCCATGCTACACGCTCCACCGAGCAGTGTAGCAATCCCAGAGAGGATCATGGTCTTAACATCCTCACTAACCGCACCTACGCCCATCATTATGCTTGCGGTAGAAAGGAGCCCATCGTTAGCACCTAAAAGAGCGGCTCTTAGCCATTGAGCTCGCTTAGCGTAGTCGAATGTCACTTCTGTGGCTTCTTGGGCTTGTTGGCTCTCAACATCTAGGTTGTTATGTTTAGTGATGTTGGTGGTTGTCATTGATCAGATGGGTGGTGATGATGACAGGAAATATGAAGTTATCGTGTGGTAGGTACGAAACCAATTAGAATTGTGGAGAACACACGCCTTGTGCTTCCTTTTATACACAAATTATATTCCTCAATCAAGAATACAAGATAAAGTTACACTTTATATTATGAACTATTATTTGATCCTCTAAAAATTGCTTTCACATGAAAAACAGACTATTTCATCTTGGAATATTGATATGATTTTTTATTAACTAAATTATTAACTTGTATTGTCGAAATACATAAATATTTAGGATGTATGGGTAATCATATTTTTTTGTGAGTGTAATTATTGGTAAAATGTACACGATTATTTCACCTAATAGTAATTAATTTATTTTCAAGTTTCAACAAAATCACTCGAGTTTTCATTTACAAAAAAAGTCATCAAGTTTTAATATTTTTTGATCTTGTCATTGTTCCTTATAAATGTTGATACTTTTAAAATTAAGCGACCTAGACAAAGGATATATGAGAATTGATTACTATGTAACGACTTTTTTAATGTAAACAAAAATAATTTATGAAGGTGATCGTGAAGACAAGAACTCACTGAATGATAACTAAATTTTAATACATAAGCTTATCGAGTAGTTAGTTATTTAACAATTATTAATATTCCTATTTTTGTAGCTCAATTGGTATATCTAATTGATGAATAAGTATAGAAACTTCATGAATATGTTTTGCCAATGTGAACGATGTTAGATCCTTTCCTTCGAATGATACTTTGTGACGCGAAATGGCTACTTTCACTAGTTAGCCATTATCTTTTTATCAAGAATCCGTTCTTTTTCCATACTATCGACATTTTTTTTGCTTTTTATATTCCTTTCATTATAATAAAAAAGTGACAATGTTATATTTTTAATTATTCTTATCACATTTTTCGTAAATGGGCTGCTTGTCAATGTTGAATTACTTTTCGTTAATTCTTATACCAGTTAACAAATTGTTGTGTTATTTGGGTGCACATAAATCATATTATTTCTTTTTTATTAATTTAAGTTTTATCGTCTAAAGTAAATCATTGTTGGATTGAGCTAAAAAAGAATATTTCGTTCGTTTATGGTTGTTTGACGTGTTGCTGCTGTGTGCTGCATTATTATGGACCATGTAGATTATTTATTAAATAGACAATAGGGTATTGTATGCAAAGTTAAAATATTTATAACTCCCTCTTCATAATTTATATGAGTTATAGATCAAACTCATGAATTATTTTTTAGTTTTGATATTAAAAAAAAAAATAAAAGCAACTTGCTTTGATATAAACCGTTAAAACCTGAGGAGAGGATGTCAGGATGAGAAGGTTATATTTGATTTATTAAAATGATTGCAATTTCTTATAAACAACTAATAAAGACAATCAGCAAATCAAATAAAGGATCGAGGATAGAAAGATACCACCAAACAAACACCAAAATATATAGTAAATCCAGTAAAGACTAGCTACTTCACCATACACTGCACACACACGCACTTTCACAGAGGCGAAACTACTTTAGAAAGTATGTATCATCTGAAACCATTCTTCATTCTTTTTTTGCTTTAAAAAAAAACTTATAATACACAAATTCTAAATGACGCAATTTTTTTTTTTACGACCCACATCATTGTTTTATGAAAAAAATTATTTCCCATTGCGAAGGTTTCAATCACTATTTAGAAATTAAGTCCGTTGTGATATTTCTAGAAATTGATTTTGACTAATTTACAAGGTTTCAATCACTATTTAGAGCATTCAAATTCCATCTCCCATCACCATCTTTATAATTATACTAAAAACCTCTATTTTTCTTTCTTATTTTCAATTAAATAATATTTTTTTATATTTTTATCGTTACCTTTCCTCCCTTATCCACTCACAAACACTTTCAAAAATATTAAAAAATTTACGGGGGTTGTACCGTGATTCCACAAATATGAGGAATCATAGTACAACCCTCGAAAATTTTTCTTTCTCTTTCACTTACAACCAGTGACAATCATTTCTTATAATATATGATACTAACTCACATAACATTGGAGAAGGGGCTATGAATGCTCTTAATCACGACATTAATTACGGCTTTGTCTTGTGAAAATGCTTAATCATCTCTCCTTAAAGAGTGAATTGATTATTGTCTTTTCCCTCTTTGATTAACCATTTCTTTTTTATAAACTTTTAAATTTTATAGACGTCAAATATTAATTTTACTAGCTTTAGTAAACCCGTGTATTACACGGAGTTGAAAAAATAAACTATTATATATAATGATAATATTTTAAGATAAGATATGATTAATATTATGGAAGAGTAAGGACTATAAGTAATAAAACAATGATATTAATCTTTTTAACTTTTTTTTTAATTATTTTTCTAAAAAGAAAAAACTTAACATTTTGTTTCAAAACACCAAAATTTAAAAATTTAAACATTTTGGTTTAAAAATTTTCTCTATTATAACTTCCAATTTTAATTCCTTTTGGTTTATAGAAAATTTACTTTTTAAAAACATCAATTTTGAAATATTTTGTATTTTATAAAATAGATGTTTTAGAAAAATTTATTATTTTATAAAAATTTATTTCTTTAAAAATAAAATTAATAAAAAGATCTCTTTCTTAGTTTATTAAAAACTATTTTTAATCTCAAAAAGAGTTAAATAATATTTTTAGTAATTAATTTTATTATTTAATAGTAGAGAGAAACGAAAAAATTTTAGTAAGAATAAATGTGGAGATGCTCAGTGTCATCTTTAATTACTCTTTTATTACAGTAGTGAGATTTAGGGTGATGAATATATAAATGATGCTTGTATTTGTTATATTAAATTATACTTCTTTGCAAAAATTATCATTGAAAATATGATTGATCGGTTTTTAAAACACGAAATTTGTAAGGAATGACTATAAAAAGTTTTTTCTTATATTTTAATGACGTTGTTTTTTTTCTAGTGATAATCTCTTTTATTAGTGACATGACCCGCTCTTCGATAGACCTGAAAACTATAACGTCTGGATTGTTAGAATTCAGAATACATAAAATACTAATATCATAAGAAAAAAAATTATTAGTTCATCAACTGCAGTTTGTTGGACCAAAAGAACCAATGAGCCTGATCAGAAAAACCTTTAAGTCCCACGGACATTACAACAACTGAAGTAGTCTGCAACAGCTGAAGACATCAGCTGATAACAAGGTCTGAAGACAAAGTCTGAAGTGAAAGAGCTGAAGACAAAGTCTGAAGTGAAAGAGCTGAAGACAAAGTCTGAAGTGAAAGAGCTGAAGACAAAGTCTGAAGTGAAAGAGCTGAAGACAAAGTCTGAAGTGAAAGAGCTGAAGACAAAGTCTGAAGACAAAAGCTGAAGACAAAGACTGAAGACCAAGTGTCAGATGATTGTCACAACAGCTGAAGAAGACCTCTTCAGTAGTTGTGATGGTTTCCTTTCAGTAGTTGTAGTTTCTTTTCTGTACTTATAGTTTCAGTAGTTTTATGTTTCTTCGTGTACTTAGAATAATCTGAGATGTTCTCAGTTGTTGTGAACATTCTCAGTAGTTTGCTTACTTTCAGTAGTTTGTAATAATTCTGTTAGATGTCACTATCAAGTGACATCAGCAGACGTCACATTCCTATATATAAGGAATGCTGACCTAATTGTAATCGGTGCAGCTTAGGAAAACCTAGCAGCCGCCACACCGAAGCATGTGTGCATGAATGTTATTATCTCTTTGCAGAAAACCCTATATCTATATAACCGTGTACTGTTCCATTGAATATTTATTGTGTTCTTGCTATATTTGCTTAATTCTTGCTCTAATTCCGCTGTGATTCAACTCTAATTGATCAAACTTAGATCACTGATCCTAACAAATGGTATCAGAGCGGGTTAATCATTGATCGGTTTAACAATTGATCATTGAAACTGCTATTTTGATATCTATAGTTTGATCGAATTAGCATATGTGCAAGAATGGTTATAAAGATTGATTTTCTGCTGCTTCTGGTTATTTAATTTGAGTTTCTTCTTGGTTCTTATTGAGTTTGTTGTGTTTTTGTGCAAAATCTTTTGAAACTTGATTGATTTGGTTTGAATCTGAGAATGACTACTCCATCTAATGATCCTCACAATACTGGCTCCTCAACCAAGCCTCCGATGCTGGTTAGGAGTGAGTATAACATATGGCAACGAAGAATGCTCCATCACCTGTCTGTTAACAGTTCAGGTTGTTGGACATCTGTGGTTCATGGTCCACACAAGCCTATGGTGAACAATCCGGAGACCAATCAAATGGTTCCGAAGAAGAAGGAGCAATACTCAGATGAAGATCGTAAACTGTTTGAGATTGATGCTAAAGCCCATGGAATTCTGGCCATGGCACTGCCGAATGAAATCTATTCTGGGCTTATGCATCATGAAACTGCTCATGACCTCTGGAATGCTTTGAAGGAACAATTCGGAGGAACTGATGAGGTCTTAGCAAACAACAGAGAAATCCTCGCCCAACAATATGAGACATTCTCTCATAGGAAGGGTGAGACACTGACTCAACAGTTTGAGCGTTTCTCCTGCTTGATCTCTGAACTGAAAATGGTCAAGCAAGAGTATACTAACAGCCAGATGAACAACAGATTCCTCAGATCACTGCCTGAGAGATGGGACACATACACCATTGTCCTACGCTCCAGTGCAAATCTGGATAGCCTATCTCTCACCCAACTCCATGGGAAACTGCTTACATTTGAAAGAGAGATAGAGCAGAAAAGGAAACTGGCATCATCAGGAAAGCTCTCTGATGACTTTGTACCAGGTAACACTGCCTTGGTCGGTCATGAGTCAGAATATGCTGGATCAGAAAGTCATTATGATGAGCATATAGATTTCTCTTCAAACAGTTCTGATCATGCATTTGTTGGTGTTGACAGTCATTCTGGGTGTAATAGTGATAATTTATGTTTTATCATGGATGATTTGCAAGGTATTGCTGATGATGATTTAGAAGAGATGGATATTTTGAGCCAAATGGCCCTGATCAATATCAGATCTCAAAAGTTCTACAAGAGAACTGGTAGGAAATTTCCAGGACTCTCTGGCAAAACCAAAGTTGGTTTTGACAAGAGTAAGTTGAGGTGTCACAAATGCCACAGGCTTGGGCACTTTGCAAGAGAGTGTAGATCAACTGGATCTAACTCCTCTGCACCCTTTGTGACCTTTCCAAGCAATAGTTCACAAAACAAAGGGCAACATCCTGCTAGTTCTGGTCATCACTCACAACCTCAATCTCCTGCATACTTTGTCCCTCAGGGTTCAATGCCATATCCTTATCCCTGCTATTATATGCCACAGCCAAATCCAGTTCATGTCCCTATAGCACAACAACCTCAAGCCCTACCTGAGCCTCAACCATCTCCATCACAATCTCAACCTCATCACAGCTTCTTCACACCAGGAGTTGTTGACTGGAGCAGCTTACCAGATGATCTTTCTGGTTTCAATGAGCAACTATCTGCTGGTGCTGGTCAACATGGTGGTGAACATCCTTTTGGGAATCTTGCTCTCATGGCCCTGGAGTCTACTGAGGGTTCCTGCTCAGATGCTTCATCTTCACAGGTAACCCAGATATCTTCTGAGGCTAAAGCCAAGTTATGTTCTGAATCATGCATAGCTGCCTTTGTCTCTATTAGAGAGGCAAATGTAGCTTTAATCAGTCAAAATCTTGAGCTTGAGAAAACTATTTCCAAAAGAAAAGATGAGTATGTGTCTGCACTTAATGACAAAGATGATGAGATTTACAAGCTTAAATGCCAACTTAATGATGAAAAGGCTAAGGTAGAGGTCATACTCGAGAACCACAGAAGTCTCAAAGAGACACTTGCAGCTACCCAAGTTGAGTGTGACCGATGGGTAACATCCTGCAAGGGATTTGAAATGCTTCTCAGCAAGCAAACAGCTTCAAATGTGAAGTTTGGAATAGGTTACAATCATACTGCACCACCTACTGATTTTACTTCAAAATCAATAGTAAAATCTGAAGGTGAAAGTAATTTCCAAACCACATCATCATGTGATTCATCCTCAAATGATAATACAAAATTAGAGGATGAAGTCAGTGTTAAGATCTCAGCAAATCAATTGCCTGATGGTTTAAATGCTGATAAACACATGAAGCTGAGAAATTCAGATGTTGTTCCTCAAAGTACTCCAAGTACTGAAGGGCAAGTCACAACATCTGAAAAGCATTTCAAATCTGATGAAATAAAAGGATTAACAACTGCTGAGGAATCTATCATACGGTCTTTCAGGACGGATAGAGAACAGCTGAAGAACAAGTCTTCAGTTGTTACCGATCCTTCAGTACTTAACACAAGTACTGAAAGGAGGAAAGTACTGAAGATCACACCTTCAGTAGTTTCCACTTCAGCAGTTGATCAATCCAAGATGAAGAATAAGCCATGTGAAATATGTGGTAAATTCAATCATCTATCTGATGAATGCTGGTACAAAAAGGGTTCCAAACTCAACAGAGATAAGCTCATTAAAGAAGAAATAAATAAAATGAAAAATGAGTTTGAAACCAAGTTTGTACCACAGTCATCTAAAACTGATAAACCCAAGGCCTCACCAAAATCCAAAAAGAAGGATGGGGTTTATCAGAAAACAGCTGATAGTGTTCCTCATGATAAACATCAGACGAAGTCTGTGAATTTCAAGGAGGAAATGGTGGGTCACAGGAACTCATCAAAAACAAGTACTGATGTGTCAAATGAGTTGAAGGCCTTAGCAACAAATCAGACACAACTTGTTATGATGGTTCAGCATTTGTTGGGGAGAGTTAACCAACTAGATGCACCTGTGATCAAACCACTGAAAAGGAAATCCAAGCCCAAATCTAAGAATTCCATTTCAGCACCATCTCCACCTTCATCAGCTGTTAATCATGAGAAACAAGTTATGGTTAAATCTGTTGATGAAAACATACCCAAAACCAAAAAGGTTTGGGTCTCTAAAGCTAACTAGTTTCTTATGATAAATGCAGGGTTCTTCAGCATGCCAAAGAAGCATCTGGTATGTAGACAGTGGAGGATCTATGCATATGACTGGGAGCAGTTCTCTTCTTAATGACTACTCTCAAGGAAAGAAGGGATTTGTCTCATTTGGAAATGATGCTAAGGGTTACATCATCGGGAAAGGATTTGTGTCAAATGGAGAAATCAGATTTGATGATGTTAACCATGTGGAGAATCTCAAGTATAATCTACTGAGTGTCAGTCAGATGTGTGATAAAGGGCATGTTGCACTTTTCACAAGCCAGAACTGCCGGATTCTGTCTTCCAAAGTTCTGAGGCTGATTGACAAGGTATTGGATGAACATACTCTCCTGAAGGCCAACAGGATAGGAAGAGTATATGCCTTGGATTTGTCAAAGAAGATTGCGTTAAAAGGTCATCCTTGCCTGTTCTCCAAGGCCTCTCCTCAGGAATCTAAACTGTGGCATAGAAGGCTGGGTCATGTTAATCTCAAAAACATGAATCAGCTGATCCACAATAGTTTAGTGAGAGGTCTACCAATAAGTGACAACTACTGATGATCTCAGTCAACAAGTACTGATGAGCATTCGTATACTACTGTCACAAATAAGTACTGAAGTTCTTTTATCCTCAGTAGTTTTCATAACTACTGAAGACTAAATTACTTAAAAGTACTGAAGTACTCATCTGTTGAAAAGAACTGATGTGGTTACAACTACTGCTGTAGTTACAACTGCTGATGTCAGAATAACAGATAAGTACTGATGACCTATGAAACATCTGAAACTCAGACAAAGTCTGATGAAGTGTTGAGGTCAGAATGAAACAGCTGATGAGCTAAGAATTGACGACAACAGCTGATGAGAAAATTTTCTCTTCAGTTGTTTCTACAACAGCTGCTTCCCTAACAACTGAAGCCAAAACCATGTCTTCAGTAGTTTCACAACTACTGATGACTAACACCAAGTCTTCAGTTGTTCCAACAACTGAAGCCAAAACCATGTCTTCAGTAGTTTCACAACTACTGATGACTAACACCAAGTCTTCAGTTGTTCCAACACCTGAAGCCAAAACCATGTCTTCAGTAGTTTCACAACTACTGATGACTAATACCAAGTCTTCAGTTGTTACAACTTCTGAAAGTTAAAACCAGGTCTTCAGTTGTTTTCAAACAACTGATGACAGCACCAACACTTTCAGTCGTTTTATATCAGCCTTTGTCTTACCCTATAAATACCTAACCTACTTTCAGACGTTTCATTAGCCGTTTTCCGTCCTTTCACTCTCTCACCAATGGCGACCATGAAACTCAAACCCAGACACAACTGTGTTGCCTACCTCTCAAAATCGGCCTTCTGGAACAAATTTGATAACGCCATCGATCTTATGGTAGATTCCCAGTACCGAACCGCGTTTCTTCTGAATCCTACCATATACCCCGATTCCCTAAGCCAGTTCTGGACCAACGTCTCCGTGCAAACTAGTGAGAATGATAGCCAAATCACTCTCCAGTCGTTGGTCAACCAGAAACAGGTGGTCATCACTACGGACATCATTCGACAAACCCTAGATCTACATGATGCCACCTGTGTCACAGAATACCCGAAAGGCACAACCGATATGTCTTTCATCAACAACGGGTATGAAGGAGACTTAAGTGCTACCACCATTATGAAGAAGCACTTCCATGATGCTGAACGTCTTATCTTCCACATGGTGAATGTCTGCCTTGCACCAAAAACCTCTTCATGGGATCAAATGTCTTCCCGATGGCAACAGGTATTATACTCTATCTTTGAACGTCAAACTTTAAATTTTTCTGAGATAGTGTTTATGGAACTAAAGGATCTGGCCTTGAAACCTGTGGCAAACAGATGGATATTATATCCCAGGTTTCTCATGGCCATAATTTTAACACAGCTAAAATCAGACGGCCTTGTTGGCCTTGGAGTCCCTGCTCCGGCTGTATTGCCTGAAGTATACTCCAGGCACAACTCTGACCCTACAATGAAAGGGGCTGCCCGGCTGCTCAAACCCAAGCAGCGGGAACCCACAGCCTCCACTTCCAGATCCAAAGTCCCCACCAAACCCAAAACCAAAAAGCCCAAAAAGGCTACTCAGGGAGATGAGTCCCCTGAGGATGCCCCTGTAACACCAATACAGGAAACACTTACTGGTTCTAACCCCCCAGTAGTGTCCAAGACTCCACCAACCGTAGCCGCTCAGGCATCCTCTCAACAGGATCCTGATGCAACCAAAATTGGGGATACCACAATGCTGGAACCTATCTCAATTGAGAAGGTTACCATTGAAGAGCACCAGTCACCCGGGTGCAATCTGCTTCAACCCTATCTCCAAATGCAACCGCCCCTCAAAGCCCAACATTTATTGTTGCACAAGTGTTGAGTCAGCTGCATTCCTCTCCTCCTCCCCAGACACCAATTACAATGGGGAGAACATCTGAGGAAGAGGACCAAAATGCTGCTGATAGCCCACAGCACAGGGGTTATAATGTTCAATCTCCCCGTGTAGAGGAGGAGGTTAGAACATCTGGTGAGGCTGCCACTTCTACTGATTCAGCAAATGAACAGGATGAAGTTGGTAACATCTCTAAGACCTCACCAGAGGCAACTGCCGATGAAGGACTCAGTCCTGAGGCAGGAAGTCCCCAGAACCAAGAACAAGGGGCACATGCTACAACTGATCTACACTCAGGGCATGTACATCCTGATTCAATCAGGAGGTCAGGTGATTCAGCAAACTGATGATGACCTGGGCTTTTTCTATGATGTCTTAGCCCATAACACAATCCTTGAGGCTGAGGTGAGTAGACTCAAAGAACTGCTTGCCAAAATGTCTCAGGATCAAAGTCCATCTGCCCCAATAAACCCACAGATGGCACCTTCATCTGAAGGTTTCCCAAACACTCCGCCACTTCACTCAACTGAGCCACCAGCCACTGTTGTTGGCACCACCTCTCAGGGACAGAACCCCTCTGAGCAGATGGTTGCTACATTTCAAAATTCCTTACCTCTCATCACTCCCATCATCAATGAGATTGTACATAAAGCCATTGATGAGAGGATCTCCTCGACTCTAAAAACACTTGTTGATGATGCTGTGCACAAGAAGCTTTCTGCCATTCAAACCCCTGAACCCAATGCACCCAAAAAGGGGGAGTCTAAGGTAGTGAAAGAAAGAAAGAGAAAGAGAGTGGAAGAGGATAAACAACAAGAAAAAGAACAGGAAAAACAGCTGATCACATACAAGAGAAAGAAAAGTGCTGGAACTCAAAAGCCTGATGAAGAGAAATCATTGGAAGATCTGATTAAAGAAGCTGATGAAGCTCACAGCAGATCAATGGACAAAATAATAGATCAACTCTTCAGACAGGGCTTTGATACAGCCACATTAGACACTGAGATCAGAAGGCTGGAGATTAATGAGATACAAGAAAGATGGGCCAGTTATAGTGTAATGGAAAGGGAGAGGTTGGAGATAATGATCCGGTTTGTTGCAAAATACTTGGGAAGATCATTAATTGAGATTAAATCATGGACCAGAGACAGTATTCTGGCAATAACCACCAGAATCTGTGCTTCTGAAGAATTCAACAAGGGGTTGATTATAGAAGCCTTAGACGAAGCAGGTGCTGGGAAGAGAACTGATATGGCCAAGCTTTCCAAAGCCAAACTCACCATAAAAATGCTAGATCAGCCTTCCCAAACTCCCTCTCAAAAACAACCAACCCCACAACTCTCCAAATCAACTCAACCCTCAAAACCAACTCCCTTACCCCAAAAACCACCTCAAACCACATCCAGTGATGCACCCAGAAGGAGGAGAAGGGTGTTGAGGATGGTAGAAGAAGAAGAAGAAGATGATGAAGAAGATAGTCTGCCAATCTCTGCTGTTCTAAAATTACCTGAGCCCAGAAGTCAACAAATGATAACACCAGACTTTCAGAGGCAAATGGTGAAAGTTAAGATTGAAGAAGAAGAACAACAGAAACAGCACGATGAGCAACTTTTGAAGATGATTGACAAAGAGTTTCCTCAGTCATCATCTATACAAGCCATGAAGAAACATGCTCAAAGGCTGTATGCTCTCAGGTATACCTTTCAATATCAAAAGGAGAGAGTAAGGATTTGGCCAGACCCCAGGGTTAGTTCTAGAATTCATAAGAAATCCATACCAAGTAGATACAATGGCCAAGTGAGAAAGACCATAGATGCTGCTATTATGTTGGCCATTGTAGTCTCACCCTGGGAAATACTTGAAGACTTCAAGAGAGCCTACAAGTCAAAGATGACCCCTCAAACTCTAATGGAGAACAAAATGGTCAAGAAGGGGTTGTTATACAAGAGGCTTGAAGAGATCAAGAAGAATGAACTCCAGTTGTTATTAGAAGGGACTCACCCAGATGAGTTTGCTTACAGAGAGATAACAACTGTTGAGTTGAAAAATGGAAAGACGATAAAGTACTTATCAGAGTACTATGGCCCAGAGTTCTTCTTCGAAGGAGAAGCAGAAGAACTCACTAAGGAGGAACAAGTTGTTCTCCTTGAGGCCTACGTCAGAGAGTCTTATAGACTCATCAATGGGAAGTAGGTTTCATGGTTGGGATAACGGCTCTGTGTCCAGTTCCCCAAGACAGAGTTCCCTTCCATCCTTTGACATTCACATCTACTGAAACCTGTTCCCTGGCCTGTGCTTATCCGATATCTCTAAAGCTGATCAAGAGAGTATTTCTGCCAAGAATAAGTGGGACCTCAATAAGCTTAAAGGTTTTGGCTGCATTGGTTCAGGGGGAGTTTGTTGGACCAAAAGAACCAATGAGCCTGATCAGAAAAACCTTTAAGTCCCACGGACATTACAACAACTGAAGTAGTCTGCAACAGCTGAAGACATCAGCTGATAACAAGGTCTGAAGACAAAGTCTGAAGTGAAAGAGCTGAAGACAAAGTCTGAAGTGAAAGAGCTGAAGACAAAGTCTGAAGTGAAAGAGCTGAAGACAAAGTCTGAAGACAAAAGCTGAAGACAAAGACTGAAGACCAAGTGTCAGATGATTGTCACAACAGCTGAAGAAGACCTCTTCAGTAGTTGTGATGGTTTCCTTTCAGTAGTTGTAGTTTCTTTTCTGTACTTATAGTTTCAGTAGTTTTATGTTTCTTCGTGTACTTAGAATAATCTGAGATGTTCTCAGTTGTTGTGAACATTCTCAGTAGTTTGCTTACTTTCAGTAGTTTGTAATAATTCTGTTAGATGTCACTATCAAGTGACATCAGCAGACGTCACATTCCTATATATAAGGAATGCTGACCTAATTGTAATCGGTGCAGCTTAGGAAAACCTAGCAGCCGCCACACCGAAGCATGTGTGCATGAATGTTATTATCTCTTTGCAGAAAACCCTATATCTATATAACCGTGTACTGTTCCATTGAATATTTATTGTGTTCTTGCTATATTTGCTTAATTCTTGCTCTAATTCCGCTGTGATTCAACTCTAATTGATCAAACTTAGATCACTGATCCTAACACAGTTTCACCACCAATGTCTCGCTAAACTCCGTAGGGTTACTCTTAAAATGTCTTACAAACTGGGAGAACACCCATTATGTCTCTCTTTATGGTAGAGCTCACCTATACGTATTTCTTATATTAAACTTGAAAAAGTCACCAATACATGAATATTACAAGTCATATTATGTTTGTAGTGTACTTTACTCAATTTTCTTTAAAGTTCTTGTTCTTCTATTACTTGCTTGATAACCTTGAGATTTAAATGAACCTCAAGAGTGTAAAAGAAAGATTTATATTTTTGCAAGAAGAAAGTGTGGATTATTTATTTAATTAGCCAAGAGGATAGAGACAATAAAGTAACAGGATGATCGTTGGTATCGCAAAGTTGTGCATCAATCATATCTTTTAAAAAGGTTTATTTGGCTTAACTTAGCTCATGCTTTGCACAGAGTGCGAGGAGGGTTGAATCGTTCGTGATTCGGTCTACACAGTTTTATCCTACAATTTATAATATAGGCTGTTTCTCACGAATTGAAACCATGATTTTAAAGTCACAAATTAAAAAACCTTATTAGTTGCTTGAATGCTTGCCCTCTTATCGACCGTATCTTTTATGTTCTGGTTTGTATCTCAAAAATAAGTCCAATGTGATATTTCTAGAAATTGATTTTGACTAATTTACAAGGTTTCAATCACTATTTAGAGCATTTACAATCCATCTCCCATCTCCATTTTATAATTATACTAAAAACCTTTATTTTTTCTCTTTCATTTTCAATTAAATAATATTTTTTTATATTTTTATCGTTACCTTTTCTCTCTTATCCACTCACAAATACTTTCAAAAATATTAAAAAATTTACGGGGGTTGTACCGTGATTCAACAAATATAAGGAATCATAGTACAACCCTCATAAAATTTTCTTTCTCTTTCACTTACAACCACTAATAATCATTTTTATAATATAAGACACTAACTCACATAAAAATAGAGAACGGGTTGTAAATGCTCTTAATCACGACATTAATTATGGCTTTGTCTTGTGAATAAAGAAGAGGACCAATGCTTAATCATCTCTCCTTAAAGAGTGAATTGATTATTGTCTTTTCCCTCTTTGATTAACCATTTCTTTTTTATAAACTTTTAAATTTTATAGACGTTAAATATTAATTTTACTTGGATAAAATTACAGGAAACGTCCTTTAGGTTTATAAAAAATTGCAGTTATCATCTTTTATCTTCAAAATGTACTCTAATTATCCTTTATGTATAATTTTCATAACAGATTACGTCATTTAGACTAACGGACATTAATTTTCTCAGTTAAGTCAAGGACATTTTAGTCTTTCTACCCTTAAAGAACTATTTTTGAAAATTTAAACCTAATTAAAAGGACGTTTTTCATAATTAGCTTTTATTTCAAAAATTGTTATACATACAATATTTTAAAATATTTTATTTAATAAAGATATACAAGTAACATATATATACAAATTAACAAATTTTATCATAACTGTTAATAAAATTTATTATAATTAGTTAATAATTATTCATTAACTAATTTGAATTTATAATATTAATTTTTATTAATATTATTATGTTAAATATAAAATTTAGACACAGAACAACTTTTTATTAATTTAAAAAACATTATATATATTACTAATTATCAAATATATTGAGCATCATAATTTGTACCTTACCTTTGGTGGTTGTATTCACTTTTATTTTTTTTATCTATAACTTTTTTTTTTTTTTACTTTTAACCCTAATACTTTTATATCGTTTACAATTGTACCATTATAATTTTTCACTTTCAACTTTGGTCGCTTATACTTTTCATCTTTTATAAACTTTTTGTTTTACACTTCGGAGTTAACAAGCCGCAACATGCGTGTGTGATTCCACGTTTTTATGCCTATTTTTTCAGTTTATAAGTCACGTCAAAACGCGCAGGTCCTAGATCAACTTAGTTATTGTTTTTAATGTTTTATGTTTCATGTGTGTAGTTCAATGTTTTACTTCTATTTTCTGTTTGGTTTTATTTTTTCGTTTTTACTTAAAACTAGAATATATTTTTAGTTAAAAAAACACATGAGGAACGATTCATAAAATTTAGTTAAAACTTAATAAAAAAACTAATCATAGGTGACCCTCTCTATTAATCATTATTATATCTTAGATTAAAAAAACAAGTGTAAGATAATAATTTATAATTATATAAAAATATCTTGTAAAAAATATTAAAGTTAAAGTATATAGGGCTAAGGGCGTAAGTATAAAAAATAAAAATACTATTTATATAATTTAAATAAATATGTAAAATGTTGATGAAAATAATTAAATAATATATGTTATGTTATATATAAAAATCATATGTATATGTATAATTGTAAAAATACATAAATTAATTAAAAGGTAAAAGAGTAGTAGAAAAAGTCCTTTATGTTTAATTACATAAATAGTCATTTAGAGGTAAAAAGACCAAATTACCCTTTATTTAACAGAATAACTTAACAGCAGTTAGTGTAAAAGACGAAATCTGTTATAAAAGATTACATAAAGGATGATTAGAGTACTTTTTAAAGATAAAGGATGATACATGAAATTTTCTATAAACCTAAAAGACGTTTTCTGTAGTTTTGTCTTTTACTTGCTTTAGTAAACTCATGTATTACACGAGTTGAATAAATAAACTATTATATATAATGAATATTTTTAGTTATAAAATAATATTTTAAGATAAGATATGATTAATATTACGGATGAGTAAGGACTATAAGTAATAAAAAAATGATATCAATTTTTTTAATTTTTGTTTCTAATCATTTTTCTAAAAAGAAAAAATTTAACATTTTGTTTCAAAACACCAAAATTTAAAAATTTAAACATTTTGTTTTAAAAATTTCTTTATTATAACTTCCAATTTTAATTCCTTTTGGTTTATAGAAAATGTATTTTTTAAAAACATCAATTTTAAAATGTTTTGTATTTAATAAAAAGATGTTTTAGAAAAAATTCCTATTTTATAAAAATTTATTTCTTTAAAAATAAAATTAATAAAAAGTTCTCTTTTTAATTTATTAAAAAACTATTTTTAATCTCCAAAAGAGTTAAATAATAATTTTAACAATTAATATTATACTTTAGTAGGAGAGAAAAACGATAAAATTTTAGTGGAAATGAATGTGCTGATGTTAAGTGTCATTTTAGTTACTATTTTATTAGAGTAAAAAGATTTTATTTATATTCATCCTGATTTAGTATCATATTCCAGTTTAAGTTCAATGTTGGGTTTTGTGCATTCGTTCTTAAAATATTTGGAGCGGAAGAATGTTATACGAATTGTTCTAGATTAGATCTAGAACGATCATCGAGAGTCCGTTGTAAAAAAAACATGAGACGGAACAAACTGTAGATTAAAGTTCAAAACATTACCTTAGAACTTGTTGATCTTGATGGATGATTAACTAAAGATAATCCACAACAATACAACTTGAGATGCTAGTCCATATGTGAGATCAAACTTGAAACTCCTTTTGGTTTGCTTAGGTTCGAACATCACCACAAAGTCAAGAATAACCAGTCTTGGTTTTCTTCTTGCTGGCCAACGATCAACAAAGGGAGGGAGGGAGAAAAGAGAGGTGATAATATATTATTGTGTGTGCTAGGGTTTGTGTTTGCAATTTGTGATTAAACATCATTGATATAAACCCTCTTGTTTATACTTAATCTATAGAATTTGGTCACTAAGTTTCCTAGTCCAATTCAAATACAAAGCCTCTGAATTCTAAATTAACTTGGTTTAGAAAGGAGTTTATCTATCTGCCTAGCTTTGATAGATTTCCCTTAAATACTTAATTAGGTTTTGTGGTTTTCAGTAAAGTCTTATTTGATGTAGATATGTAATTGGTATATGGAAAGACACACAAACACACATATATTGAAAATGTAAATATGTTTATTATAATTCCAATTTAAGTTATAACAACCATTTAAACCAAAATATCATTTCAAGAAACGTTAGATTTAAATAAAAATTAACAGAATTTATAAATATCTTATTGAATTTTTAATTAGTATTTTTTCTCTAAATAATAAAAATTAATATTATGATTTACTTATCTAACTAATTATTTCCACAATACAAATAACAACAATTAATATTATAAGTTATTATCTAAACAATTATTTCCAGAATACTGATTTTCATTGATGCATTAAACCTATCAAACATATTCATGACCCAAGACGGATGTTTTGGACCTCTTTCATGAAGCTAGGATGATTCGAGTCAAAATTCTTCCAAGCCTTGTCATAACACTGGGTTGCGCTTAATGATCGTAATGGCAAGTCATATGTTCAGACGTCTTTTTTCACATATACAATCCTTGAAGACTAGGATCAATCAACAAGAAAGTCTACGTCAATGTAGGGACCTTGCCTCATACATGTCTCTTGTAATAATATTCCACGCAAACTTGGCAATAGGTCAGCTCAGAATCAACTGTATATAATAACATGCATTGGATTTTGCAAAGGGCCACTTATGAAAATTTGTATTTCGTACAAGCAAAAACATGTATAAATCTCAACAAACACATACAAGGTTGCTACATACACAACCTCAATGATCCATTGCCACACATGGGAAATTTACATTCATGACTTCGTTTGGACATATATAATCAAATTTACTTTAGATACCACCAATACACTAGCATACCGGTTTCAAAGACATGATTCCACATGAAAATTCAACATCACATTTGGCATATTTTACTTATGAAATCACTGATTCTGAAAACAACTAGATTTAAGATTAGGGTAGTAAATGAACTAATTCAAGCAGAGCTAAGGTGGATGAGGCTCTACCCGTTTGCAAACCAAGCTGATTGGATCCCACTACTTTATCTTACCAAGCTGAAATGTAAAGCTTGATCCAGACTTATAAAAACCAAGCTAAGTCGAGTTAATTTTAGAGTTTTATTATTTTTAGACTTATTGATATATATATATATATATATATATATATATATATATATATATATATATATATATATATATCTATAGACACAATAAATAATATTTTTTTAATTCATTTATTTTAACACGTTGAAATAATAATACTTAAAATAAATAAATAAATAGCTCACATGCTATAATCATCTTCCATATTTTCATACTTTTTCATTACATAATGTCAAAACAACGAGCCAAGCTTACCTTAGTTCATTCTCGGCTCGTTTACAAACGCGTCGATTTTGTGTGAACTTTTAACAAGTGAGTTTTTTACGGGTCACTAGCTTTTGAACAACTTTATTTGAAAGTATCTATTATATAAACTTCAGTGGTGAGGTATTCAACAAAGAAGACATGTGAAAACCATTGATGTTTAGGATGTTTTTATAGTGAAGTCAACTAACGAATTACTGATTGATTTCCAACTGAAAACAAAAAGGCCTAGAAAGAAAGCTCTTCTGAAATCTTATCTCTAGTGATATGCATTGCAAATACAAGGCCACCGTCAATGATAAAAAAGCTTGTGATGAAATCTTTTTTGAACTCTCATCCTTCAAGTTCATTCGATGATCACTAGCATATTAGGATTTAAAATACATTTCTGCTTCCTTTTAGGAATATTTTCTCCTATCTGAAGGTGACCCATTGGTAGCTACCTATAAATCACAATATAAATTTATATATATTACTTTTACTTTACCTTAGGATTTTGTTAGATCTTTCGGTAATTATCAACATATTAGCGATGGGTATTCAAGTTTTCGATTATATCAGGCTAATTACTAATCTGTATGTAATCTCCAATAGATTTAGGTCAACGGCCTAAATAAACAGCTAGAGTATTTGTTAATGCCACTCGCATCATTTACCAACTGGCCGCGCAACCTGTACAGCAGCCACCGCTGTCTGCACATGTTCATTAATCAAGGTGTAAGACCCCGTTTCCGGAGACCTCACAGTTGGACAATCACAACATTTTTCATATAAAATAAATATATTTCCTAAAAACAACGCAGCAGATTAAGTTATCAAAAACCATTCATGCATTAATATTTGATGTTGCTTAATAATACATCATTGTATTTTAACAGTTACAAAAAGAATCATCCAGTTGTATTACAAAACAACAATATCATTAAGCACGAATGGATGTCAGTCTTTGCACGCCAAGTAGCTTCCCCTGCTTGCCATTCCCGACAACAAGTTATCTGCCAACTGAAAATGCATAAAAGTCAGTGTTGCTGAGTGAGTTCTGGTTTTAAAATTAAAGTCCCTTGTATATATATAAAAATATCATTTTTCTTAAAATACTTTCTTTTCATAAAATCCATTACTTCCGTACGTGTTCACGCATCATACATACAGCAAGATAATATTCATTATTATCTTTCATCATTTTCTCAATCATTCATACTTTCATTATTATCTTTCACTTTCTTCCGAACCAATGTGCAATACCCCGAACATTGTGCGCAAAGCTGGTACTAGGCCTAGGGCCTATAAATAGACCCCGAACATTGTGCACGAAGCTGACTCCAGTACCTGGGGCAAGCAACAAGGGTCCCGCCAGTCTCTAGGATTGACCCTGTGTGCATCCTTCGGGTTAGCTAAACCGCACACAGTTGAGCTGACAACCCAATGGCTGTGGACCTCCTTTCATTTGCTTGCAAGACTTTCATTCATTCGTTATGTTCCACTTTTCATTATCATTAATCTTTCACTCCTTTTATGATAATCCTTTACATATACGAGCATTAACACACCACGTAAAGTCACGTAATAATATGTAATATGGAACATAACAACAGACTACAAACATGAAAAACACCAACAAACATAACCATCAAAACATCCCAGGGCTTAGTCTTAAAATTTCTGCATCCCAAAATTTCAGAAAATTTTCTAAGGTATTTAGGCGCATGAGCACTATGCAGGCGCACGAGTACTATGTAGGTGCACGAGCACTTTAGGCGCATGAGAACACTTAGGCGCATGAGGAAACCTAGGCGCATGAGCACTGCTTGGGCGCATGATCAACACTTAAGCAAAATTTTAGGCGCATGGGGTACTGTTTGGGCGCATGATCAACACTTAAGCAAAATTTTAGGCGCATGGGGTACTGTTTAGGTGCATGATCAACACTTAAGTTCTATAGTCAAAATTTTAGGTGCATGTACACTATGTTAGACGCATGGGCAGTTGATAACTCGAACTTACACTATTTTTCAGACCCAATCATTGTTTAACATGTTCCTAACCCAAATCTATCATGCCAAACACCTAAATCAAGCATATAAACACGAAACACAACAATTCATACACAAACATACATTCACCCGTAAAAACAGAGTAATAACATACGGTTCATACACATAACTTGTAAAACACTTTTACATGCATTTCAGCCCCGAAAACAAGTTTAAAAATAGAAAACCAGGGATCTAGAACTCACCTGCAGAAGCTTTCGAGCAAAACTCCTCCAAACTCAGAAGCACTTGGAGTTCAGACACCTAAACATACCAAAAACGCAGATGCGAACCCAAAGAACACATAAGAATCGGTCCCGAAGCTGAAAACTCAGCTGAAACCGAACAAAAACGCAAGAAAACACTCACCTTCGAAGGTTTCTCTCACTAGAAACTGATGAAAACCCTGTTCTTCTTCTTTTTCTCTTCTTTGCAACCAAGAGGAGGTGAAGTGCAGACGTAGTGGGCGGCCATGCTTCTTTTAAACATAAAATAATAAGGTTTTATCCTTTATACAACTTTAGCCCCTCTACTTATGCAAATTCTCCTTTCTTTCTTTATACTTTTCATTTCTTTTCTTTTTTTAGAAAATTTTCGGGCATGTTCATTAATCAGGGCAGCCAATTCAGCGGGAGTCATATTCACTGCACCCGCACCACGTCCGCATCCTGCGCTACGTCCGCATCCTGCGCCACGTCCTCTGCCTTCACCTTCCATTTTCACTTTACATTCACAAAGACAATAATAAGCAACATCTAACATATTTATCTCATTGAAGCATAGTGAATAGTAAGAAAATAATAAAGTTCATCCACCACAACATTTATAACCAAAACAATAACCAAAGATAAATAGATTGTAAGTAATTCACAAAATATTCAATCGATATAAAAAATTTTAGTTTTTCAGTTGGGTGAGAAACAACCCTTCCCACATAGGTTTTTCTATAAAAAAACACTATGCAGTCCAAGTCAGATGAATGTGAAGATCAATCTAATACATCATATCCATCACTACCTTCCACCATCTTTATAGGTTCTTCCTCTTTTGGGGCTTCCTCTAGCTCTTCTTCGGGTTCCTCTTCAGGTTCTTCCTTAGGTTCTGTGGTAATATACATCGCGGGAATTAGGCTTCCAGGTCACCAAGTCTTATCCCATAGTCGTGGATAGTGTCATCCCTAGCATCCGAGCGGTGAATTGCCTGAGCTATACTATCAGTTAAGGAGAACTGATAGTCATACCACTTCGATTGTAGCTCTTTCATTTCTGCCACCATCATCTTAGTCTCACGTAGCTCACATCGTAGAGCGCCGACCACTTTATTCAGCTCATTAGTGCGTCGTTTCTCTGTGTATAAAGCAGCAACTAAAGTCGCAATCACCTGCTCGCTAGAATGTGGTATCGAAGGAAGGATAGGTGCAGGTAACTCAGGAGTAGACCTAGCCCGCGGTCTAGTAGGCGGGTGTTTAGGAACACGCTCCCTATAAAGAATACGATTTACATAGGTAGGATAGTAACTCCAATCCCGTGGAGCATCGCGTTCAGGTAGTGCAAATGGTTGATCGCAGTCTATCTCCCGGAAGGATAAGGAAGTCAGGGTCACTCAGGTCCTCTATCGGGTACTGGAGGAGGAGGAGGTGATTCAGGACGTGCATGCCTCTTACCTAAAGCCCATGAAGATGATGCCATGCTACAGTGCACTTGATGTGTATGCCAAAGAGTATACAGTAAGGGATAAGTAATGAGTAACTAACAAACTGTGCAGTTATAGACTAGTGTGTATGCAACCTAGTTCCCTATAACCAATGGCTCTCATACCAATCTGTCACACCCTCAAATTCCACATGTGGGGTTTTACCGCGAGACGTGTGAACAAACCAGGATCTAAGTTAATAGTTACTCAGAACGACTCTATATGAAACATTAAAAGAAAAACAACCTAGAGTTTAAAACTTTAAAACTATGCGGAAGCGTTTTGTAAATAAGCCAAACCCAAAGTAATGAAATGTAAAATACGCAAACACGCGCCAAACCATTATTTAAAACAAAATGTATATTAAATCCCAAATGCAAAACAATGTTTGTCCTAATGCATGTTGACCCGTGAGTGCTCCTAGGCGCTGCTGCTA
Organism: Flaveria sonorensis; assembly: GCA_025506505.1. NCBI lineage: Eukaryota > Viridiplantae > Streptophyta > Magnoliopsida > Asterales > Asteraceae > Flaveria > Flaveria sonorensis. Next base: position 17,539,567 of record CM046433.1, on the reverse strand, counting down.
ACCTCGACCTGAGAATAGCATACTAAAAGAGTCAACACAGCGGTTGGTGAGTTCAAGAGTTTGCGTTCAACATAAGTAGTAACAATTGTAAAACATAAGAAGTGCAATGAAATAGATAGCTAGTCTATATTCATAAGTAATAACCATAGTGATTTTGCGATCGAAGCTGACTGTGTTTCGTTTGTTTGCCTCCCGTCACGACATACCAGGTCATGACGATGTTTGTGTTAGGACAATATTGCACCCGTTTGACCTCGGGTCGCATGGGTGGGGCTTGTCAGACCCAATAGTACTACCCAAAATTTCCCACTAGTTACCAATATTAACAATCCAAAAGTGTGAGGACTTTGAAGGTATATCACACTATGTTACACTATACACAACTTACAATAATAAAACGTTAGTAATAGAGTATGCTATCTCCCCCAAAAGAAAGTGTATAAAAAGTGGGGCATGAACTCACCTGGTGCGCAAACAAACAATAACAAAGAGTTAACGATGAGTGGAAAGACAACCCGTCACAGGTTACCTAGAACACGCAAGTACATAAGTACGTGTACATAACAAGCTTAACAACCCTAGGTGCTCAATAAAAACGTTGACCTAAGATTTTGGGAAAACAAGACTCATTTGACCTTGTTGACCCGTTTGACCCATTGGTGACATGTTAATTGAAATCATGTCTGATCAAGAATAACAATTCATCATACATGGTTATCATACAAGTTATTCACGTATGTCACATCTTCAATCTTAAGTTCTATCAAGATCATCATACCCACATATATTATCATACAAATCATACGAATCTCAAATAATCAACATGCTCAACACAATCATAATTGCATCACAACTAATAATTCATACATGGAGTCTAATCATGCACTACATGCCATATGAAGCCACTTACGACTTCACACGCTAAACCCTGCCAATCCTACTAAGTAGGGGCCTTAGATTCGCACGCTTGTATAACGATCACTATTACGTTATTCAACAAGATTCATGCCAACCAACATACACAACAATGATCTATTATAATCCCAAGCATAGTTCCATAATCTCCTTACATAACCCGTCATCATGTAGCATTCCATAAGAACCTAAATTTCCCAAGTAATGCATCAAGCGTCCATACAACTCAATTAATACATTCTACCACATTAGACATCATCAACAAGCATTCTAACATGATCCTAACATCATGAACATGCCTAATTCATAATATCCAATGATCTTCATGAATAAAGTTTCCCTTTCGGGAAAGTGGCACCCAAAATCAATCTAACATCCAATTCATTTATACATTCATCAAATTTATACCTAATCAAGTTCGTAACAATCATCTAAATATGACAAACATAATCCACTCATCATAATTCCCAAATCACATACATAAAAGTTTCTACTTATAGCAAGGTATGAACAACACATCAATTCCATGAATTTCTTGCATAATCCACGTAAACTAATTTAAATGCAATACAACTAACATCATGCTATCATCAAACAAAATCAATTTCAAGTTTAATCATGTTAATTGAGCTAAGGTTCTTCATGAATCAAAAACTATGAAAAAAATCAATCAAAATCTAACCTTTAATAGCATAGAAACCAAGAATTATGCTTGCTACAACCTTGAAATGTTCAATTGATGCCAAAATCGACTGCTCTTGGTGTTCAAGCTTGAATTCGCAAAGAATGGGGTGTGTGTGGGTGGTTCACAGCCGCAAAAGGGGTGGGGGCTATGGTTGGGATTTTTTCTAAACTTAACTTAATTAGAATTTACCATTTAAACCCTCTTTAATCACCTTTTGTAAAAGTTAATATTTTTAGCACTTTTTAACAATTTTAACCATAAAATACAAGCATTATTAATCAACAATAATAACCATATATATTTTTTCAACTAACTACAAAACACATAAAATAAATATAACACGTTGTCATGTTAACAGGTAAAATTCACAAATAATATTTAAAATTTATGAATCGCATAACCACAAATTAATAATCAACATTATTAATTAGATTATTACTTGTTTCACAAGGTTAATTATCATTAAGTTACCAACGTCCAACGACAACTTTTGTGTGCTCACGACACATGTATGCAAGACTTAACGAGACTAACGGAGTTTGGTAACGGAAAATTACCGGATGTCACATTATCCCCATGTTGAAAGAATTTTCATCCGGAAAATTACGTTACATGATTGTGTTACATCACTGGTCTACTACATTGGCACAAGGAAATCAGGTGAGTTGTCACATCATCCCCATGTTAAAAGAAAATTCGTCCCGAAAATTAATCATTACCTTCGCCGGTTGGCATCATTGTTTCGAACAAATGAGGATACTTGAGCTTCATCTGATCCTCATATTCCCACGTGAATTCCGGTCCATGTTTAGAGTTCCAGCGAACCTTTACGGTAGGGATCTTGCTCTGCTTTAAGGTCTTGACCTCTCGGTCCATCACCTCAACTGGTTCTTCACTTCCTCGAGCAGTATGACCAACGTCTCGTTAGATAAGCACTTCTTTAATTTGAGACGTGAAAAACATCACGAATTCCACTCAACGAGTCAGGTAGCCTTAATCGGTACGCCACCGGGCCGATTCTTTCCAAAATCTCGAACGGTTCAACGTATCGCGGATTAAGCTTACCTCTTTTGCCAAACCGGATCACACCTTTCCGTGGTGAGACCTTCAACATTAATTTGTCTCCAATCTAAAACTCTAATGGTTTTCTTCGCTTATTAGCATAGCTCTTTTGTCGGTCTCGTGCTGCAGCCATACGATTTCATATCTGTACAATCTTCTCGGTAATTTTATGCACCAATTCGGGGCCAGTCAATTAACTATCACCAACTTTTGCCCAACAAACTGGTTTGCCCATACAATGCCTCAAATGGTGCCACTTTAATACTGGTATGATTGCTATTATTGTAAGAAAATTCCACCAAAGGTAGATGGACTTCCTAATTGTTTCCAAAATCTATCACACAGGCTCGCAACATGTCCTCTAGAGTTTGAATAGTACACTCACTCTGTCAGTCGGTCTGAGGATGGTAAACAGTACTCATGTCTAAGCATGTACCCAAAGATTTCTGTTATGATTGCCAGAAATAGGAGGTAGAACGGGCGTCGCAATTCGAAATGATCAAAATGGGTACACTGTGTCTAGATACTACTTCCTTCAGGTAGATCCGGGTTAGCTTTTCCATTTTGTCCATTTCTTTGATTGCAAGGAAGTGAGCAGATTTAGTCAATCGATCCACAATCACCCATATCGTGTCACAACCGCTAGGAGTCCTGGGTAATTTGGTAATAAAGTACATGGAAATCTGCTCCCACTTCCACAAAGGAATCTCAAGCGGTTGCAATAATCCAGACGGCTTCTGATACTCAACTTTCACCTTAGAGCAGGTTAAACACTTGCTCACATAGGGAGCTACATCCACCTTCATATTAGGCCACCAATAGTGTGCCTTCAGGCCATGATACATCTTATCAGAACCAGGATGTATAGAGTACTTAGACTTGTGTGCCTCACTTATAACCAAGTCCCTTAGGTTTCCATACAAGGACACCCAAAGTCTATCCATGAAGTAGCGGATTCCATCGGCTCTCACCACAAATTATTTGTCCATCCCACATAATGATTCGGATTCAACATTTTCCGCTTTCAAAGCTCCTGCCTGAGCTTCCTTGATTTGTTCTGGTAAGTGAGTACTAATGGTAAGCTGTAAAGCTCACACTCGTCTGGGTTTAGCAGTTTCCTTCCTGCTTGAGGCATCAGCAAACACATTTGCCTTTCCTGGGTGGTACATAATTACGCAATCATAATCGTTTAAGAACTCTACCTAGCGTCGCTGCCTCATGTTCAGCTCTTTTTGCTCAAAGATATGCTGAAAACTCTTGTGATCGGTGTAGATAGTGCATTTGATACCGTACAAGTAATGTCTCCAGATCTTCAAGGCAAAACCCACTTCACCCAGTTCCAAGTCATGGGTGGTGTAGTTCTTCTCGTGCACCTTCAGTTGTCTCGAGGCATAGGCTATCACCTTGCAACGTTGCATCAAGACACAACCGAGTCCTTGGATAGAAGCATCACAGTAAACCACGAAGTCATCACTTCCTTCTGGTAATGCTAATATTGGTGCGCTACAGAGTTTTTGTTTCAACAACCGAAAGGTTGTTTCTTGACTCTCTCCCTATTTAAATGTGGTACCTTTATGTGTCAAAGCAGTGAGAGGTTGAGCAATTTTGGAAAATCCTTCAATGAAGCGTCGATAGTATCCTGCTAGTCTAAGGAATTGCAGTATCTCACTAAGAGTTTTGGGAACCGACCAATTCTTTATTGCCTTGACCTTCGCAGGATCTACATGGATTCCTTTTTCATTAACAACGTGACCCGGAAATTGCACTTCTGTAATCCAGAAGTCACATTTTGAAAGTTTGGCGTATAGTTGTTCCTTTGTTGAGCAGTTCTAAAATCAGACGTAAGTGCTCCTCGTGCTCCTTTTTGATCTTACAATAAATCAATATATCATCGATAAACATGATAAAAAACTGATCGAGGTAGGGTTTGCACACTCGATTCATGAGGTCCATGAATACCCCTTGTGCATTAGTCAACCCAAATGGCATGACCAAGAATTCATAATGGCCATAACGAGTTCTAAATGCTGTCTTCGAGATGTCTTCCTCTAGAACTCTCAATTGATGGTAACCAGACCTCAAATCAATCTTGGAATAATAGCTGGATCCCTAAAGTTGATCGAACAGGTCATCAATACGAGGTAAAGGGTATCGATTCTTGACCGTGACTTTGTTCAACTCCTTGTAATCAATACACATCCGGAATGTGCCATCCTTCTTCTTAACAAAAAGAACAGGGGCTCCCCAAGGTGATGAGCTTGGTCAGAAAATCCTTTATCCAACAGCTATTGAAGTTGTGCTGATAACTCCTGCAGCTCGTTCGGTGCCAATCAATAAGGTGCTCTAGCAATTGGAGCTGCTTCGGGAGTCAACTCGATCTGGAATTCCACTTGATGATGAGGTGGTAACCCAGGCAAGTCCTAGGGAAACACCTCGGGAAAATCACAGACTACCGGAATGTCCTCAATTTTCTTCCCTTCCTGCTGTTTATCCGTCACCAGGGACAATATTGCCAAGCAACCTTTGCGTAACAATTTTTGCGCTTTCATATATGATATGATGCCTATCATTGCACCACTCCTCTCGCCCTTGACCGAAAGAACTTCTCCACCAATCGGGATACGTATAATCTTCTCACGACATATGACTTCCGTCTGCTTCTAGAAAAGCCAATCCATGCCAATGACTACATCAAAACTCTCAAGTGTAACCGGCATAAGATCGATGTCGAAAGTGTGTCCAGACAACTCTATCTTGCAACCCTTGAGGATGTGTGTAACGTGAATTTGCTTACGGTCAGCTAATTCTACGGTATACTCTACGGTATACTGGGATTTTAAAGTAGAAGGGGTATCATTTATAAGATTACTAAAATTAGTAGAGATAAAGCTTCAATCGGTTCCAGTATCAAATAGTACGGTTGCATAACGACCATTAACAGGAAATTTACCAGTAACAGTAGTTGGATCATTTAGAGCCTCACCTGAGCCAATGACAAAAGCTCTTCCCTTGGCTCCACCATTTTTCCCACCATTGTTATCTCCGTTGCCTGTGTTGTTGTTATTTTGGCCATTTCCATTACCATTGCCATTCTTCTTTAATTGAGGGCAGTTCCTCTTATAATGTCCTTCCTTTCCACACTCAAAGCAGTCTTTTGGTGTTTGTTGCATTTGTTGTGGCTTCCTCATCAATTCGCCACGACAGTCTTTCGCTACATGCCCTAGCTTCCCACAACCCTGACACTTAAAGTTGTCACACCTGCCTATGTGATGATAGTTGCATCGGTTGCACTTTGGGTGCTTCCCCACGTATCCACCTCGTCCTTGAACTGCTGAGGAAGTCTGATTGTAGTTTCGGTTGTTGTCGAACTTCCTCTGTTGCTGTTGATGTTGTTACTGTTGCTGGTTGCTGGAAGACGAGCTCTTATTCCCATTGTTTTCCCACTTGCATTTATTATTGGGTACGCTAGCCACCGCACCCCGTTTGGGTAGCTTTCCTTGTTCTACCGCCTGGTCGGTCAGCCTGTGGGCTAACCAAATAGCCTGTTGTATGGTGGCAGGGTTAGAGGCTGTCACCATACTCTGAATTTCAGGTACCAAACCACGCAAGTACAGCTTAATCCTCTTGTGAATCTCATTCACCATCCTCGGGCACAAGGTTGCCAGCTCGTGAGACCTGGTGGTATAGGCCTCAATCTCAGAACCCTGCATCTTTAGTTGCCAGAATTCAACTTCCAACTTTTGTACCTCATCAGGAGGGCAATATTCTTCAGTCATCATTGTCTTGAACTCTTCATACGGTAAATCATTGGCCATATCCTGACCCAGTATCTGGTCCTAGGCATTCCACCATGAAGGTGTCGCTTCCTCAAGTGTTCCCGTAGCATATTTCACCTGGTCGACTAGCGGGCAGTTGCATTTAGCAAAGACTGATTCAGTCTTCTTAAACCATCATACCAACCCTACAGCTCCTTCAGCTCCACTGTAAGTATGGGGCTTACAATCCATAAAGGCTTTGTAAGTTTAGGGTGGGGGTCCTATGCCAACAAACCAAACATTTAGGTCAACGGCCTAAACAAATAGCTAGAGTATTTGTTAATGCCACTCGCATCATTTACCAGCTGGCTGCGCGGCCTGTACAGCGCCACCGTCGCCTACACATGTTCATTAATCAGGGCAACAAGTTCAGCGGGAGTCATATTCACTGCACCCGCATCACGTCCGCGTCCTGTGCCTCGTCCTCTGCCACATCCTCTGCCTTCACCTTCCATTTTTACTTTACATTCACAAACACAATAAGGAGCAACATCCAACATATTTATCTCACTAAATCATAGTTAATAGTAAGAAAATAATGAAGTTCATCCACCACAACATTTTTAACCAAAACAATAACCAAAGATAAATAGATTGTAAGTAATTCACAAAATATTAAATCGATGTCAAAATTTTTAGTTTTTCAGTTGGGTGAGAAACAACCCTTCCCATATAGGTATTTCTATAAAAACGCTACGCAGTCCAAGTCAGATGAATGTGAAGATCAATCTAATACATCATATCCATCACCATCTTCCACCATCTTTATAGGTTCTTCCTCTTCCGGGGCTTCCTCTGGCTCTTCCTCGGGTTCCTCTTCAGGTTCTTCCTTAGGTTCTGCGGCAATATGCATCGCGGGAACTGGGCTTCCAGGTCACCAAGTCTTATCCCATAGTCGTGGATAGTGTCATCCCTAGTATCCGAGTGGTGAATCGCCTGACCCATACTATCAGTTAAGGAGCACTGATAGTCATAGCACTTTGATTACAGCCCCTTCACTTCTGCCACCATCATCTTAGTCTCACGTAGCTCACGTCGTAAAGCGCCGACCACCTTATTCAGCTTAGTGCGTTGTTTCTTTGTGTCTAAAGCAACAACTAAAGCCACAATCACCTGTTCGCTAGAATGTGGTATCGAAGGAAGGATAGGTGCAGGTAACTCAGGAGTAAACCTAGTCCTCGGTCTAGTAGGCGGGAGTTTAGGAACACGCTCCCTATAAAGTATACGGTTTACATAGGTAGGATAGTAACTCCAATCTCGTGGAGCATCACGTTCAAGTAGTACAAATGGTTGATTCAAGTCTATCTCCTCGGAAGGATAAGGAAGTCGGGGCCACACAGGTCCTCTATTGGGTACAGGAGGAGGAGGAGGTGATTCAGAACGTGCAGGCCTCTTACCTAAAGCCCGTGAAGATGATACCGTGCTACAGTGCACATGATGTGTATGCCAATGAGTATGCAGTAAGGGATAAGTAACGAGTAACTAACAAACTGTATGGTTATAGACTAGTATGTATGCAACCTAGTTTCCTATAACCAATGGATCTGATACCAATCTGTCACACTCTCAAATTCCACGTGTGGGGTTTTACCGTGAGACGTGTGAACAAATCAGGATCTAAGTCAATAGTTACTCCAAACGTCTCTATATGAAACATTTAAAAAAACAACCTAGAATTTAAAACTTTAAAACTATGCGGAAGCGTTTTGTAAATAAGCCAAACCCAAAGTAATGAATTGTAAAATATGCAAACACGCACCAAACCATTATTTAAAACAAAATGCATATTAAATCCCAAATGCAAAACAATGTTTGACCTAGTGCATGTTGACCCGTGAGTGCTCCTAGGCGTTGCTGCTAACCTCGATCTGAGAATAGCATACTAAAAGAGTCAACATAGCGGTTGGTGAGTTCAAGAGTTTGAGTTCAACATAAGTAGTAACAGTTGTAAAACATAAGAAGTGCAATGAAATAGATAGCTAGTCTATATTCATAAGTAATAACCATAGCGATTTCGTGATCGAAGCTGACTGTGTTTCGTTGGTTTGCCTCCCGTCATGACATACCAGGTCGTGAAGATGTCTGTGGTAGGACAATATTTGTGTTTCGTTTGTTTGCCTCCCGTCATGACATACCAGGTCGTGAAGATGTTTGTGTTAGGACAATATTGCACCCGTTTGACCTCGAGTCACATGGGTGGGGCTTGTCAGACCCAGTAGTACTACCCAAATTTTCACGCTAGTTACCAATATTAACGATCCGAAAGTGTGAAGACTTTCAAGGTATATCACACTATGTTACACTATATACAACTTACAATAATAAAGCGTTAGTAATAGAGTATGCTATCTCCCCAAAAGAGAGTGTATAAAAAGTGGGGCATGAACTCACCTGGTGCACAAACAAACAATAACAAAGAGCTAACGATGAGTGGAAAGACAACCTGTCACAGGTTACCTAGAACACGCAAGTACATAAGTACGTGTACAAAACAAGCTTAACAACCATAGGTGCTCAATAAACACGTTGACCTAAGATTTTGGAAAAACAAAACTCATTTGACCTTATTGACCTGTTTGACCCGTTGGTGACATGTTAATTGAAATCACGTCTGATCAAGTGTAGCAATTCATCATACATGGTTATCATACAAGTTATTCACGTATGTCACATCGTTAATCTTAAGTTCTATCAAGATCATCATACCCATATATATTATCATACAAAGCATACAAATCTCAAACAATCAACATGCTCAACACAATCATAATTGCATCACAACTAATAATTCATAAATGGAGTCTGATCATGCACTACATGCCATGTGAAGACACTCACGACTTCAACACTAAACCCTGCCAATCCTACTAAGTAGGGGCCTCAGATTCGCACGCGTGTATGACGATCACTATCACGTTATTCAACAAGATTCATGCCAACCAACATACACAACAATGATCTATTATAATCCAAAGCATAGTTCCATAATCTCCTAACATAACTTGTCATCATGTAGCATTCCATAAGAACCTAAATTTCCCAAGTAATGCATCAAGCGTCCATACAACTCAATTAACAATCACCAATATCTACATGATCCTAACATCATGAACATGTCTAATTGTAAGGGTTGAACCTAGAGGCTCGAGAAATTAAATCAAGATGAAGAAGATCAAGTCAAGCGACAAGTCCAAGTTGTCGCGCAATAACTTGCTTCTAGCGCGAATCACTAGTTTTTGCGCGAGAACTTCTAGTTTAGTATATATAGAAGTTTTGTAATGTAATTAGCAAGCTTTTATCTCATTTTTTGATTTTTACACTTACTGTAATTTGTCAAAATCATAGAGCAATACAACCGAAGTTATTTACATATTGTGTTTGTGTTCTTTAATTGATATTCAATCTTATCCGTGATGTCAACTTTTCGCATTTTCATTACGAGATTGATCTTTGTATTGTGTTTATCCTTAAAATTGGTATTAGAGCCTTGTTGCTCTAGATCGATTGATTTGAAGATTGAAGTTAGTGATTTGAAGAGTTCGTGAGTCTTGAGTTACTTGATATTTGAAGATCTAATTGATTTCAGCAAAATTTGATCAGATTTGAAGATGTTGAGACTGATTAGTTTGGTGTTCGAAGAATTGATGACGTTTTTGAGGTTAATCGAGATTAATTGAATCAATTAGAAACAATTAGGATCTTAATTAATTAAAGGAGAAGAGGAGTTTGAAACTATGATAGTTGAAGAGAAAAAGGTTGAAAGTGAGAAAGTGCATGCAGAAGGTGAAATCAATGAAATAGCTGTTGAGATTACTCCAGCTTATTCAACCACTATCAAAGAGAAGGAAAGTGAAGAGAAAGCAAAGACTGTTGAGATCACTCCAGTCAAGAATGAAGAATCTGAAAATGTTGTTGAGTTTACTCCATCATCTGCATGTATAGAAAACAAAATTGCTAATGAGATCACTTCAACAATTAAAGCAGAAGAAAAAGTTGTGCTAAAGGCCTTCATGGTAAAAGTTGTACCTGAAGAGACAAATAAGTAAGAAGGAATTAAAGAGGTATATACTAATCTTTGTTCAGATAATTGCATAGAAAAGGTTAACAGGTATAGAGTTCACAACGAACGCTTGATCTTAGAAGTTGAAAAACTTCAATATCAAGCTCGTAAATATAAAACTGATGAGAAAATTTTTACAGAAAAGATAGATGGTTTAAACAAATCAATTTATCAATCAAAACAAAATCTTCATGATAAAGAGTGTAACATAAAAGATTTGACAACACGTAATGATGAACTATCTTTAGAAATTAACATACTCAACAGTGAACTCTTTTATGCTAAATTGATTGTTGAAAAATTTGAGCTTTCATTAAACATAGTTGAAGGTATAATCAAGTCTCAAATGACATAGAAAATTAATGGTGGCAAAAGTGAAGTTGGTTATTCTAACATTGCACCACCCATTAATTATGATTATATATATTTGCCTTCATCAAATACAACTCATGATGAAGAGACCTATGGATTAGGTTTTCAACCAAAGTCAGACTTAACACCTCCGGTCAATGTTTCACTGTTGACCCTGTCATAAAAACTGAAACTAATATTAATCATGATAATTTTTTTTTTTTGCAGAAAGTGTGAAGAAAGAGGGGTTGGTTGAAGAGTGAGAGAGTGATGATGAAATAGAATTTCAGGAAAATAAAATTTGTAATGAAAAACATTCATGTAATTCATCATCAAAAATTAATGAAAGTTCAGAAGTTTTCAATGTTACAAATGTCTGTTAAAAAAAGTCTAACAAAGAAAAGAAACTAAAATCAAAAATAGATTTTAAGACCAAAGAAAGAAAACAAATCACAACATCCACATCGACTTCTAATGTGAATGAAAAGGCTAAAATAGACACCTCAATCCTTCCAGAAACATCTCGAACAATCCATAACGAGAGAAAGGAAAGAGAGACTGTTAAAGAATCTCAAGGCCAAAGACATACTAAGGCCAGATTCTATAATAACTATGGAAGTTATCATAAACAGTTTGTGCAAAACATACAAGCGTCAAATATATATCATAAAATATGTTGTTATGTGTGTGGGTAGCCAAATCACAAGGCTAGAAATTTTCATCATCAATATCAATTGACAAGCAGACAAAGATTTCATAATTCAATTTCAAACAATAGAAAACATTTCTTTGTAAATGCAAATTTAAAAAGAAACTTAAATCTATCAAATGCTTTTGCTAAAAACAATACTGATTTGAACAAAGAAAAGTCAAATGTAAAATCAGTACAAGTTGATGATAACAATTCCATCACATTACCGATCCGACAAATTCAAAGGTGGAAAGTTAAAGACAAATCACCTGAGCCTTTTGTTGTTGACAAATGTGTTTTCAATGACAAAAGAGATACGATATTGCAACATGTATTATATTTAGATGAAAACAAAGAGCTCAAGTCCACCATGGCTTGGGTTCCTAAAAATGAATAAATTTGTCCAAATGTATAGGAACAACCAAGAAAAGTTATCAACAGTGTTTGGCATGTAGATAGTAGCTGTTCACAACACATGACTAGTAATATATCTTTGTTAAACAACATACAATCTTACAATGGAGGATATGTTATCTTTGCAGGAGATAAAGGTGGTAAGATTACAAAGAAAGGTACAGTTTCGAATGGTGTTTTAGGCTTTGAAGATGTCAATTTTGTTGAAGAACTAAAACATAACTTGTTGAGTGTTTTACAAATTTGTGACAAAAAGTATTCTACATACTTCACTCATAAAGAATCTCTTATTCTAAAATCTAGATTTGTAATTCCTGATGAATGGGTCTTATTAAGAACTCCGAGAGACAAAGAAACGTATTTACTTGACATGAATGGTTCACATTCTTTTGTAACCGCGTCATGTTTGTTATCTTAAGCCTCGAAAAGTGATACATTGTTATGGCATCGTCGTCTTGGACATGTAAATGTTAAAACTATGAACAAATTGGTTAGAGGAAATCATGTTGTTGGCCTACCTTTAAAAGAATTTCAACTAACAAAACATTATCTGTCATGTTCAAAAGGCAAACAACACAAACTTTCTCATAAACCAATTGCTCATACCAAAATTGACTCTATTCTTAAACTGTTACACATGGATTTATTTGGTCCTGTTAATGTTTTGAGTTTGGGACGTCGTGCATATTGTTTAGTCATTACTGATGATTTTTCTAGATTTACATGGGTTTTGTTTTTAGCAACCAAAGATGAGACACCTCATTTGCTGATAAAATTTATGACACTCGTGAAAACTCAGGCGGACAACACAGTCAAGTGCATTCGATGTGATAATGGAGCAGAATTTTACAATCGTACATTAAATGAGTTCTGTGATTCAAAGGGGATAGCAAGACAATTCAGTTCTGCAGAAACTTCACAACAAAATAGAGTTGCTAAAAGAAAAAATAGAACTTTAATTGAAGCTGCCAGAACAATGTTATCAGCAGCCAAATTACCATTATTCTTTTGGGCTGAAGCTGTTAACACTGCATGTTATGTTCAGAATCATGTGTTAATCAATAAACAACAAAATATGACTCCTTATGAAATCTTTTTCAAACATAAACCCAAAGTCAAATATTTCAAAACATTTGGATGTTATTGTACTTTGCTAAACACATCTGATTCTAAATCAAAATTTGATAAAAAAGCTGATGTATGTTATTTTGTTGGATATTCAGCCAACAAAGTAGCATATCGGGTTTATAATAAAAGATCAAAACAAATAATTGAGTCATTTGATATTGATTGGCATGAATCTAACAAAACGGATGCAGGTTCTGCACCTTTATGGGTCTATGATTATGCTTCTTTATTTAAAACATTTAATCGATCATCTGTTGTTTCTACAGCTAATCTGCCTTTGACATCCTCAATTTAGGATATTTTTGCTGATGATATTGGATCTATTCCTTTTCAAGCAACTGGAATATCTTCAGATATACCTTCTTCTTCAAATGTTGTAGTTGCTCCATATTCTGTTTCTGAAGCTAATTTATCTCATTCAGATCCAGTTGTTAAACAAGCCATACAGGTTTCTGATTAGAGTTCCTCTTCTACTCAAGTTGATACAATTGATACAATTCAAGTACCATTTAAAGATCTCTCCTTCAACAATGATAATCAAGACGAAGATATTGTTTATCAACCTGAAGGAGGAAACACTGCTGAAGAACCAGTTGATCACATGTGTATCTTAGATGAAGTTATTTATGAAGATGCTATTCCACAGCTAAGAATTCATAGAAACCATCCAACAGAAGCAATTATTGGTCCATTATCACAGGGAGTCCGAACTCGAAGCCAATCGGGCATAATAAATACATGTTTGTATTCATGTTTTATTTCTCAAATTATGCCAAAGAATGTTGAGATGGCTTTAAAAGAATACATGGGTAGAGGCCATGCAAGACGAACTAATGCAATTCAAGAAGCTAAATGTATGGCATTTGTGTGAACTACCAAATGGAAAGTTGCCAATCGGTACGAAATGGATTTTTAAGAACAAGACGAATGAAAAAGATGTGATTGTCCGGAACAAGGCCAGACTCGTTGTTCAAGGATTCTATCAAATTGAAGGGCTTGATTATAAAGAAGTATACGCTCTAGTTACAAGACTAGAATTTACGAATCTTTCTGGCATATGCTTCATACAAGAACTTCATAGTATATCAGATGGATGTCAAAACTACATTCTTGTATGGTGAAATGAAAGAAGAAACCTATGTTTGTTAACCACTAGGTTTTGAAGATCCAGATCATCCTGACTATGTTTACAAGTTAGACAAAGAACTTTATGGCTTACATCAAGCACCTCGAGCTTGGTATGCCACCCTCACTGAATATTTGCTTGCAAATGGTTATACATGGGGTGCAATTGATCAAACTTTATTCATACGAAAGACTGGTGATGATCTTATTCTCGTTCAAGTTTACGTTGACAATATTATCTTTGGTTCTACGAATGATAATTTGTGCAAGGAATTTGAAGCTGTCATGAAGAAGAAATTTGAAATGAGTTCTCTTGGGGAAATGTCATTTTTCTTAGGAATCCAAGTTAAACAAGATGATAAGGGAATACTGATACATCAAGAAAAATATGTTCATAGTATCCGAGACAAATACAAATTTCAAGACTCCAAGATAGCTTCTACTCTTATGTCTTCTCGTCCTACTTTGACTCCTGATCTCACGGGAGAAGAAGTTGATCAGCATATGTATAGATCAATGATCGGCTCTCTGATGTATCTCACTGCAAGCAGACCGGACATCATGTTTCCTATTTGTCAGTGTGCATGTTATAAAAGTAATCCGAAGGAATCTCACATGAAAGCTGTCAAGCGGATTTTTAATATCTCAAGGGTCAACCAACACTCGGCCTTTGGTATCCTAAAAATTCCAATTTCAATTTATATACTTATACTGACGGTGATTATGCAGGATGTATCTTGGACAGGAAATCTACTGCTGGGGGTTGTTAATTTCTTGGCAATAGGTTGATTTCATGGTAGTGTAAGAAGCAGCAGACAGTATCCACATCAACTGCAGAGGCTGAATATGTGGCTGCATCAAGTTATTGTTCACAGATAGTTTGGATTCAACAATAACTTCTTGATTATGGCCTTAATTTTTATGACACTAAAATTTTATGTGATAACACTGTAGTTTTAAATATAGTGAATAATCCAATTCAACATTCAAAGACAAAACACATTGACATCCGCATGCATTTTATCCGTGACTGCTTTGAACGCAAACTTATCCATTTGGAATCAGTTTTCACAGATGACAACATTGCTGATTTGTTTACTAAAGCGTTTGATCATTCTAGATTTGACTTTTTAGTCCAATATTTGAGAATGATTAACTTTGGTTAATACTTATTCTTACACCCTTTATAAAATATTTTCTTTGTTTTTAGTTAAAATTATTATTTTCTGTCTAGATAATCATAAGTTTAGGGGGAGAAAATTTGAAAATATTTCAAATAGATTTTATTCTTAGGGGGAGTAAATAGTCCGAAGAAAAGTACAAAAAGATTTTGTTCTTCAAAGATTGAGAAAATTAAATCTTTAAGATTAGACAGGAAATGATAGTATATTTCTTGATTTTGATTTGTTGCATCCTAAGGCCAAGAAACTGACTTGGATTATGTTTGATATTTTGATAAGCTTGACGTTCAAGAATGAAAAACACTATGTTCTGTGATGCACTGAAAGTAACTATCTATGACTGAAGTGGGTAACTCATCAAGGTTTTATGGTAACTCTGATTCCATGCTAAAATAGACTGAGAGTTATAGTCTGGTCATACTCAAGCCTGTTACTTTCTGATCCAGTTTCTTTTAGATACTGTATATATATGTAAAAATCAAAATACAAAAAATAGATATACAAATGAAAATAAAATACAAAAGAGAAAAACAAACAAAAGGAGCAAACAGAAGCCAAAAATCCATAGGAATAAAAGATGCCAATGAGTACAATAATAAAAGATATGTCATAGACATACATACTATATGATAAATATTTTTCTTTTTGAGAATATGTTCTGACACAGGATGCAAAATCAAAAGATGGGGCATGTTGTGACATCCGGTAATTTTCCGTTACCAAACTCCGTTAGTTCCGTTAAGTCTTGCATACACGTGTCGGGAGCACACACTAGTTGTCGTTGAACGTTGGTGACTTAATAATAATTAATAATGTTAAACAATAATTTCTATGTTGATTATTGGTTGTGATTATGTGATTTAAATATTAATTGTGAATTTTATCGCGTAACGTGGAACGTGTATATTTATTTCGTGTGTTTTGTGGCAAATGGAAATTATGCATGATTATTATTTGTGACTAATGATAATTGTGTTTAGTAGTTAAAAATTGTTTAAAAACTATTCAAAAAGCCTAATCTTTATAAAATACAAACTATGAGGGTTAAAAGGGTAATTATTGCTAAATAATTAAACAAAACACAAAACCCAACCCTAATCCCACCCATTCGGCCGCGACCCTCATTCCCACACCCTCACCATCGCGAATTCAGCCAAGAACAAGCATTCACATTCGAATTTGGATCAATTTCAAGGCATACAACAAGTTAGAACCTTCAATTGCAAACTATTACACATTTAAAGGTTAGATTTTTATATGTGTTGATGATTCTTCATGTTGGCCGAATGTTCCATGCGAAATCTGCAATTGGTGGTCGATTGATGCTTGTTTGTTGTTGTTAATGTGTTTGTTGGGTAGATTACATGTTAATTAACGTCAAGTATGCAATAAAGGTTGGATTTTTACAAGTTCTTATGGAATTTACATTAGGGCCGAAACCCTAATTCGAAAATCTGAATTGGATGTTAGTTGTTGGTTGTTTGTTGATGCTATTATGTTAGTTGGATTGTATAGACGCTAGTTAACGTCGATTATGCAAGAAAGCTTCGATTTTGATTCATGGTTCATAGGTTACTAAGAATAGTAACTTTATTTTGCAAGAATTGATGATTTGATGATGTATGAATGTTATGGATGTGTTTGTGATGATGATTAGATGCTAGGTTGTTGATATGAACAATTTAAAATCGAGATGATGTCTTATAGTTCATAAATTGCTAAAAATAGTAACTTTTGGTGTTGAATGTTGATGAATCATGATGATTAGGTGTTGTTGATCATGTTTAGATGTTGTCATGGACTTGAATTGGTATATAATTGATGAATTCATGAATGTAGTGTGAGTTTGATGAATTTGGGATGAACTTTCCCAAAAGGGAAACTTTAATTATGCAAATCCTTGAATTGGATGATTTGAGCATGTTTGGGATATTAGGACCATGCTAGTGTGTCCATGGATGGTTTCTAAGGTGATTAAATGTGGTGTTTATGTTGTATGAATGTTGATTTGGTTTGTTACCTGTTTTGGCCTGTTTGTGGAAAAATCATGGTATGAGTTATATAGGTAAGCTAGGACTTTTATGGATTGATGATTGATTAAGAATGAACATTTTAGATGTTATGAGCATGATAATAGTTGAGATTTGCATGGCTTGTATGATATCCAGTTGTATGTTGATCATGTATGATATGCTGTTGTGTTAGTATTAACGAGTTATCACCTATAATGTCACCAACGGGTCAAACAGGTCAACTGGGTCAAATGTGTCTTGTCTTTCGTAAACCTTGAGTTCTTTGGTTTGTAGAGCACTTAGGGTTTCATATTGATTCTGTGTACATGTACTTATGTACTCATGTGTTCTAGGTGACCTTTGAAGGTTGTCTTTCCCCTCTTTCTTTCAAGTTAAGCTCTAAGTTAATTCTTGCGTGCATCAGGTGAGTTCTTGCCCCACTCATTTTACATAATCTCTTTTGGGGGAGATAGCATATTGTTGATCACAAACGCTTTTATATATGAGTGTGTATAATATTGATATAGTACTGTTTACCATGGAAAGTCCTCACACTTTTGGATTGTTAATATTGACTAGCGGGGAAATTTTGGGTAGTACTACTGGGTCTGACGAGCCCCACCTGTGCGACTCGAGGTCATACGGGTGCAATTTTGTCCTAACATATATTCGTCACGACCTGGTAAGTCGTGACGGGAGGCAACAAACGCAACACAGTCAGCTTCGATCGCGAAATCACTATGATTAATATTTTTATGTTAATAGACTAGCTATCTATTGCAATACACTACTTATGATTTGAAAACTGTTTATTGGTTTACCCAATAGCGCAAACTCTTTAACTCACCAACCATGTGTTGACTTGTTTAGTATGCTATTCTCAGGTTAAGGTCGCCAGTTGCCTAGGAGCACGCACGTCAGCATTGTTGAGTTGTCTACATTTGTCTTGTTTACAAATTTGGGATTATTTTCATATTAAACAATTGTGTTTGGGGCGCGTATGTTTTGCGCATTCTCTTTACATACTATTTGTTTTGGGTTTTCTGCTTTTAAAAACGCTTCCGCAGTATTTTAAACGTTAACTCTGGTTTTGTTTATTAATCATATAGAGTCGTTCTTGGTAACTAATGACTGAGATCCTGGTATGTCACGCGCCTCGCGGTAAAACCCCACACGCGGATTTTGAGGGTGTGACACATGTAAGTTTGACTTGGCAAGTAAGTCCTAAACATCTTGCGATGGCAAAATATAAGTCTGACTGGCTATTAATAAGTCTTAAAACTTGTTAATATTCTGTGTTCAAAAACATTTCTCAGGCTAGTTATGCTCATAATAGATATTATATTAGAAAAATGATTCTTAAAATGTTGATCAGAAGTGAAAGGTTTAAGTCAAATTGGGGTGACTTGAAATCTCGAAAGTATCTTGAAGTTGGATAAGGTTCTACAGGATTTTTTTATTGTGGGACACACTGAAGACATATAATTTAATCAAAACATGATAAATATCACAGCTTATGTGTCTAAGTAAAACTTAAAGTCTAAGTTTAACATGGACATAATATATTGACAATCAACATAACCAGTATCATTTATAATAATATTGGATGATGGTAATGATTGATTTTTAAGAAATATGATCCTGTACTTGAAAATTTATTAAAAATAGTTAAGTAGTAGAATCGTGTGTCAAAATTGTTTGTCTAAATATGTTTTTCTACTTGTTTCAATTTTATAACATTTTACAAAAATTAAGGGTATTTAAATAATTGTAAACACTTAGTTAAACATAATCATTTTCATAAAAAATCAAATGGCTTAAAAGATAATTAAATTTGAAAATTTGAAAAATTAAAAAGTTGAAAATTTTTAAAGAAAATTGAACTTGTCGCACGCGAAAAGCTTAACAGATGCGAAAAGTTCAAAGAATGCGAAAAGTTTAAAACAATACGAAAGGTTCAAATGAAGCGAAAAGTTCCAGTGTGCGAGAACTCTAACTTCTCGCGCGAGAAGTCAGAGTACTATAAATACAACAGTTGAGCGAAAAGTCACTATTCGCACGACAACTTTCAGAAAAATTTCACTCAAATTCTTAGTGTCAAAACCATTTATACTTTGATTCTCACATCCACTCTGTTCGTATTGTGATTCCCTAGTAACTTTTAAGGTATATTGATGATTAATGTTTAGATTGGAATGTATTTGATTCATGACCGAAAGTTAAATGGACTTATACATGTTAAATTGGACAAATTAAACATGATTAACCTTAAAAAATGACTTAGGCGACACCTAATGAATATGTATTAGTGGTTAAAACACTCTAGAATTGATCAATTGAAAATATGAAATTGTACATGCGAAAAGTCAGTTGAATTTAAACAGACGCGAGAACTTTCAAATTCGCACAGAACTAGCCGCGTGAAAAGTAAACTTGTTGCGTAAAAAGCTGACTTTCAGACAAAGTTTGTTTCATGCGAGAACTCATCTTATCACGCGAAAAGTTAAAACCAAAACTTAATGTCTTCGCGCGAGTAGTTGATGTTTTCGCGTGAGAAGTTAACTTTTCAAAATTTTTCTAAGTGTGATTTTTGTTTCAAATCTAAAATGTTTATGTACTTATCAAGTTTGCTTATTTTTTTAGATGGGTCATCAAATGGTTTTTAATAAAAATCATAATGCTATTGCTTATCTTGGAGACGTTCCAGAGGAAAAGGCATTATTCAGATCTCTGATTGAAGGTCTAAAGACTTCTCGGATACATCATGCCATTTCAGCTAGTCCGACTAAATATACTGATATTATTGATCAGTTCTAGTAGTCATCAGCAAATGAAATAGATAAGACTGGGGAACCATGCATATCAGTGATAGTGAAAGGCAAGAGGGTAGTTATCATAGCAGAGGTGATTAACAGTGTGTTGTTATTAGAGGATCAACCTAATGCACCTGTTAAGATAGATGATGAAGTGGCTAAAGACTGTTTGATAAGGATGGGGTGTAGTCATAGATATCCTTCTTTGGAGAATAAATATTTACCTCCTTTTTGGAAGTATTTGTTCCGCGTTGTGATTCATTGCCTTAGTAGTTTGAAGGCTGGTATGGATAGCCTGAGCACTGTATTCG
This sequence comes from Flaveria sonorensis, assembly GCA_025506505.1. Lineage (NCBI taxonomy): Eukaryota > Viridiplantae > Streptophyta > Magnoliopsida > Asterales > Asteraceae > Flaveria > Flaveria sonorensis. Next base: position 17,519,004 of record CM046433.1, on the reverse strand, counting down.
GATCCCTGCTGGTATCTCTTGTTGATGATCTTCCTTATAGCATGTCCAAGGCTATATTTGTAGAGATGCAGAAGAATGCCATAGCCACTATTGGGAAGAAATTCATCATGTACCCTAGATTCTTACGGATGATAGTGAATGCTGCTAATCTTGAGTTAGCTGTGTCTGATTCATCTACCTATGCTGTCATGGTAATAAAGAAAGACATATTCACTTATTTGATGGGAGCAAGAGGGAATGCTTGGGATGGATCCAATTTTGCTAAGCTTGGGAGGTTTGTTGAAGATTTTCAAGCAGAGGCATGACTACATGAGACAGAGACTCACCATGTTTATAGAGATGATACAGCTGGTACATCTACACATCCTGCTCAAGAAGCACCTGAAAGTTCTCAGGGTGCTAGAAGGTCTGATATAGACGCAGAGATTGATTCTTGGTTCACTGGGAGTGATAGTGAGACTGATAGTGACCAAATTGGGAATGTACCTTATGTGCTGCAAGAATGTCCCAGAGTGCGCGAAACACCTGCAAAACGCACTACTGAGGAGCATGATGCAAATTTTGTTCCTGAAGAGACAGTTGTTAGTAGAGGTAGGAAGAAGAGGATAGCAAGAAGAGGCGGTGATAGTCCATGTGGTAGGGGTAGAGGACGAGGTGTATTGAGAAAGCGTCAGACCCTTATGACCATTGTGTCGACTGAGGTAAAAGTACCTATCTCTGAGACTCCTGTCACAGTTAGCAAGGCTGTTACTTTAGAGACACCATCTACTATGCCTTCTACTGAGGATGTGTTGAGTACTCCACCAAGAGATCAAGGTTTTAAAAAGATAATAGGTATGAAAGATTTTCTTAACATCCCTCCTACGCCAACACAAGGTGCTAGTACTTCTACTAGTTCACCTACATCAGTTACGCTGGAGGAAAGAGTTAATACATTGGAGGGGGAGATGTTAGAAAAAACTCAGATCATTGATGATATGCAAAGGCAGCTATTTGAAAGGAATGAGAAGATCAGAGGTCTTGAACATCATCAAACGTTCATTTTTAGCTATGTTCAGATCCTAGAGCAGAACTTGAGAGATCTCACTTCGCGTGTGTCATTTCAGTTTACATCATAATGGACCATGGAAGTTGGAGAATCTAGTCGATAGCAATCTGCTAGTCCTGAACCTGCTGATGATCCTATTATTGATGCTACAAAGCATGTTGTTGATCTTGTTGATACGAAAAGGACAACAGACACTGCTAATGTTGATCAAGAGCCTTCTTCAAATATTCCTATTCAGGCTACTGAGGATCAACCTGTGGTTTATACTAGAGAGGCGTTTGTAGAGCCTGAACATGATGTTCCTATTCCAAACCCAGTAGATGATGATAATGCTTTAGACTTGATTGATTATGATTCTAGTGATGATGATGAGGATGATGATGGTGATGATGGTGATAAAGGAGATAATAATAAGGGTGATGATGATAAAAAGGATGATGATGATGATCAAGGGGGAGATATGGGTGCAGCTACTGGTACTGCTAGATCATCAGGCACTGACAATGTCTTCAGACCAAGTCCCGATGATACAGTTGATTACACTCCTTTAGATCCTGCTACTGAAGCAGCGTATGAGAAAGAGTTTTACTCTTTCCAGCAAAGATTGATTGCTGAGGAAGAAGATGAAGATTTTGGTTCATTTGATGACTTAGAGGAGACAGTAGACTACACAGATGTATTTAGAAATAGTCTTAAGGACTTATTTTCTGATATTTTGATTGAAGAATGAGAGATAGTTGGAGTGTCAAGTGCGGGTGAAACGACTGACAAGACAACAGATCAAGCTGGTCAAAGTGTTGTACATCAAGTTGGAAATATTACTGTTGAGGCTCCTCCACCGCCAGCTTATATACACACGCTGAGACATTCCAAACCTTTCATAAGGTATGGAAACTCAGAACCAATTCTTAGTTGGGCGTATGATGCTGAGAAGAAGCTATATGTGATTAAAAGAAAAGCAGGAGCCATAGAGTATTTTCAGGATGAACATGACTTTCATACACTCAAAGCTTCAGATTTGTATGCAATGGGTCGTGTTCCGTTTATCAACCCAAGTAACTATGGAAAGGGGAACTGGATCAGGAATATGATCTGGAGACATAGTAAAGCCAACTTCAAAGACTTTAAAACTACAAAATCTAAGGTCATTGAAGATGAGACCCGGATAGACCCAAACACGAACAAGCCAATGAAGATAAGGGTTTATAAGCATCCAAGATATGTCAGGCAGATCC